>JACGAQ010000294.1:0-185274 GCA_014119065.1 Orius insidiosus | reverse complement strand
TGATACCCTTCCACAAAAGCACTAACGAACCCAGACCAAATGAATAGCCCCTCTCCCTTCATTGTCCCTTTAATAGCCCCCGAGACTCACAATGACATTTTTTCTCTCGAGAAGAATCCATTTTAATTGGCGCATCTTTAAAAAACAAAAAAAAAATTCGCCGCTCTACAAGAACCTCAAAATTCGTCCCATTTCAAATGGCTATCTCCCCTTAGTTCAATTTTCCTTTTGCTGCTTCCGTTCCATATCGTTCCGACGAGTTAGATCGTCGGCTAGACAGTCGTTAGATCGTCAGCTAGACTGTCGTTAGATCTAGACAGTCGTTAGATCTAGCAGTCGTTAGATCTAGAGTGTTAGATCATCAGCTAGATAGTCGTTAGATCGTCGGCTAGACAGTCGTTAGATCGTCGGCTAGACAGTCGTTAGATCGTCGGCTAGACAGTCGTTAGATCTAAACAGTCGTTAGATCGTCAGCTAGATAGTCGTTAGATCGTCAGCTAGACTGTCGTTAGATCGTCGGCTAGACAGTCGTTAGATCGTCGGCTAGACAGTCGTTAGATCGTCTGCTAGACAGTCGTTAGATCGTCAGCTAGACAGTCGTTAGATCGTCGGCTAGACAGTCGTTAGATCGTCGGCTAGACAGTCGTTAGATCGTCGGCTAGACAGTCGTTAGATCGTCGGCTAGACAGTCGTTAGATCGTCGGCTAGACAGTCGTTAGATCGTCGGCTAGACAGTCGTTAGATCGTCCGCTAGACAGTCGTTACATCGTCTGCTAGACAGTCTTTACATCGTTAGATCGTCGGCTAGACAGTCGTTAGATCGTTAGATCGTCGGCTAGACAGTCGTTAGATCTAGACAGTCGTTAGATCTAGACAGTCGTAGATTAGACAGTCGTTAGATCTAGACAGTCGTTTGATCGTCGGCTAGACAGTCGTTAGATCGTCGGCTAGACAGTCGTTAGATCGTCTGCTAGACAGTCGTTAGATCGTCCGCTAGACAGTCGTTAGATCATCTGCTAGACAGTCGTTACATCGTTAGATCATCTGCTAGACAGTCGTTACATCGTTAGATCGGCTAGACAGTCGTTTGATCGTTAGATCGTCGGCTAGACAGTCGTTAGATCTAGACAGTCGTTTGATCTAGACAGTCGTTTGATCGTCAGCTAGACAGTCGTTAGATCCGGAAATAACCGGTTAAAGGTAAAACTTTTTTGATTATGGACTCTTAAAGGAAATCGTTTCACCTTTCCAACGGTAGCAGAAAAATGAAAATTCATCAACTATTAAATACGGCAGTTTGAAATTTGGAGATGTAATTTTGGGGATCTAATGATCTAACGACTGCCTAGCTGACGATCTAACGATTGTCTAGCGGACGATCTAACGACTGTCTTGCGGACGATCTAACGACTGCCTAGCCGACGATCTAACGACTGCCTAGCCGAAGATCTAACGACTGCCTACCTGACGATCTATCGACTGCCTACCTGACGATCTATCGACTGCCTAGCTGACGATCTAACGACTGTCTAGCGGACGATCTAACGACTGCCTAGCCGACGATCTAACGACTGCCTAGCCGAAGATCTAACGACTGCCTACCTGACGATCTATCGACTGCCTAGCGGACGATCTAACGATTGCCTACCTGACGATCTATCGACTGCCTACCTGACGATCTATCGACTGCCTACTGACGATCTAACGACTGCCTAGCCGACGATCTAACGATTGTCTAGCGGACGATCTAACGACCGTCTAGCGGACGATCTAACGACCGTCTAGCGGACGATCTAACGACTGTCTAGCGGACGATCTAACGACTGTCTAGGACGATCTAACGACTGCCTAGCTGACGATCAAACGACTGCATAGCAGAGGATCTAACGACTGCATAGCAGAGGATCTAACGACTGCCTAGCTGACGATCTAACGACTGCTAGCTGAGGATCTAACGACTGTCTAGATCTAACGACTGTCTAGCTGACGATCCAACGACTGTCTAGCTGACGATCCCTGTCTAGCTGACGATCCAACGACTGTCTAACTGACGATCCAAAGACTGTCTAGCTGACGATCTAACGACTGTCTAGCTGACGATCCAACGACTGTCTACCTGACGATCCAAAGACTGTCTAGCTGACGATCTAACGACTGTCTAGCTGACGATCTAACTACTGCCTACGTCTAACGACTGCCTAGGTGACAATCTAACGACCGTCTACTTGACGATGTAACGACCGTCTACTTGACGATCTAACGACTGTCTAGCCAACGATCTAACTACTGTCTAGCTGACGATCTATCGACTGCCTAGCTGACGATCAAACGACTGCCTAGGTGACGATCAAACGACTGCCTAGCTGACGATCTAACGACTGTCTCTAACGACTGCCTAGCTGACGATCTAACGACTGCCTAGGTGACGATCTAACGACCGTCTACCTGACGACTAACGACTGTCTAGCTGACGATCTAACGACTGCCTAGGTGACAATCTAACGACCGTCTACCTGACGATCTAACGACCTAACTGACGATCTAACGACTCTCTAGCTGATCGTCTAGCTGACGGTCTACCTGACGATCTAACGACTGCCTAGGTGACGATCTAACGACTGTTTAGCCGACGATCTAACGACACATCTCAAAATTTATCACAAATCATAGGTTATCCTTTGATTTTGTTGTGCTTTAAAGGAATCGCGTGAAAAAGAGGGAAACAAGTGGGGCTAAAGTGCATAAGATTTGCATGTGGCATGTTTACCCTCCGGTGGAGTTACACTCGCCTTCGAGTCCTCAGCAAATATAAACAAACGGCGTACAATTGACTAACATGAAACCACTCAGACTTTGAAAAAGGTTATCTTTTTTGCTCTCTCGCTCTTTCGGGGGAAGAGTTATCTTCTTAAGAGGGACGGAGTGAATTGTAGCAATCTGTACTCAAAAGAGGGGAACTCCCTTTTGGATATGTGTCGGGAGTACAATAGGCCTAATGAAGCATCAGCCACTTAGCTATTCCCTTCAGGCGCACTTCAAGGGTCAACATGAACACGTTAGAACGATCTTCGTTCTATCGACCCATTTCAACTTTGACCGTCCATAAAAAAAGTGTTCACGCGCGGGGTTTAAATCAGTGCAAGTGTCAACAGTCATCAATCGATAGGCCGGCTGATTTGGCAAGGGAGGGCCATAGCAACCTATCATCCGGCGTAACGACTTTTCGCCCCAACTGGAATTGTTTTTCCATTTCCCATTAGTACAAACCAGATTGCATCCCGAAAAAAGTTTTTAAAAAATCTTTTAGAGAACATATGTCTGGGGAGGGGTCCATAAACGCTCTCTGAATATTAACGCCATGATTGCTTTATCTTTAATCGTCCGAGTTAAGATAATCACATCCATTTTATCGTTTATTGAGGGCGTTGGATGCCACGCGTCCCTAAACGATCGCAAAAAGGCACCCTTCGTCGATATTAACAGTCTATTGAACAAATGTTCCATTCTCTAAGGTGCCTCAGAAGCCCAAAAGTCCGTCTAAGAGTGATGATTTTAAAAAACGGTTGACTCTATCAAAGCCAGCTGGTTGCTTTCCCCAATGAACTAATTACGTTCCTCAGCCCGAAATCTTAACAGGAGTTATGATTTTTAAAGCCCCAAAGCCTCAGAAGCCCCAAAGTCCGTCTAAGAGTGATGATTTTAAAAAACAGTTGACTCTATCAAAGCCAGCTGGTTACGTTCCCCAAATGAATTAATTACGTTCCTCAGCCCGAAATCTTAACAGGAGTTATGATTTTTAAAATATTTTATCCCCCCTTTTTAGGGTTGAATCTAACAAACCAAGCTGGTTCCCTTCTTTAAGCGCATAAGGTACCTCAGATATCAACCCTATCGGAAAAAATCCCTGATTGAAATAAAAAATTAGCTCAATTTAATATCGCCCGATCCGTCTAGGAGTTATGATTTTTTTTTTTCGATTTTGGTGACGATCCTGTTAAGACTTTTCCTCAATTTTTTCACGAAAACCACGTTTAAACATTTTATCCTTGGTTGAATCTAACGAACCCAGCTGTTTCCCTTTTTCCAAGTACCTAAATCCATAACCTCAGATATCAACCCGAATATATTCGATCCGTCTAGGAGTTATGATTTTTCCTTAATTTTCACGAAAACCACGTGTTTTTTTCCATTTAGAAACATTTTATCCTTGGTTGAATCTACCGAACCCAGCTGTTTCTCTTTTTCCAAGAACCTAAATCCATAACCTCAGATATCAACCCGAATATATTCGATCCGTCTAGGAGTTATGATTTTTCCTTAATTTTCACGAAAACCACGTGTTTTTTCCATTTAGAAACATTTAATCCTTGGTTGAATCTATCGAACCCAGCTGTTTCTTTCTTTCAAGCACATATAAGATATAAGGTACCTCGGATATCAACCCCAACTGATTCGATCCGTCTAGGAGTTATGATTTTTTTCTTAATTTTCACGAAAACCACGTGTTTTTTTCCATTTAGAAACATTTTATCCTTGGTTGAATCTATCGAACCCAGCTGTTTCTTTTTTTCCAATTACCTAAATCCATGAGGCACCTCAGATATCGACCCGAATATATTCGATCCGTCTAAGAGTTATGATTTTTCCTTAATTTTCACGAAAACCACGTTTTTTTTTTTCCATTTAGAAACACTTTATCCTTGGTTGAATCTATCGAACCCAGCTGTTTCTCTTTTTCCAAGTACATACCTAAATCCATAACCTCAGATATCAACCCGAATATATTCGATCCGTCTTGGAGTTATGATTTTTCCTTAATTTTCACGAAAACCACGTGTTTTTTTCCATTTAGAAACATTTAATCCTTGATTGAATCTATCGAACCCAGCTGGTTCTCTTCTTCCAAGCACATATAAGATATAAGGTACCTCGGATATCAACCCCAACTGATTCGATCCGTCTAGGAGTTATGATTTTTCCACGAAAACCACGTATTCTTTTCATTTAGACAATACAATTCCAGTTGAATTTATCAATCCCAGCTGTTCCACCCTTCAAAAAAATCGAACATATTGGCTTTGTTCCAACCGCAGTTTGAAACTGTTTTGAAACTCCTGGAGCATGCGCAGGAGTCCGTCAAATCTGAAGTCTTTTGACGTGAAAATCCTTCTGCGCATGCTACAGGAGTTTCCAACTGCGTTTTGAACTTATTTAACCGCTCTTATTTTTAAAATATATTTTTTAACAATTTCTTTTTTGTGTTTTTTTCCAGCGAGTATATTTCCATCGGCGGGATCATATTGGAGTAACCCAAGCGCAAACCTTTATTCGAACATAGGGCACGGAATGGCTCACCCGGGCGCACTCGGTACATACCCGCATTACGCATGACAGACCCACAGGTACATCATACCCGAAATCACAGATGATTAAGTACAAACAGGGCTGCCAATCGCCAAACCAAAAAAAAAAATTTAAATCCTCTCAGACAGCCTTGTCAAGACAATCGTCAAAATAAAAAGGCGCATTTTTTTTTATTTTTGTGCAATTAATTTCTAGTCATATGCTTTAATTTTGTAAATATTGTTCTCATTTTGTTATTTTTTTTTTTTTTGTTATTTTATTTTAAACCGATCTACGGGGTTCTCAATGGCTCTCGCCATTTTGCGCCGTCCTCGTACTTTGAGCGGTTCAAATTTTAGATTAAAAAATCGGTCAAAAAACTGGAATTTTAAATTTAGTTTTAAATATTTAGCTTATCAAATAGATTTTTTTTAAGTCCAGAAAAGACCGATATTCAATGTATTAGTCACCGCCGGAGATGGGCAAAATCTTAATCATGAATATGATTATGATTTTTAATCATATTAATATTTTTCTTTGATTAAGAATAAGATTAAATTCGTATTCACGTAGTAAAAGTATGATTAAAATCACACTCAGGAGTATGATTATGAAAAAATCACTGAGATGATTAAGAATCAACTTTTAATCACAGGAAATCTGTGATTAATCCCAGAAGCTGTGATTAATCACCGGAACGTTGTGATTAATTACAGGATTCTTTAAAATTTTGATTTGTCAATATTATAAATAATGATTAAAATTTTGGAGTTTTAGAGATGATAGATTTTTTGTTTTTAGTTTTTGAGAGTAAATTGTGATCAATATTCAGAGATTCCTGTGATTACACAAAGTACTAATGATTAATCAAGCTTTTCCCTTGATTATTCCCAGATTCCAATGATTAATCATTATTTTCCTATGATTAATCACAGATTCCAATGATTAATGATTATTTTCCTATGTATAATCATTTTTTCCTATGATTAATCACAGATTCCATGATTAATCATTATTTTTCTATGATTAATCACAGATTCCAATGATTAATCATTATTTTCCTATGTATCATTATTTTCCTATGATTAATCATTATTTTCCTATGATTAATCACAGATTCCAACGATTAATCATTATTTTCCTATGATTAATCACAGATTCCAATGATAATCATTATTTTCCTATGATTAATCACAGATTCCAATGATTAATCATTATTTTCCTATGTATAATCATTATTTTCCTATGATTAATCACAGATTCCAATGATTAATCATTATTTTCCTATGATTAATCACAGATTCCAATGATTAATCATTATTTTCCTATGTATAATCATTATTTTCCTATGATTAATCACAGATTCCAACGATTAATCATTATTTTCCTATGATTAATCACAGATTCCAATGATTGATCATTATTTTCCTACGTTTGATCATTATTTTCCTATGATTTATCATTAGTTCCTATGATTAATCATTAGTTTCCTATGATTAATCACAGATTCCAATGATTAATCATTATTTTCCTATGATTAATAATTATTTTCCTATGATTAATCATTATTTTCTTATGATCATTATTTTCCTATGATTAATCATTATTTTCTTTTGATCATTATTTTCCTATGATTATTCACAGATTCCAATGATTAATCATATTTTCCTATGTATAATCATTTCCTATGATTAATCGCAGATTCCAATGATTAATCATTTTTTCCTATGATTAATCAGAGATTCCAATGATTAATCATTATTTTCCTATGTATAATCATTATTTTCCTATGATTAATCACAGATTCCAACGATTAATCATTATTTTCCTATGATTAATCACAGATTCCAACGATTAATCATTATTTTCCTATGATTAATCACAGATTCCAATGATTAATCATTATTTTCCTATGTATAATCATTATTTTCCTATTAATCACAGATTCCAATGATTAATCATTATTGTCCTATGATTAATCACAGATTCCAATGATTAATCATTATTTCCTATGTAAATCAATATTTTCCTATGATTAATCACAGATTCCAATGATTGATCATTATTTTCCTACGTTTGATCATTATTTTCCTATGATTAAATCATTTCCTATGATTAATCACAGATTCCAATGATTAATCATTATTTTCCTATGATTAATCACAGATTCCAATGATTAATCATTATTTTCCTATGTATAATCATTATTTCCTATGATTAATCACAGATTCCAATGATTAATCATTATTTTCCTATGATTAATCACAGATTCCAACGATTAATCATATTTTCCTATGATTAATCACAGATTCCAACGATTAATCATTATTTTCCTATGATTAATCACAGATTCCAATGATTAATCATTATTTTCCTATGTATAATCATTTTTTCCTATGATTAATCACAGATTCCAATGATTAATTATTGTCCTATGATTAATCACAGATTCCAATGATTAATCATTATTTTCCTATGTAAAATCAATATTTTCCTATGATTAATCACAGATTCCAATGATTGATCATTATTTTCCTACGTTTGATCATTATTTTCCTATGATTAATCATTAGTTTCCTATGATTAATCACAGATTCCAATGATTAATCATTATTTTCCTATGATTAATCACAGATTCCAATGATTAATCATTATTTTCCTATGATTAATCACAGATTCCAATGATTAATCATTATTTTCCTATGATTAATCACAGATTCCAATGATTAATCATTATTTTCCTATGATTATTCACAGATTCCAATGATTAATCATTATTTTCCTATGATTAATAATTATTTTCCTATGATTAATCATTATTTTCTTATGATGAATCATTATTTCCTATGATTAATCATTATTTTCTTTTGATTAATCATTGTTTTCCTATGATTAATCATTATTTTCCTATGATTATTCACAGATTCCAATGATTAATCATTATTTTCCTATGTTTAATCATTATTTTCTTATGATTAATCACAGATTTATGTAATTGATCACAACATTCTGGTGATTAATCACAGATTTCCTGTAATTAAGAGTTGAATCTTAATCATCTCTGTGATTAGGATTTTATTTTTAATCATTCTCACTAGTGTGATTTTAATCTTATTCTTAATCACAGAAAAAATTCCTATGATTTAAAATCTTAATCATGATTATGATTAAGATTTTGCCCATCTCTGGTCACCGCTAACGGTCCTAGTCAAGACAGTATTTATACCAAAAAAAAATTGTAAATATATCGGATAAAGATGTGATTTTATTTTCTACCGCTTACTTTTAGATACGTGTTACCTGGTTTTGTAAATAAATAAAAAGAAAAAAAAGTAGCGTTCTGCCTAGCGTATGCAGTATTAAAAATTAGAAAAAAGGCTAAGTTGTATGTTGTATATGTTAAACCGTGTTTGGCTGGCGTTAATAAGACTGTAAAATTTGGTTTTAAAAAAAAAAGAAGATTGTTTACGCCGTTCAAACATGAGCAGGAAAAAAAAGTTATTTGTTTTAAAACTTTGTAATGTATAAATGTTAGTTCCAAAAATATAAAATTGGATTAAAAAAAAATTATTTTTTGTTCCCAAAATTTTCAGGTTGAGGAGCTCCGGAGATGAATTAACCTGTAGTGATTGTACACCTAGTAGTTCATTTTTTCAAAATTTTAAACATTTTAGGCGTTAAAGTCCATAAAAAGTGGACCTTCTCCGTGTAAGAAGGTTATTGAAGTATAAACATTAAGAAGGTTAATTTTTAAAGGCTTGTAAATCGTAAACCGTTTCAGATATTGAAAAAATGCACTAAATAACATCTGTTGGAAATTCAATTCTCTTTAATTTTTATTCTATTAATTTTTCTCTAGGACCCACTGTTTTCAAGATAAATTTATTTTAAAAAATTATTATTTTCCGAAAATGGTGCATCTTCTCCGTGTAAGAAGGTTATTGAAGTATAACTATTAAGAAGGTTAATTTTTAAAGGCTTGTAAATCGTAAACCGTTACAGATATTGAAAAAATGCACTAAATCAAATCTGTTGGAAATTCAATTCTCTTTAATTTTTATTTTATTAATTTTTTCTCTAGGACGCACTGTTTTCAAGATAAATTTATTTTTTTAAAAAAATTATTTTCCGAAATTGGTGCATCTGTGTATAAAATGAAACTCAGCCACAGGGTAATTTTGAATTTTGTTGATTTTAGCCGAGTTTCATTTTGTACGTAGTTCATTTTTTCAAAATTTTGAACATTTTAGGCGTTAAAGTGCATCAAAAGTTGACCTTCTCCGTGTAAGAAGGTTATTGATGTATAACCATTAAGAAGGTTAATTTTTAAAGGCTTGTAAATCGTAAACCATTACAGATATTGAAAAAATGCACTAAATAAAATCAAGAAGAAATGAAGAAGGGATGACTTTCTGAAAGAAAATTTGAAGTCAATTTTTTTTAATGTAAATGTATGTGTATCGGTAAGTGTGTGGATGAGTGGGAAATGGAGGTTGTGGTGCTCGTGTATTGATCTGTCTAACGTAGCCAACCACGATATCCGGCGTAGCAAGATGGAGGAAACCCTCGCTAAAGGCTGCCCCTCCTCGTTTCACCCCTGAGCTTTCCTCTTCAACCCCACCTCGGGTCCTCCCTCCACACCCGAGAAAACAGACTTTTAGCCCCCCGCCCGAAAACCGCCCTCGAGCACACGAAAAGGGAGCCTAAATTGTCTTTTTTCTTTTCTTTTTTCTTTTTTTTCTTCTCTCCCCCTCATTCTTTTGTCTTTAACCCTGAGGGGTCGGCCCTTTCATTAAATCTTAGGATGGGGGCTTTTGTGGCGGGGGTTAAATTAGGAAAAGTGTTTAGTTAGATTAGGATTTTATTATTTAAAAAAACCCTTCTAAAGTGTCTTTTAAACAATTTTTTTTTCAGACATTTTAGAGGCTTTTTTTTCCCTTCCACAGATCTAACGATTGTCTAGCGGACGATCTAACGACTGCCTAGCTGGCGATCTAACGATTGTCTAGCGGACGATCTAACGACTGCCTAGCGGCGATCTAACGATTGTCTAGCGGACGATCTAACGACTGTCTAGCGGACGATCTAACGACTGTCTAGCGGACGATCTAACGACTGCCTAGCTGACGATCTAACGACTGCCTAGCGGACGATCTACGACTGCCTAGCTGACGATCTACGACTGCCTAGCTGACGATTAAACGACTGCCTAGCTGACGATCTAACGACTGCCTAGCTGAGGATCTAACGACTGCCTAGCTGAGGATCTAACGACTGCCTAGAGATCTAACGACTGTCTAGAGATCTAACGACTGTCTAGCTGACGATCCAACGACTGTCTGATCCAACGACTGACTGACGAAGACTGTCTAGCTGACGATCTAACGACTGTCTAGCTGACGATCTAACGACTGCCTAGCTGACGATCTAACGACTGTCTAGCGGACGATCTAACGACTGCCTACCTGACGATCTATCGACTGCCTAGCTGACGATCAAACGACTGCCTAGCTGAGGATCAAATAAAAAAAAGGAAAAAATAAAAATACTGGGAAACTGTCGAATGCAAAATTACAACTTTTTCGATCGGTAATTGAAGAAAAAAAAAACTCGTCCACGTACTCCCTTCAAAAACTTGAATTTTCCATAAAAGAAAACAAGGAATCAGTGATGCCAACCTCATTAAAAAAATTCTCTTGAAAAATTTCCTCGGTTTTTCTTTATTGCATTTTTTACTTGACAACGGCTTAAATCGGACAAAAGGTTTTGGTATTTTCTTAGTGCTTATGCTGCAAAAACCACAATTTTACACGGATCTTCCAATCTAGATTTAACTTTGATAGCAAAAAAGTATTGAGAATAGATTTGGATCAGCTGGATGCAATAGATTTGATTCATGACGTCATGATTTATGAACAAAATTCATGTGATTAGATCATTTTGGTGAGGAATTAAGGTTTTACTGGCTATGAACCAGCTTTTTTGTGCATTTTTATAGTTCCCAGATAACGCCTAAAACGGGTGTTTTTCAGAAAACGCCTAAAAGCTTCGCTAAATTTCGCAGGCCTAAAATTGTATTTTCAAGTGAAGTTCCCAGATAACGCCTAAAAGTGTTTTTCATCGCAGAAAACGCCTAAAAAGGGTGTTTTCAAGTCGCAGACGCCTTAAAAGGGTGTTTTTCACAGAAAACGCCTAAAAGGGTGTTTTTATCGCAGAAAACGCCTAAAAAGGGTGTTTTCAAGTCAAGTTACCAGATAACGCATTAAAAGGGTGTTTTTTCATCGCAGAAAACGCCTAAAAGGGTGTTTTCATCGCAGAATTTGCCGGAAAAGTGTATTTTCAAGTGATGTTCCCAGATAACGCCTAAAACGGGTGTTTTCATCGCAGAAAACGCCTAAAAAGGGTGTTTTCAACTCAAGTTACCAGATAACGCCTTAAAAGGGTGTTTTTTCATTGCAGAAAACGCCTAAAAGGGTGTTTTCATCGCATAATTTGCCTGAAAAGTGTATTTTCAAGTGAATTTCCCAGATAACGCCTAAAACGGGGTTTTTCATCGCAGAAAACGCCTAAAAGGGGTGTTTTCAAGTCAAGTTACCAGATAACGCCTAAAACGGGCGTTTTTCATCTCATAAAACGCCTAAAAAGGGTTTTTCATCGCAGAATTTGCCTGAAAAGTGTATTTTCAAGTGAAGTTCCCAGATAACGCCTAATAAGGGTGTTTTTCATCGCAGAAAACGCCTAAAAAGGGTGTTTTCAAGTCAAGTTACCAGATAACGCATTAAAAGGGTTTTTTTCATTGCAGAAAACGCCTAAAAGGGTGTTTCATCGCAGAATTTGCCGGAAAAGTGTATTTTCAAGTGATGTTCCCAGATAACGCCTAAAACGGGTGTTTTTCATCGCAGAAAACGCCTAAAAAGGGTGTTTTCAACTCAAGTTAGTAGATATAAAAGGCCGGTTCTACCCCAGGTGGTGGAAAATGAGGCAGAGTCAGCAGTTCGCCGAGTCTAGCTCTTCTCCCTTTCCCCCCTCCCCCTCACCCTGCCTTCCACTGTCCCCCTCCCCCTCCCCCTGCCCTACCTACCCCCCTCGCCTACCATTAACCAAGTCTACCAACATAAAAAATTTTTCTTCTGCTCCGAGATTCGAACCCGAGCCCCCTGCGTCGAAGTCTATCACCTTATCCACTACACTACGCCGTCTTATTGTTCATCACTAATTAATGGATGATAGACTCCGACCCCTCGCCCTTCCCTGTCCTCTCCTACGTCACCGAGAGTGTCAACAACCCCGCCTCTCCCTCGTGAAACTCTAGGCGACTATGGGAAATCCGATCGTCTAGACATTTTTTCTCCTTTATTCAATAAAACTTAAATAAAATTAAAATAAACTTGAAGTCGGCTCCATATTGACAAGCCGCCACTTGTTTTCT
This sequence comes from Orius insidiosus, assembly GCA_014119065.1. Classification (NCBI taxonomy): domain Eukaryota; kingdom Metazoa; phylum Arthropoda; class Insecta; order Hemiptera; family Anthocoridae; genus Orius; species Orius insidiosus. The sequence goes on along the minus strand of JACGAQ010000294.1, from coordinate 172,502 downwards.
TTTCCTATAATTCAAATTTAAAAAAAGAAAAAATCCTCGAAGTCCGACCCATGTTGGCTCCTACGCTTTATACCAAAATAAACAGTGGCAGGTCCAAATAACCTCTCTTATCCAAAATCTTGAAAAACGAAATAAGTTCTGTGGCATCACATTTTGTATTTCTAAGAGAGAGACGAGGGAAAAATAAAATAAAAAAATAATCATTATGAGAGAAACTTTATTTCTGCACTCATATTTTAAAATTACATAATTATTGAACAAATTGTACCTTCCTACCTACATTAAAGCAACACAAATTACATATTACCAATCTCCAGTCACCAATTTAAACAGCTCCTCTACATCGGACTGATAATGACCAATGGCCAATGTTGAAATTCCGTCTCTCATAATCAAGCGCTTATCATCGTTTGGTGATAAAGACGTTTTTTCAACATTGACCGTAAAAACCTCATGTTTTTTGGACCTAAACATGCTCATCCTATGACGGTAATCGATGCTCTCAGTTAGACACTTGAAATAATCTTCAAAGTGTATCATCATTGACAACGTTCCGTTTTACGCCCTTGAGTCTCTTAATTTCGTCGGGAGAATTAAATAATCGCAAGGCGTACATTTTCGGGCGTAGCCCAACAAAACATTTAACAATTTTTCCACCCATCTCATCTTTGAATTTCCCCAAGGCTTTTTTTCTCCTCAGAGAAACAAGGATGAGATCGTGGATAGTTGGAGAAATCCATGTGCTCTTTTAGGATGAGCATGTCGGCGTAAACATCATTGGTCTCTATTTGGTAAATAAAAGAATCAGTATCCATGTAGAGGAGCTGCAAACATTGGGTCTGATACATTTTTTTCATAACATTATAATGAAAATCATACATTGTGAATTTCGATAAATCTAAAATACTCATGCCAACATATATGGGTTTATTAAAAACTCTTACGCTTTAAATATTTAACTAAGACTAAATTTTCCCTATAAACTACACGATCCGCGAAATGCGGCTTTGAAACACATTGTTCGATTTTTCGCGGATCGACGACAATGGACATGTTGACTCTTTTTCGAATATTTTCCATAGTTTTGCCGAAAACAGCGTTGTTATAGAGTTTGAACTGATCTTTTTCAAACTCGTTGTTGGCTCGCTTCCTCAGATCGGTGTTGTTAATTGAATGTAGGGAGCGAGCCAGCAAGACTGTTTGAACTTCAACACCCTGTTCACTTTCGTTACCCTTATGCCGTTCACTAAGGCTTGTTTGAGCGTGCGATAGTGAACGACATAGTTCTTCTTGCTCTCAAAGTGCAGGGTGAGTTTACGCTGTCCTCCCCTGAGTTGTTTTTGTTCTGCTAAAAACGGTAGATCGTTGTGTTCGTTGTGGAGGGAGGATGGATACTCGAGGTCAACATCGAAAATATATCCTAAAAATCAACATCCATCGTAAAAAAAAAAAAAAAACAAACTAAAAACTCTTTTGTTATAATGACAAACCTTCATGTCCATGGTCGTCCAACGTCATGATGTCTTCAATATCTATATTATGCGTCCATTCAAAGCCCCCATACGGAAGGGGCTGAGTCATTGCGACCCGTACAGGTTGTTGCAATCCTGATACACTATGTACGAGGTTGGTTTGGTGGGGTCGTACTCATCATGCATATGATGGTTGTTTGCTTCAGCAAACCGATGAGAAACCTGACAAATCCCTCCGCGTACACCTGAAAAATGAAAAAAGTAATTAAAAAAAAAAAAAAAAAATCCGTTATTTGTCTGATCATAATCGTAATATTTACCAGACTCCACCATTAGCATATCGTAGTCCGTCAAAAGTTCGAGGGTGACTCCCGTGTACCTCAACATTGCAGACCACGTTAGACCTGGGGTGGTGAAGAAATGAGCCGGATCGAGTTTGTGTGACTTCATTGTAATGTTACGGAAGTTTTCGAAGATATCGGCGAGGAGCGCTACGTCGGTCTTCAAATAAACGTCGCTGTACTCCCCCAATGTTCGGCATCCGAAAGCGGTCCACACATCTTGTGCTAGCGCATACTCCGAGTCGGATATATGTCTGTTGGTGAGTTTGCTGAAAAAAGCCTCTTTAGGTGGTAGGGAGGAGTCATCGAGCTTTTCCCAGCAGTCCACATATTCATAGGGAAAGACACCTTTCTGTTTTAGTAGCGATAAGTTACTGTTTACCGGAAAAAAGTTTTTTATTTCTGTGAACGTGGGCAAATTATCGGCTAAAGTGGCCAAACTAGATGGTAAAAATCTAAACGAGTCAAGGAATCTGATCTTCATCGTTTCGCTTACAACCTTTGAGAAAGATATCAGAGTCTCTTCGCTCGTAGGGATGATTTCCACATCCTTGTCATCGTAGCACAACTGAGGGATGATAAAATGTCCGTCATAGCCGCTTAAATTGTGTATAAATACAGGGAGGAAATGAGGATTCTGGACCCTCAAATTACAAGATTGGTGGGCAGCCCCCCGAAATTTCCCGGTGATATGGCAGTGATCCTTAATTTTTGGTTCACAACGACGGAAAGGCTTGTCGCAGAAATGGCAAGTGACGCTATTGTTAAAGTGGAAACCTCATCCGATGTTAAGGGAATCATTGGAATGTTCCTACGGAGGATACCGTCAATAATTTCAGCCAACCCTCTGACGTATGAAATAAATTTTTCCGGCGCGTCTTTTCCCCTGTATAAAAACGGTTCGCTCGGTAGCAAATTTTGACAAACTTCTTTTACCCCATCCGCTACTTTGAGATATGCACAAAGGAGTAAGGGAGATGTTTATTAATATTGACTGTATTTGGGAGAGTCTCAAAACTTTCATTGGAGATAGGCTCCAAAATAGATTCAAAATCGGCGTATACAACAAACGGTACTTGCAGACATCGTTCAACCTCCTCAAACGCTAAAAATGGATTATTGAGAGGTAACTCGACTCGAGCAACCTTGTGTTTATCACAAAGCTCTTTATGTCTCTTTAATTGTTCTAAAGCGTCGCCATATCTGCTATCGAAATACGAAAAGCAACGTTTGCAAATTTCAATGCGATGTTCATGGGCGTTGAGTTGTCGGGTAATCAATTTCGAAAAATCGCTAATGAAAACGTAATGGTGAACACCCTCTTTTTCTAAAAACAATAAATCTCTATGATCAGCTTTTTCCACCGTTACGATCTTGATAGGAAAACATGGTTTTTTTCCGATAACCCGAAAACATTTATTGAGATATTGTTGGCCTTTTCGAATTTTTTGATATCCTTAATTTGGGTGGGATATGATAACATTGAGAAGTCATAGGGGTGCTGCAATCCATGATAAGAGCTCACCCTCTCCGGATGCCTATTAAGAACAATCATACTCAGAATGCTATACCTAAAGCATTCATTATCTTCATTCAGAACGTTTATGCAAGCTCTCCTATTTCTGATGGAAGTAGGGAGGGGGATATACGATGAACCCCTAAGAGGGTTATATTTATTTATTCGAAGACGTAGGCCTTGTACGTTTTCGAAGGACCATCCGCTATTTTTAGTTTCTAAATCTTCCGATTCTTTAAGTATCTTTTTAAATGCCCTATTTAAATACGACTCTAGGTCAGTTTCCAAATATATTGCCTCGTTTTTTTTTTTAGAGCGAATTCTTTGTTATCTTCTTTTAGATTAGAATACAAGCAATCCGCCCAAAGATTAACTTTGAGCGACTTGTGCTCCTTTAAAATTTCGCGTAGCTTTAAAATGACCGTGTCTTTTACGCTCATAAAAAAAGAATCTAGAATTTTACTTTCACCCACCCCTGATCTTATCCAAAAGGATTTTATCCTTCCGAAAATGCCGTCTCATACCACTATATTGGCGAAAGGGAGGGATAATAGCGTGCTCACATTTGGTTCACTTTTTCCGGTTTAATAATAACATTATCGTTACCTTGACAGTCTCCCTCATGAAGAACACGGAGATCAGCAGTTCCGAAGGCTCTCCCACACTTGGTACATATCCTCAGGAGTAGAGCTTCCATTTCATCTCTTTTTTCCGGTCTACCTGGACAGTCTCCCTCATGAAGAGCACGCAGATTTGAAGTTCGGAAGGCTCTCCCACACTTGGTACATATCCTCAGGAGTAAAGCTTCCATTTCATTCTTCATTTTCAACTCGCCCGCGTCGATTAGGACAACGTTGAGCATGTCGAGAAAGCGCGTCCTGCCTCGAAAACGCCTTATTGCACTTAACACATTTTGGGGTCTGACGCGATTTGATGGGTCCTCCTCTTTTTTGACAAGAGGAAGCATGTTTAAGCATGTTAACTTTTCGCGAGAAAACTTTTTCGCAAACTTGACAAGCAAACATTTTTTTTTTTTTTTTTTTTTACTTAATTATATTTTCGATCTGTACTGAACAAGAGTAAGAAACTGAATAAAGGAAAATAATTAGCCGGGAAACTTAAGTAATTTTCCTCTCTCACTCTCATCACAAATAATGCTGATGGTGTTAGATGATCGAAGGCAGCTTGTCATAGGAGATATTCCCATGAAAAGTGCAAATAAGGTTAAAAGGGATATTATGCATAAAATAGAGTCATGTTATAAAAAAAGATCAGATTTGATTAATCGCAATAATAATTTATAACATCAGTTTTCATTTAAAACTTTTTCTCTGTACAAGCGAGCGAGTGCTAACGCACAACAAAACGTATTTTGACAGTGATGACGTAAGCAAAAATAAGATTTAGGGATCTCGAGTTTCCGCCAAGATGGTAAAAAGTCCATATCGACTATTTGTTTATTTCCCGCCAAATGGAAGAAAGATCTTAAAAATTCAGCCTTTTCTCTCCCCTTTACAAAAAGAAGCGAGTAACCCTTTAAATATTCTTCTAAAATAGTCCGAAGACGTGAATATGCCACATGTCCTTCATCTGTCGAAAGCGAATGATGGTTTCGTGAGCACCATAAATTCGCGCGATGAAATTTCCACGTCTCTTCAGCTGCTGCAGGTGGTAGGAAAATCCAATGTCCGCAATTTCCAGTTCTAAGATCGACGATGGCGAGTTCTTTCACGATAAAATGGCGACTTCGGCGACCCTCGGGATTTTGGAAGCCTTGAAAGTCTACCACTGCTGCACCAGTCGTCTTAACCATCTCGCTTCTCATGTGGAACTGACTGATTTATTATTATTGTTTTCCCCTCTAGCGGTTTATCTATGAACTACGCTGGTCAAAGGGTTGTACTGGCAAACCCTATCGTTTATAATAACGCAATGGGCCGTCGTGTTCGCCGGGAAATTTTGAGCGCTCTCGATTTCTATACGTATATCGACGGGAGCAGCTTTGAGACTTTCAACTTGTCGTGAACAGTCGATGACAAAAATTGGCGCGTCTCGCCTGAGCTGTAGAGGATTCAGAGCGGGTGCAGAAGCATCGTGAGCGTTGAGGCAATAGTAGGAATGCCTAAAGTTGGAATACATTTCGTAGAGTATCGATGTTTTCCCGTTTTCAAAGTCCAATCCGAGGTCGTCGTAGGGGAAACACTGGTTATTGAGGAACACCTTGATGTTCACAACGTTGCAATGGTCAAACTCACTCATATTTTTATCCTTCCTGTTGATTCTATCAGTTTGAAACGCCAAAAGCACGTAGCGGGGTTTCTCAATTTGAGACGATGATTTCACGAGCCAGCTCTGTTTGTTTGTCACCGGCAAATTAGGGTTGCAGTGATAGGCCCACGTTCGAAAAGGTAGGGAAATAGTTTTCCCTCTCTCCAAGTAGGATAAAAGTTCAATTTTCTTCCTGTCTTCGACGCTCACATAAGGCACTTTCCAACTAATCTTTTAATCTCAACGCGAACTTCCTCGGCAACTTGGGCGGCTACCTTGTCAGCGGCGACGCCGGACAGAGGAACAATCGAATTCAAATCGTTTCTCGATCTGATAAGAACGAGGTCAAGTGATACCGAACATAGAATTTTCTCGTAGTCTTCAAAAAATCCCAAAAGTCCGTTTAGAGGTAAACAAGCGTTAAAAAAGCCAGTTTTTGGGTTCACGATCGGGTTATGTGAGAACGACCCACCGACTGTTGTCGCCGCCCATCCCGCGTTCGGTAATACGGTTTGAGCGCAAGCTCTCGAAGCCGATGTCAGACTCTTTAAAGTCGTAGTGATCCCGGGGTTTCTCACTTCGTCAATTGTCGTCCCGTTCAACTCTAGACGAATATCGTCGAAAGCGTGAGCTATACCGTTCGAGGCGAGTGTATAATATTCGCTGGGACCGCTTCCGTTCTTTTTAAGGAGAGCTCCTTCCACGTAGAGAAAACTGCGTGACGGTAGTATGTAGTTATCTTGATGTTGAATCGGAATCCTGATTTCGTTGCAGTGGTCGAAACTAGCCGATGAATACGGCAAATGAGTATGATATTCGACCTTCGTTATACTGTTGTCGAAGACCGCTCCTTGGCCAATGTTGAGAATCGAGCTGCTCATTCTTTAGGTTGGAATCCGATGCTCTTAAGAAAAGATAAATTTCCTGCGTTTAACAACCGTGGCGGTTCAAGACGTCTTCTTCCTCCTCCTCCTCCGTCGCGTGCTTTTCTGCAACTGCGCTTCTTTCGCGAGAGATCATGGACTTTTAAACGCTCCTCCGTGGCAGGAGTTGACCGATTGGTGAAAATCAAAACCATCGTTAAAGAGGCAAAAACGAGGAAGTAGGGCTAACGATTGAGTCGTGCGCTAAGGTAAGCCGAACGCTAAGGTAAACCGCGCGCTAAGCCTTGACCGTGCGCTAAGCCTAAACGTGCGCTAAGCCTTGACCGTGCGCTAAGCCTAAACGTGCGCTAAGCCTAAACGTGCGCTAAGCCTTGACCGTGCGCTAAGCCTAAACGTGCGCTTGACCGCGCGCTAAGCCTTAGGGCGAAGGGTGGGGGGCGAAGATTTTCCAAAGCGCGGGTTCGGGGGAGGCGCGGTCTAAAGTTTTTTAATGTGAATTCGGACTGTGATTGTCTCTTCTCGAAAGTTGACGGGATCTCCGTTTTGATCGACAATTTTTATCGTGACGTTGTCGATTACTCTGGTTATGAGAGGTAAATAGACAACTGTCGAGGGTCTTTCCACTATTTTATACCCTGGAGGGACGCTCGGATAGAACTGATGAAGGATATGAGCGGTTTTACCGTTTCTGTAGGAGCCGCCGACGATATTTGATTCTATTGACAGTGTCGCCAGATCGAATATCTGAACCACGGACGATGAGACGTATTACAGGGCTTTTGGCTAACCTGTCACGGTCTCCGAAACCTAAGAGTTTTCCGATTGATCTGGGGAACGAACCCAACCGAACCTCCTCGCTGCAAATCAACTCGGTCTTTAGGGTATTCGGATTGAAAGTAAGCGAAAAATAAGGGGCTTGTTTCTTATCGCGTTCCGCTCGGTCTTTGAGCTGTTGTTATTTCAGATACGTTCGATTTTTCGATTACGATTTGGAGTTTCAGAATTATGAAAAAAACTCTTCCAAAATACGAACAAACTCTTAAGTAAAATCAAACAACTTCGGGCCCAATCAACCGTGAAACAAGCGCGAAGTTTTGAAAATAAAATCCAGTTTTAAAACTTCAAAGGTCCAGTAAAATAGTATAATCCTTCATAAATTATGTTTGTGTGCAAACTATACTTAGTGTAAATGATAGAATATCTTTTAAAATACACAAACATAAGTTTGATTAAAAAACGTTTTACAGTCTTTTTGGACATGTTTAAATTGAATTATACAAGAGTAGACTTACCTACCAGTTAACGCCGGGTGAACTGACGAGGGGTAGTTCCACGGTAGAAGTGACTCCGGAGGCGGCGTACTTCACACTGCTCGAAAATAAGAGCGGGGCTTTGAAACAGTGTTCACTCCCTCAAGGGAAAATTTCCCTCCATTCATTTACCACCTAAGTAAAAATTGATAAACACGAAACTTTGTCCATTGTGTATTTACAACGTTTACTTATGCTCTAAAAGAGTTAAACATCTACTTCTTTATTTTTATAACCTTTTTATTCAATTACCCTACCTTTGCTGGGAAAAATTACGTGAATTGAGTGTTTCAAATTGAACGGAAGGTCGAGCTTTGTTGGCGCGGCGTGATCATGGGGACTTAGCCTGAAGTATCAACCGTTAAGTCCGCATGCGATTAGAGCCAGATTGAACGGATGATTGTGTGGACGGAGAAGTTATGAAGACTACATCCTATTTCAAATTTCATTTTCAAAATCCTCTCTTCGGGTAAACTTTTCATCCCATTTCCCAATTATCGAATTTCCAATAACCGTCTGTCGAGGGTACTAACTTATGAGAGATCAAATCATTTGTAGAGAGGGGGCCCATGAAGCGAATTCGGGACCCAGTGTTTTAGCGACTCCATTGACCATTTACTAGTCCCCTCTCTTCCCGCCGGTGATTTTTTCAAGCTTTCTATTTTTCAATCATCTACAAAGAGCTAGAACGCCATAATCTAGTAGACTAAGACGAGTTATTACTTTCATTACAGATAAATGTGATCAAAATGACCCCTCTTCATTCCTCGAACTCCGGGGAAAATGACTCCTCCATCGCAGTCTCACAGATTTGACGAGTCTCTAGACCCCCGGATATTTTTAATTTACCTGGAAGTCACTGACGTAACAATGGTTGCGTCATTATATTTTACCGCTCAATTAAATGTCCCCCTATTATGAACGGAAGATTGAATTTTAGGAGAATAAAACGAAAAAAATATTCATCTTCTCCCTTTAAAAGTTCATAATTGAATAGTTGATTTTTCAAATTTTCCCTAATTTCCTATCTATTTCAACGCTATTCAAGGGATTAACCTGAGGATTTTCTGATTCGAGGAGGCATTAAGGATAGAAGTGCACTCGACGACTGACCTGGTTTTAATTTTTCCACCTACTTTTTAAAAGAATCTCAGTCGATCTTTTCGTAAACAGCAATTTTTTTAAAACCTTACAGCAGGATAATATTGAATTTTGAGGCAATTAAATCTATGTTGTACCTACCGTGATCCGGGGGGTATTAGACGAGGTCTTACGCGGACTTTGAACTCTAGTCCTCACTAAAACCGCTAGAATGCGTGCATGTCCTGTATCGACTAGGCGTCAATCGAAAACCCCGACGAAAAAAAAAAATGATTTTAAAGACGAAGTGTTCACTGGGCTAGTATATTTTAGATGAATGCTCTTGTAAAAGAAAGACTTTTTTTATTAATATGACAATGATAGCCCTTCAAATTAAAAAAAAAATTCTCAGAAACCGCCTGTCTATCCCAACCATCCTGAAAATTTTGCAAGAGGACGATCGAAATAAAACGCGGGGCGTTTTGAGCCTTGGTACTTCCAGTTCATTTCTGAAAACATAGATTTTAATGGACAACAATAAATTATTTTTTAGGAAGATTTTACGTAAGAAATGATTGTTTGATGGCAAACAAAAAAAATCACCCCTTTCAATGGCTTTTAGTAAGTAACTAAGCCTCTAGATGCCAGAGGGATCTCAAGACCAAGGAAACGTGAAGTGGAAGAAGTCCTTTCGCTTCGACAATCAATTCGTTCCCGGGTTTCTCTCTTCCTGTAGATTTCAAATTTATCAAATAGAACTCTCTATTTTAAAAGAATTACTTTCATTATTGTATTTTAAAAATTAGTTCGGATTTTATATTAGAATATAATGTAATTCAAGTGAGCGACAAAAGCTTCTTAAGTATTCGAGAGGTAAAAAAGAAACAATGATCTCAGGCAGGTAGATATTTTGATAAATGGTCTTCGGCGTTGTAGTGGGGGAGAAAATCGCCGGCATGTGATGGTAGAGGGGCTGGTTGATGGGGTTACTGGACTGAGTCCGTTCCACGCTCTTGTACTTATCGTTTCTCTTCTTCGGTTCTTTCGTACCATGAAAACGTCTTGATGTATACCTCCTCTTCAACTTCGTTAAAGGTATCTATCGCTACTTATGTCACTTGTATTCAATACTGCCGGTCTTCTTCTTCTTGTTTGTGCTTGCTGACCACCAATCTTGAGCTAAAAATGTGTTTTACTTGACAAAAATAAAATATCTTGAATATTTTGCGTAAACTAATAAAATTATAATTTTTAAACCGAACTTTTCAATTTAAAATCTCGGTGTTCAAAATATTTTTAATTTTTGGTTAAAAATTGAAGTCTTTGACATTCTGCTTCAGTCTTCACAAAATACTTAAATACTTATTAAAATCTTTCATTTTTTTAAATTTAATAAGCATCTTTTATAACGTCAACAATGCATCCGTCGTAAACCGAAAGTGCATTTTTATTAACAGCTTCTCGGTCTTCCCAGTCACCTTACTCAGCATGATTTTGCCATCGTGCGTAATTTCAAGCTGTAATATTTCATTCTGCTAGCTGTATGACACAACGTACGCTTTTAAATTCAACGTATTTTTATCAAGTCGTTCAGGGTCATACGCTTGCAGGCTGCACCGGCCGCATTTTTTTTTCTGATGTCCTGAGTTTTGAAGGTCGGAAAAATTAACTTCTTGGAAGTTAAAAATTAATGATTGTCTAATACGGTTAAGTGAAGAGAAACTTTTGTATCTGTAAATTCTTAAAAAGGCGAAATGGATTACCAAACGTTAATCGATCATAACTTTTGTAGCCAATTTTTCTGTAACACCTCACAGCAGAAACTGCTTCTTATGAATATTTCAGAAGCCTTTTTCTACTAGGCGACTTGAAAGAATTTGTTTTCCTTCTCTTTTATTTTATTTTAATAAAAGAAGTTCTGTTGAGATTGAACTGTGGTGCATCCCAGAATACTGATTGGCTGAAAGCTGTATTCAAATTTTTAAATTTTTTTTTCCATTAGAACCTAATACTTCTCTAATTTGTCTTTACAATTATGATGAATTAAAATGACGTATTTTAATTTCAAACTCACCGCAAGTGAATGTCCCAACCACAAATTAGCGACCGCAGGCATTCATGATACAAGCCTGAAGAAAATGCGAGAGATTAATTAACGTACTCACGCATGTCCTTTCACGGTCCCCCCCCCCCCCCAACTGGATGGATCAAAGCAATAACGCATCCATAAAAAACGCATTTTAACATCTATGAGAAGACAATAACGCTTTTCACGGATCAATTCCATAGTTGAATATAACTCAGTACCAATGTCATAAAAAAAATCAATTGCCTATTTGAATTCAGGTGAAAGACCCCACTTAAAGGCCAAGGGCCGTTCCTTTAATTTGTTTTGCCGAGTTTATAATAAATATGCACCTCCATAAATCGTTATTTTAGCAATTAAGCCAAACTAATAATTTATAATTGATTAATTAATTTTTTTACGTGTTCATTTTCTTAAGCATAATACTCATTTGAAATTTTTTATTTATTTGTGATCTAACGAGGGTGATGACAATAACCGATATACCACGACCGGTTTCGTCGTAATGTGCCTCATCAGGTGGACAATATCATTATTTTTTTCATGTTGAGCGAACTTTATCCGTCCTAAGCCCCCATTTGGCCCAAATCACCTTTTAATATGGTCACTACCCGTGGAGTTTTCGTTTTTTTATCTCTCTCCCTCCTTAGCTTGTAAATAAAATGTATTAATTGATTTTTTCACTAAATAATTTGAAAGCTCTGTTTGGGCATTAGTGGGACTTTAAAGGGGTAAAGACTTTTCAATCGATCGTCGGTCGAGGGTATCACAATGAACCTTCTTAGGAAAAGAGTTAAAATATCGATTTTTCTCAGAGTGTGTAGGCGTATAAGTTTGTCCTGTCATTTCCGCCATGGGGATTAGTGATTGATTATCAAAAGTCACGATAATTATAGATAATTTTCCAAACAGCAATAATTGTTTGTCTTCATCTGTGTTTGAGAGCCTAACTTAAAATTTTTCAATAGCCATCATAAATTAATCAATTTTTTTTTCAGAAAGAAATGGTAGATTAAATGAATGCTGTAACATGAACTTGGATTTAAAATCATGAGAGAGGAGGACCTGGAGATTGCCATCAAGGTAAGTCCGGCGAAATCCGCTACATATTTTTCTTTCTCTATTCATAATTTTTCTTTCGAGTAAAAAAGTTGACCGGCAAAAACCAAATTTTAAAGTTACCGCTATCATAATTAAAATGCTATATTATGTATATTCATTCGCCCGTTTACTTTATTAATGAGGTGGGAATGCACCTTTTTTATTCTATAAATAATTTTTTTCTGATCCTCTAGACAAGTTTTTTACTAAGCGTATTCTGAACCCTCCACAACTTTGTGGATTCTTTTAAATTTTTTTATTTTATATTTTCCCTTTTATGTAATTGTAAAAAGTAAAAACTCCCTTTCTAAAATTGAATCCGGTGTTCAAATCTCCGAATATGGTCAATTATTTTTATGAATTTCCGTGCTAAGGTGAGTGACCTCCAAAATAATTAAAGTCCAAGGTTTTACTCGTACTCTAATTTGAAGAAAATCGCGTGCCTACTTGCTAACTTGGAAAACCTTTCTGCATCATTTTGATAAATCCATTATTCTTGTCAACTAGTAAACATCTTCATCTATTAAAAAATAAACGGTTCAAATGAATAATTCATGTACAAGAAGTTGTGAACAGATGACTATTCTTATATGTTTTATTTTGCCGAGCTGCTTTTGAATTCGCCATGTCGAAAACGTTTTAAGCTGAGACGAGATGGTGAAAAGTTTAATTTATTCTGATGCGATCTTAATTATTTACAAGAAAACATTTAAAACTTATTATCACTTTTTTTAAATTCGAAATAACTTTTTAAAGTTCTTTACGTAAATTTTAATACACGCTATTATATAAACTAATTTAGAAGAGAACCAAAAAAATAATTGTGAAACTAGATAATTTTAGCTTCATACGTTTGGGAAAAAGTTAAGTAATTTTTTAATAACCCTATTAAACAAGGTGTTTCTCCATCTAAACGCTTTTGTTATGAATTTTTTTTTACAAAGAGAAAATTTTTTATGTGCTCAAAATACCATCGAAATCCGGTTTTTGGAAATGGATCTTGTGGTTCTCGCAGTACCGCACCTTCCCTTTTTTCCCTTTCCATTTCAGCCTTCGCCAAATTTTTACAGATTCGTAATTTTTTCTAATTATCTTGGACGTTACAGGAGCTTTTTTTTAATTTAAAAAATTAAAAATATTTTTCCTCTTTATATCGACGAAGTTCTTGTCGGGGCAAGTTTTAAGCGAATACTTTTTTCTTTTATTAAGAATGAAAAAATAGAACCGGTAGGCTAATTCAGAGATTATAGATCACTGCAAAAATTATAGTACCGAGATAAGATAATTTGGAATTCCCATGACTGAGGAGTAGGTAATTTTGTTTTGTCTATATAAATCAAATTCTTCAAGTTTCATTATACATAAACATGTTTATGAGGTCTAAATGTAAATAAAATACTTATGAAACCATGGCAAATAATCCTACTTTGGGAGGAGCAATATCCTCTTTGCGGACTATAGCTAAAAACGGAGTCTTTTTTCGGTCTAAATTGGAGCCCTTGTTTTGAGAACGAACTTAACTTTATTAAACCCTCTTCAGGCTTTCCGTGATTAATAGCATCCTTGGTTGGCGTTTTCTTCTTCTTTTTACTGATAACATTTTCGGTAGGCGTTTTTTTCGTCCTTTTTGCCAAGAAACACCTTCGGTAGGCATTTTCCTCTGTCTTTCCGCCAAGGAACACCTTCGGTTGGCGTTTTCCTTGGTCTTCCGCCAAGAAACACCTTCGGTCGGCGTTTTCCTCAGTCTTTACGTCAAGAAACACCCTTCTACCGGATTTTTGTTAGTTATCTGAGCATTTCCTTTGCGCCGAAGAGCATGCTCAGGCGTGCAAGATAGTGTGCTCCCGGATTTAGTTTAAGTACAATATTTAAATTGGAAAGTTGAACTGGCTGTCGTGAAACAAGTTAGTATCTGATTACTGGTCCGACAAAAGTGAACCAGACAGAAGAACCCTTCGAGTTAGTAATGAACGTAGTAGCCCCCCAGTCGGTTTGTCTCGTCCCATATTTCTCACGTGAGAGATCGACCTCCATTCATGACCCAGAATCCGCTCTGGGATCGTGGAAAAAAAGAGAAAAAGAATGGTTTTTTATTGCGATTACAGATTTATTTATCATTCGAAAAAAAAAGGGAGGTTCGATCATTCAACCTAAGAAGTACGTAATATCTATTAAAAAAATAAGTTAATGGCTAACATCTGCCGTTCCACCTGCCGTAACGGATACACCTTCACTATAGCGAACGTGAGATCAAACACATGAATGGTAATACTCGAAAAACCTAAAGTTTTGCGCAAATAAATGTTATTTTAATACCCTCTTTACCACAATCTTGAACCCCCTTTTAATTAGTTTAAGACGGATACTCGAAAGTGACACTTTTGTTATCCGTTGGAAGTTTATCAATACATTCGCCGCGTTAAAACAGCACGGTTTAATTTATCAAAGTCACGTCCGCAGTCAAACGGATTTATCCTACTTTCCAGACGTCTTAAGAAACGCGTTTACATGAAGTTTAATAAACGCTTTTACTGCAAATGAGTCCCAAACAGGAATGAGAAAATTTCCATCGCTAATCCTGGAAATGAGCGTCGAGATAAAACAAGCAACCTGCCTTCTCTAAGTTCTTTTAAGTTGAGGGAGAAAAAAAAAATTTTTTTTTTCAATATTTTTTATCTAAACGCGTTAAAGTACAAGTCAAATCATTGTTATTCAAGGAGAAGCCAGTCTTTTTCCAGGGACGATGGAAACTTGGGATTGGTATTCTGCAAATATGGTTGTTGGCTTCCCTTCAGCCTTGACGATACAATTGTTTCAGGTTCCCACCGATGTGTTGATTTTAAATCTTAATTCTTTCACCTGACGCTTCTATTTATTAGTTTTAACACTTTTAAGTAGAAAAAAAATTAAGTATCTTTTTAAAAATATATTTTAAAAAAAATTATGTTTAATCGCTGGGGTTAGTAGTACCCAGGCAATTTACTTTAACGAGAGTGTTAGGTTCAACACAAGTTAAGTGACATTTTAAGGAAAAATTATTTTTACTTCACATATAATTTTTTATTTATTGCTCCCAAGTTATAATCATTATTAAATAATTTTTAGTTTAAATGGAATGGATTTTTCTTTATTGGAAAATGTGTAAATGGAAATCAATTTTTGTTGTTATAGAGTTTTAGGTTTATTAATGCATAACAGTGGCCCTTTAAAAATTATAAGGTTTCTGAAGAAATAAATTAATAAAAAAAACCTTAAAAATTTCAAGCGACTTGTTTAACTTGAGTTTTGAGTCTGTTTAAAAGTTATGATGATTCTCGGAGATCAATTAGGCCCTTGAGATTGGACATCCTCCCCGAATGGAGACAATCCTGTTCCAAAGCCTTGAGTTAGCAGTTCTTCACTCCGGCGGCTTAGTTCCGCCCACTCAGGTGTAATCGGTCAGGGCCGTTCAAGCTATGAAATCATTTGCGGTCTCGGACTTTCTTGAATTTACTTTCAGGCCGCAATAAAGTAATTTTACTCTTTTCCTTTTGGTTGAAAACTCCCCGTGTTACGGTACG
Source organism: Orius insidiosus (assembly GCA_014119065.1). Taxonomy (NCBI): domain Eukaryota; kingdom Metazoa; phylum Arthropoda; class Insecta; order Hemiptera; family Anthocoridae; genus Orius; species Orius insidiosus. Next base: position 156,884 of record JACGAQ010000294.1, on the reverse strand, counting down.
CATTTCTAAAAGTTCCCATAGGCGCTATATCCTCGTAATAATTATTCTAATTATTATCAACTACCGCACTTTTATCCGGACGGTCTACGCGAATCACAACGGTTGTCGATTCCGCCTACTCCTTAAACAACGTTAATTTCCACTTTTCTCTAACTGTAACCTAGAAATTATATTGTTTAAATCATTCATAAAATAGGAAGACTTTTTCCCTTATTTTTTCAACCTTATTTTTGAACATCCAATCATTTGTGTAAGAATAAACATAGGGAGAATATTGTCGAAAAAGTGAAGCCAAACGGTCACCAGGCAATTACAGTAATGCAACCTTTTTTTTTTACCCCCTGCCATTTTATTCTTACTCCATGGTATATTAGAAGTTATCGAATTACCCTCCGTGTCCGGTTTTTGGGAGACTGCCTTCCAGACCCCATAGGAAACTGATCTTTACCGATCATGAGGTTGTCTCCGGTGCCGTCCGTCCGTCCTTCCGTCCTTTTCACGGTTGCTATTTCATCCGATTACGACAGCTTTTTTGATGGAGGAGATTCCGACTAAAAAAATTGTTTTCGTAGTAGGGAGAAGTTTTGTTCACACCCGTTTCTTTGGCCTGGCTGGGGGAGAGAGATTTTTCCAACTTGGTACTTAAACATTTAAAACAATAAATTAAATTTCTTCCTCTCCTACGAGAAAATGCCAACTCAAGTAATTTTTTTTCGGTGATACCTCTACTTTCGAAAATGTTAACTTACCTACGTTGAATAAAAATGCCTATGTAAATATAAATCGTGATAAAGAGCTATTTTATGCTAACTATAGAACTGGAATGAGAGAGCGAGCCGTATTTTCTTAAGTACGAATATTTACCTATTCCTAATAAATAGTGAATAGCATTCGAAAGGATTGTTCTCTCTTAAATTGCGCCTCGCATGATAAGCTCCCTTAAGAAACTTCACACGTTTACTTTAAAAAAAAATTACTTGAAATATGGTAACTACCTTTCAAGGTCGGGTTTTGCGCACATGCGTATTTTGATGTCGGCCTTTTTTTAGGTGTTTTACGCGTTTTGAATCGACTGCACCTGATATAAATATTTATATTTACGAGACTTTATCTCACCTCTAAAATTCGTTAAGATGAATAAAGTTCGCACGTACGATAAGTACAGAGGGTACGATAAACTTGACCGAAGTCACGGCACTGAGTCACGGTCTACAACCCAGATTTTTATGCAAAACGTTTCATGTTTTTTTTTCGTACGACTGCCGTCTAGAAAAAAAGTGCCATAGAACTCCTAGTTTTAAATTGCTTCTCATTATCGACGCTGAAGATGTTGCGGATCCGGAAAAATTGAACGAACTTTCGTGTAGTCCCTTAGAATATTTATTAGGTCGGTGGCCTAACCTGATGTAATCAAGAAGAGCATGAGCAACTTAGATCTAAGATAGCAATCCGCATCGATCCCTACGGTCCAGTAGGTTTATTCAAATACCCTCAGAAGCAACTTCTAAAACAACGTCGAAATCAAGTTTGAACTCATATTTTGAAAGGAAAGAACTCATATTATGCAATAGAATTATCATGTGGAGTGTGATATTGCGGTTTTATGATCTAACTTCCTAGTAGCAACGAAAATTTTATTTTTGGCTCACCGACTCTGTAAAGGAAGTTATCGGTCCTTTCCCATTTTTTCAAAGCGTCACAGCATCACTCGCGAGTGGTTAATCAATTTCGTCTGCGGTTATCTCCAAATTCTTGAGTAGTTGAAGATCGAAACTTCTTTCCTAAAAACGTAGACTGTTCGATTACTGCATAATAGTAGTTCGCAGGGAAAGTCGCTACCTTTTTTCATAGAACTGAATAGTTAATTTTTTTCACGAGCTATTTATTCGGATGAAAGATTCATAACAAGTTCAATGAACAAGGAATGCCGTCGGTAGAAAACATTTCTGGCGAGAGGAAGCGCTTATCATAGCGGCAATAGTTTTCTTATGTAACATCTCCGAGCGCTATAAGAAAAAAGTGGAAGTTTTATTCTTCAGAACAGAATTAAACTTTATCGATTGAAATCTCACTTAATTTGACGTTATTCTCGTTGGAGAATGTCAACGAAAATATTCAGGGATCCGGATAGAGGGGACAAGCGAAACCGGAGTCGGAGCAACCTGATTAATTCAATCGATTGTGAACCTGGTTCCGTTCATTTGTGTAAGGCCTCTCGGACCAAACGACCAGTTGGTCCGATGTTTGGAGGTCGTTGTACTTGAAAAGCTCTTCCAGAGATTCCATTAAACGGAACAGTTATGTCATAACTTCCATGATTCTCGTCCAGTATTAAAATCTCCACGTCATTTAATTTAAAAAGTCGTTTTAATTGGTAAAATGCAGAATAGGAGCTGAGGCGTAAAAACCGTTTCGCCTTCTTTTTTGTTCTCTGGCAGCCAAAGAAGTTCACGGTTAACTTGAAATTAGGGGAGCGTTTTCTTTCACTCTGAATTCAAAGCTTTCAGATTGAAGATCCGTTTAAAAAAAATTTTATTCAATATTAGCCATCCGTGATTAGACCCTCAATTTTTTCTAAGAAAAAACATTCAACCGATTTCCATCTCCGAATGTTGTTTCCATTTTTTTGTATATTTTACTTTGAGTGAAAGCCTAAAAAAATGTCTAGTAGCTCGGTAAAATGCAAATCTGATACGGCTTATCAAAAATAATTGGACACTCAATCACACTTATAAAGGCTTCGGTATGCGGGGAACAGTCCACGTCGGGGGGTCATCGAATCATAAAAGAATATTTTCGAAATTACTTTTTTTTTTGTCTTTCAGTTTCGTACGGAATCCCCCCTCGTCGTTTTTTCCGTGAGTGGATATTGAAATTATTGCTATCAGATTTTGAAGAGAAACCCAGCGCTGGGTTGATTGAGGAGTAGGTACGGAGGTTGGAGTTACCGTTAGAAGACAGAAGACATCCCCATAACGCTACAATTGAGTCAATTATTTGGGAATTTCGTATAGTAAATCTGAGAAGAAAATCTTGGAGAAAATTAAAAAAATGTTTATCTTGAATTTGAAGCAAATCTGCTTAATTCGAAACTTGCCGGTTCATTATAAGATATTCTGCCACATCGGTCCAATTTGTTTCTTTTTGCTAAGTGACGGGAATCTCGCTTGTTTCGAACGAAATCGCGAGTTCTCTCTCACGTCACCCACCGACGGATCCTTTTTAAAACCCAAATAGGCCACTCAAATAAGTACGATATTTGGAAATCTCTTTATTTTTAATAGAAAGTAGGCACTCACTTGCGTTCTTTTTGGGCTTTTTGTTAACCCCATCATATGAAATTCTTTAAAAGTTTCTCCTTTTTTTTTATGGCTCGGGTCTCGAAGGAAGAAAAGGGAAGACCTAATGAGGGCCGGATTCACGGGGGTGCGCCGCAACCGCAGATTTTTGAGCTGTGTTGCGTGGACCCCATTTTGGGAATCCCTGAAAGCTCGCACCCCCTCGCGCCCATGCTTCGCCAGAATAATGACAAAAAGTTCACTGACGTTGTAATGAATTTTTGAGCCTAAGGCTCCCTCGACAACAGTGTAACTTTTTACACTGGGGGGTTTCTCTGTCATAAAGCCAAGGAAAGCTACCAAAAATCTATAAAAATGGAGCTCTTTGTAAAAAAACCGAGAAAAACTCCTGAAAATCCTTTAAAAATGAAACTTCCTGTCAAGACTAAAAAAATCCTGTGAAACTGGGGGTTTACGACCGAAATCCTTCTATGGGGCTTCCGCCAGAATAATGGCGAAAATTCCAAGGGCCATCCGGTAGAAATGTGCTTTATAGACGACCTCTAGTGTAATTGTTTGCTTTTTTTCCTGTAACACCTCATGGCTTTCTTTAACTTGTTCGTTATCTTTATCTTCTTACTAAGGAAGTTGAAAAAAAAAAATCCAGAAAACACTTATCCATAAAACAAAGGATCAATATTTCATTTTTACAATAAAACAACTTTTTCCTTAACAATAAAAGTAGAAATTTTTTATGATTTTTTATTGATATTTTCTTTATTATGGAACCTACGATTAAAATAAGTGCGGGGAAATGTAGCTGCTATCGTTTCAGAACAATCAAACGAAACTCATGCGCATTATACAGGATTTGAATTTTACTTTCTTGAGATGTCAGTATGGTAGTGGGTTAAGGGGAAAGAGGTCGTCTAGCGAGGTCATTGGCAGACCATACTTTATATGGAGAGGCTGCGAGAGAAAGAAACGTGATCATAACCTTGGAACTTAACAGTTTAAAAGATCGCGGGAGCATTCCGCTTTCCTAGGGCTCTCCCTAACGGAGGATGTTTCATGTTTTTCATTTAGAAAAGCTGTTCGTCCTGAATGACTCGTATTCTCTCGAGGCCTCATTATTACGTACACGCTTAAATTTCAAAAATAGCGGTTTTTCACTTTCTTTACTTTGCGTGCAGCTTCATTTATTTTTTTCTTAACCACCTTTATATCTACGATCAAGATGAAAAAACGAATAGGCATTTCAATCTCTATAATTAAAGTCTCTCCGTGAAAATACGTCTAAAATTAAAAAAAAATTTTTTGTTTTTTAAATTTCGGAAAAAAAATATTTTAGAAAGGAGTTTCGTTTGTGCATATCTCGATTCTTTAAGCTTTCATTGAATTAAACGATAAGAATTCTTCTCAGAAAGTATTTATTATTGTCCTAAGACGTGAACGCTTGTGACCTTCTAATCGTGGGAAGAACCTCTTTTACGTGGAATATTCTATTGTTTAGAAAACTTCAAAGCAAAGTTAAAATCAGTAAAAATTAGTTCTATCACTTTAGATTGATAGATTTTTTTAAAGAAAGTGCTCAGTTTTAAAAACATGTCTTTTTAGGTGGTCATAGTTGGGAATGGTGCTGTTGGAAAGTCTAGTATGATCCAGAGGTATTGCAAGGGGACATTTACCAAAGATTATAAGAAACTATCGGAGTTGATTTTCTCGAGCGTCAAATTGAGTAAGTATTTGCAGATTGTGTTTTAAATTTTATGATTCTTTTTTTTCTTCCTAGATGCGAAGGTGAAGAAGTTCGGTTGATGTTATGGGACACCGCAGGACAAGAAGAATTCGATGCGATCACTAAAGCCTACTATAGAGGAGCTCAAGCCTGCGTTTTAGCCTTTTCTACTACAGATAGGGATTCATTCGAAGCTATTCAGTCTTGGAAAAAAAGGTAGGCACTTAAATGAATTCTCGGTAGGACTGAGAAAGGAAGAAGTTTAGTTATCGGGAGGGAGAAAAAAAACCGGGTGTCTTTCAAGTTCTCCAGAGGGTATCTCCTTAAATGTTGAAGGGGAAAAAATAGGTCAACTGCATAGATTTTCTGAAAACTTTTTTTACCCTTGTTTTCTTTCCTATCCTTATCTTTGAATTTATTAGGTAAACTCTCTTAATAAGGACATTGTTTTTAAAATTATAAATTTAATTTTCATAATTAAAATAACAAATAAAGAGGAGGAATGGAATAAAAGATGGTTCAGGACCGGTTTCGCAACCAATCACGTCCTCCTGATGTGGCCTTTTAGGCCGAAACCTGTCGCTGAATATCCTTTAATTCGCGACTAAATAGAAATCAGCATTAAATTTTCATATTTAAAATTTGCAAAAAAAAATCTTGATCCTTCAATGAGGTTTCGGTAAAGTGCTTTAATTTTACGATAAAACGTTTTCATTATTGGAAATTGTTAAAAATTGATCTTTTTTCATTATAGGTTGAAGATGAATGTGGAGAAATACCAACGGTTTTAGTGCAAAATAAGATAGATTTAATGGACCAGAGTGTGGTTGATCCGTAAGTTGACATTGTTGTTTTTTTTATAACACAAATATTTTAGAGAGGAAGTGGACCTTTTGTCTAGAGCCCTAGGTTGTAGACTTATGCATACATCGTAAAAGAAGACGTTAACGTTAACGCAGTATTCCGATATTTAGCTTCACGTTGCCTCGCCGAACTTAGAAGAGAAGACGAAGAATACAGCCTAAGTCCAAATGGATTGCATCCCCTCACCATTTGTAAGTTTTGCCTATTTGTAGTTTTATTTTTTATTTTTTATTTGCTTCAGGTGCTTTCGGACCGACTGGGGACATAACGCCAAGTCCCATTTCGGAAATGGAACCATAGTTCTACGACCAGGAAAAATAAATCTCGAAAGAAAAAAAACATTTTCAAAATTCATGTAAATATTATGATATTCATAAGTTTCTACGAGGTTTTACTTCAAAAGAAAAATTGCAACCATTTCAAAAGTTGCATTTTTCATCATTAAATCTTATTGAAGATAAGTGCCCTCTGTGGCTCCCTTGATTATTTTTGAATTGTGATATTTTTTTCCATCCATTCTCTCTCTATTCGATACTGTAAATTAAAAACTAGTTGTTGGAATGTCGTTATATCCAATGAGATTATTAAAATTCATAGGTTTATTATCAATTAGATTTAATCAAGGTTTATTAAAAATTTTTCCTCAAATGCATAGGGAGAATATCAGAGCTTATTTTAGTTTATACTACTTTTTTTGCACCGTATTTTATATGGAAAAATAACGATTTTGAAAAATGAAATTTTATGAGGAATGTTTTTATGTTTAAAAGGGTTATATTATAACTTTCAAAAAATGTAGACGAAGGCCTCTTGTCCGCTGAGAGAGAAAAACGAAGAACTGTGAAGTAGAATTCAGGGGCCGTTGTACTGCATAGATTTAAAACCTTTTATTAACTTCCTGCTGATTCTCCTGATATCTTTCTCTTTAAGTTAGGGCAGATATTTTCAAGTTTTCTTAAAAATGAGATTCCATAATTCTTCATAGTCTTCTTCAAGTAGACGAGAGGTTTGTTGATTTTCAGTGGGGGTGACCTTTTTTTATGAGACACTATGTCATACAAATGGCTATGATTTTTGTAAATATTTATTGAATTTAGATCTTATTATTTAGATAATTAACGACTGTTCAGAAACAAGCCGAAAATTGTAATATTTTGTATAATTATTGTATTACAAGATGTTAATTTGTTACAACAAACATCAGCGTTGTTTTTTCAATTCCTTTTCACATATAAATTTGGACTGCTAAAACTTTATAAAAGAACTGATTATCGTGGTTACTTGATTTAAAATATTAAGGTGAGTATTGTCGAAGGTGTTGAATGTCATTGGCTGGGCTGGAATTAGCCTAATTCATATTTTTCCCCAGAATTCAACATATTTTTAGCCAAGTTGTCTACAAGTTCCTTATGATTTTTCTAACAAACAACTTGTATGCATTTTGATATAAATCCATTTTATTATTAAAATTGGCGTCAATTCTTTGAAATCGTAAAACAGAAATAGATAAGGTGTGAAATAAAATTTAATAGACTTTTTACATGTTTATTTGATTACCACATTTAAAAGTTGGCATTAATTGTCTTTTTTTTTTAGTTTACTCCAGAAATTACATAATTCACAAATTCTTCAAATTTGAGGAAGCCATCAAGTTAAGTCGAATGGAAAATCAATATTAGACAAATTATATCAAAATTATGAAAATAACTGTAATACTCTAAGATATAATAATTAAGGATGATATGCTGAGTTAATGTGTTCTTTTTTCCAATAATTCAGCTTCTTACAAACCTATCAATACATACTTTTTTTTTCTTTTTCAAGGCAGGATTACTTTCCTTCAGCTAGAAGCCATTGTTGTACCATAATGAAAATGTACAAACAATAATTTAAAAAAAAGCATTTATGGCTAACTAATCCCATTAACAACATAATACCTACCATATAATTTTTTAAAATAAATTTGCAATTGGAAGAACAAAAATTAATATTTTTTAAATAATAAAAAGAATATTAAACGAAGACTTCATCTAATTGAACAAAGGTTATCATTTTTTAAATAAATTACCGAGTATGTATTAAATAAATTATATTAAATAAGATAAATTTAACAAGAATAGCACTGATTTAAACTCTGTTTAAACTGATAATTTAAGGTGACAGCAATTTTTTTCAGGACTGAAGTTATCTACATTAAACTACAAGAAAACTGAGCAATTAAGTAGTGAAAATCATATTTAAAAATTATGAACACACCATTATTGCAGTGGGTTTATTTATTTATTAATTTTTTTCTATAATGGAATATTAATGATAAAAAATTAACATAAACTTGAATAAACCTAATGTTTTAAGGGAAGAGCATTAAGTGTGATAAATGAATAAAAATACTCTAGTCTAAGAATAAATTAAAATTTATAATATATCGAGTATATCACGAATACATGTTAACCACAATAATTAGGTTGATGTTACACAAGACATGGCCGGATGCTACAGATTCAAAAGAAAAGATTAAGCCTAAGATCTAATGAATTCTTGGGGCTGAACGGTCGTTGACGGCTCTCGTTTTCCGTAAAGAAGTTCCTTTTTTGATTTGATCCATGAGAGAATCGTGGCAAGGGTCGGATCGGGAAGTGTCCTCACAGCGATCCATTGACGGACACGGTTGGCCTTGGCGCAAGAAATTTCTTGCGAGTGCCTGCGTACAGGGGCGAGTTTGGCACTTAAGGCGGCGATGAGGCTCGGCTCCATTTTTCGGTCGCAGACTGTGAACGGGCACTGTGCGTCCGACGAATCGAGACAGGACTCGCTGGAGTATGATTGAGCTCGGTGAGAGTACGCACGGTGTCCGCCACACTTATACCGCCACAATTCTGCCCTTTGATATCGCTCGGAAGCTTCTTGTCTTTCATTGAAAGCTGCATCGTCTTTCTTTGGAGTTCGGCCGCGATCCCCATAGCAGCAGTACGTTGATATTCACTCATTTTTTTAGTCGACGAATCCAGGGAGTTTGTTTTTAAACTCTCCGACATGGAGCTTTCAAGTAAGTAGGCAGGAGGAGGAGGAAGGCTTTCTTGACTCCCCATGTTTTCCGGTGAAAATACGCCAGAATTTGCTTGAGAAGAACGAATTGACATAGAAATGGACGATGTACGACGAATAGGAGGAGGTGGCTTCTGCCCTGAATGGAACTGCGACGGAGTAGAGAACTACGTAAAGACCCTGTGCTGTAAACTGAAAAAAACAGCGTTTTAACACTGAATGTTGACAGGCAGAAGGGAGCAAAATTAAGAAGATTTTATTTAACAAGGGTAACGAAAAATAATAAAAACAACTCACTTTCATACTGCGAGTCATCTTGAGTTGAAGACTGAATAATCTGACTACCATATCCACTAGAGATTCTAGAGAACTTTCTGATGTACTACCATCTTTTTCATTGTTTTCACACTAGAGGGGAAAAAAGTTTAGTATAAGGTTTATAGATTTTTATCACACACTATAAAACTCACTTTTTCTGCTTTTTTATTCGATTCAGACAGAACTTCTTGGGATGGAGGAGGAGGTGGTGGAAAATTCATTTCCTGAGCTTTACTAGCAGCAAGACTAGCAAGTTCATGCATGTTTACATACATAGGTTGAGAAGTCTCATTCCTACAAAATGTGCATTTAGATAAAGATCAAACGAAAAATGAATTATTCTTACCGGCATGTTGTAGAACCGTTGGATTTAGTGGATAAAACGGCCTCGCTTTTGTAGAAGGTAAAGAAGGCCTTTCTAAAGATGAGCACCGGTTTGGATTGGTGGACGGGACGAAACCGTCGAGAGCTGAGGGGAAGCGATCGGTGTCGCACCTCCGCTCGCCTCTGTAGGCACTGGACTAGCAGGCTGAGAAAGGGAACTTTCAGGCGCATGGAAAGTATATACAGTCAATGAAGGTCTTTGATGACCTTTTTCATACGCTGCATTATAAATAAATTATTAAAAATTTAACCCCAAAATTATTTTGTTTCATTACCAGTTGATATGGTATGAGGGCGTTCATTCATAATAGCAGTCGCTGCTCTCTCAAACTGCAACGTTTCTTGCAAATTTGGCCATGTTGATGTCGAATTGTTTCCGGCGTTGTTCACACTTCCAGCACTTCCACAAGGAGTGCTAACATTACTTCCACTGCTTTGTTCAAAAGCGTTAGAAACCTATATAAAATAGAATTACTTTTTTTTCAAGTGATTTTACATTTTTTTATGCACCAATTTATTTCGGCTTAACATGCCTGGAAATTTCAAAGTGAAGTTCCAGCCACAAGGTTTTATCAAAGCATAGTATAATTACTATAAAATTAACATTTCAAAGGTTGGGTCTTTTTAATCTGGCATTCTTTAAGCCAAGAGGATCAATGAAAGGCTTCTGGCTGATTTAAAAAATGGTAATCAATACGTTAAAATCTTAATACCTACATTCCTAATCTAACCAATATTCTAGCAAAAAAAGTTAATCAGTGTAAATTAATAATTATTTTATCAGTTTTTTCGAAGGGGAAGACTATGTGCAACACAACATGCAAAATGTGACGCAATCTCAAGAGCAAGCATTCTTTTAACTGAAAAAAAATTAGTCATTTGGCAAAAGGCTAAAAAGAGTTGGACAAGTTAGAATTTCTATCTTTCACAAATTTGAAATCTTGGACCATTCTCCATTGCAACCAACTCTTCTTAGTCAGATGCTCTATAAGATTCAAGCCTAGTACTTAAAGTTTGTGATTTAAAAATAAATTTACATACTTGGATGTTCTCTTAGAGGTTATAAGTTTTAAAAATGTAGTTACCAATGAACTTAATAGTTTACGGTTATATTTTATATTATAATTTATTAAAATTATCATTTCGATCATTCATATGCTTTTCAGAAGTCAACTTACCTTCACGGAAAATGTGGAAGGGAATAATGCATCCTGTGATGTAAAACCAGAATCCTGAGACGACACACTGCTCATGCCATGGATATTTGCTCGTCCGATTGACTTAGTTGTATGCTAACACAACAACAATTTCTACACAAGGTCACAGCAACAAAACAATGCATTTCTACAGATAAATTGAGTTTAAGTATTCTATTAAATTCATACCTAGTGAAATATCTATTTTTGTGTGTATGTATGAGGTTTTGTGTGCCTTCAGCAGTGCTTAATATCAACTCTTCCCCAAAAAAGAAAAGAAAAAAAAATTCTAGAACAGTTAATTTCCTTCAAAAAGCAGTTATTTATTTTTTAATTGTTAGATTATTCTGCGTTATAATTTGAGTTCTCTTATCAGTTCTGTTTATTAGACAAGTTGGGCCCAGAGGGATTCATATGGAATAACCATCGTACAGATTAGAAAAAAATGATTTTTTTTTCAATAAAATTTAGAAAAAAGATTAGATTAGAAAAAAATGATTTTTTTTGTTCATAAAAAAATCAGAGCTAAGGAATTTCTAGTGAAAGAAGAGAATCTGAAAGACTTTTTGACTTTTTTGAAAATGAATAAGCCATAAGCCATGAAAAAAAAAAAAAAAAAAAAAAAAAAAAAAAAAAAAAAAAAAAACTAAAAAGAAAAGGTCTTCTTGATCCTGCCCCAAAATTAGGAAAGAAAAAGCAGCAGTCCAGGTGGCTGCATTATTTATTATTTATCTAAAAATTAAAAAATCTGGACTTCATCACAATATTTAGTAATGTAAAAAAATGCCAGCATGCTTCTCTAGCTGTGAAATATAAAAACCGATTTATTGATTTTTAATGTGTATTTTATGGCTTTAAACTAATAAAAAATGTTTATCAGTGCGTTGACACTAGTTTTTACGTCCACTTAACTAGTGAACAAACCCTTAGAAACTAAGCGGTCAATTTAATATAATTTTTTTGAAAAGAAACAAAACCATGCATAAACACTCAAACAGTATTTAATCAAATAAAATAATTAAAAAACAAATATGGCATACCAAAATGTGTGATTTTAAATTTGTTGTGTAAAAAAGAAAGCTTGTATTTTGTTTTTGAATGGATAATAATACCTGGGATAAGAGCGATGCCAATAAGGATGACTAGGTGAATGATGGGACTTGGAACTTCCGCTGGATGAACTGTTCAAGGATGATATGCTGCACATGCTAGATTTTCTTGATCCGAGAGAGCCAGGGCTGCTTGGAGGCGTTTGAAATGTCCATCCATCACTCGTTTTAAGATCACTAATAACTTGTTCACTAGCCGGTGGTAAAATGTGAGGATCGGAAGTATGCTTTTCAAGTTGATCAACAACTTCTTGCAAATGAGACAGTTCTGATAGCATAGCGACTTCTTCATCCTAAAAAATACTTAAGAAAATGAATAATCAAAAAGTGTTAATTTACCACAACGGGCTTAAGAAAAGCAACTAAAAGACAATATCGACTTCTTTCTTCAATCAAAGCCGATCTGACAGCTTTTTTTTCTATGTCTTCCAAAACTTGCTTTCTCTCGTTCATATCCTGAAGGGAACATTCGACTCTCCTTTGAAGGTCGCTCCCTTTACTCCCTTTTTTGGCTTTTTTCTGCAGTCTCAAAGTATCGGTAGAACGTTTTTTTAGTTCGGTTCTCGCTCTTTTATAATCTAAGAAATAATATTGAAACATTGAGCGAAACTGATATTATGTCTAATACCTCTTGAATGCTCTTTATCTAAATTAATGAGAACTTTTTTCCAATCTTCAAGTTTTTCTTGAAGTGGGACTACAAGACAATCCATAATGGCACTGTAAAAAAAAAATCAGGTAAAAAATGTCAATCGAAGAAAATCTTTACCTAGTAAATGTTTTCATTCTTGATTCTACGGCTTTATGGCGCAGACAAATACGTGTTAACGCAGTTCCAATCTCTTTAGTAGCTCCTGAAAATATAAAGTAGAAAAATTCATGATTTTTTTTAATGATCGAACCTCTAGTATTAGTGGCAGCATCTGCAATTTTTTGAAAGGCGTCTAAATAGGACGATATAGCATTCAATGTTGCTCTGTAAACAAAAAAGACAGTAGAAATAAGAATATAAAAAGTAAAGGTTGACAAAACTGACCTCAGACATGAATGAAGTTTTGTAGCCTTAACAACAAGATCTTCCCACAGCGGAGTTCCATTCTGAAAAATAAAAAAATTAGTCTGGACAACTAAAAAAGTAAAATTATTTCTACCCTTGTTTTCTAACGTTAGGTCTTAATTATATTTTTTAGGGAGGAAAAATATAGGTTGTCTGTGGCTTGAGCCAGGGAGAGCAGCCAAACTAGATTGTGTTCTTGAAAGTTCTTAACTCAAGTCAGAGAAAAACGGAGAAACTGACGAGAAAATAAAAATTTTTAAGACGTTGGAAAAAGCCCACTTGAACACTAATGAATCCAAGAGCTTTTTCAAGGATCAACCATCAAGTGCTGATTTTCTACTTGTTCAGCAGCTTTGGAGCTTGAGTACCAGCCATTACAAAGGGGGAGTTCAAGAAACGAAAAAAAATTTTATTCTTAAGAATGTGTTTCGAACTAAGTACGATTAGAACTGAAAAAGTGAAGAGGCTGTGATTTAGGAGTGGCAATTTTTTTTGCTTGAGTGAAAAACAAAAATTCTCGGAGGTTGATACAAAAGACCAAATACTTCAGAAGTTGGTCATAAGTTAAAACTATTTTCAAAAAAGCAATAAATTGTATAAATAGCATTATTCATCAAGACCCATATAAAGAACAAAGTCAACATTATTATCTTATAACGTCGACTCATTTAAAAAAAAAATATATTATCTCTCGGTTAAAATTTTAATCACAAAGCCCTAAGAAGGAATTGGAATTATAAGCAGACTAAAATTAGGCAACAAGGAAATATTCACTTCAATAACTCAGATAAAAATGATAGCCAATAATCAAACGCAATTTGATATAAAAGAATCGGAAAGAAAAACAGACCAAAGGTGATAAAATGTTGGAATATGGATATCAAAATTGATGATTTTATTTCTCTCATTGTTTTGACCCAAAGAGTGAAAAATGGGTTACTCTTTTTTTATCTCCTTCCATTTGAGCCTATAAATAATCGGAACAATTTCTAGTCAAACGATGCTTTATAGGCTTAAACAAGGTGGAGAACATGAAAAACTAACGAGGAAGGGGTGTGTGGTGAATGTTAATTAAAGGAACCTTTTAACAATGAAACAACAATAGCGTTTCCTATCAAAGTTTCCATCCGACCGACAAAATGGTTAAACAGACTTCATAATTCGGTTCTGTACAAAGACCGAAAGGAAAAAGAAGGCAGAAAAGTCTTTTGAAGGCAAGTTAATAGACCGTATTTACGAGACTGTACATTAAGATCCTCGATTTTTAAACAGATACATCTGGTGCACGTTGACACTAATTTCAGTTGCTCAAGGAACTCGTCACTCGCTGAGATATAGGGACCTGATGGAGGGTTTGCCCAGGAGTTTCCATTTATGAAAATTATTTAAAAGAATAGAAAGCCGCTATTCCCAGTGCTTTGCAGTAACTCGCCGAAAACTAGGGCAGGGATTTCCCAACTTTTGCAGCAAGCGGAGCCCGTCGGTTTTCGCGCTGACCAAAAAAATACTAAAATGTGGAAATATTTCGTTTTTGAAGACGAAAAACCTAAAAAACGCATTAATCAATTCTATATCATCCAGCTGATCAAAATCTATTCTCAATTCTTCATTGCACTTGAGTTTAGCTAATTTTTATGGAGATACGGTTTTCTTTTGATGGCCTTGATTTAGGCATTGGCCAGCAAACATAAAATAAACATTAAAAAACGCTTATTTCTAGTTTCCTTCCTTGTTTCCAGCGATTTTTAATCAATATTTCCTTGGAGCCCAGGGTATCGCTTGGCGAACTTTGAGAATCCCTCACTTAGGCCAAGAATTTAGATTAGTGTTGGGGCATTGTGCACGTCGACCCATATGGGCCTATTGTTCGCCCGTCTTAATAAATCGGAACTCCCCGTCGAGCTCCAGAAGCTGGAAAGGGTTTTTTGATAGCCCTTTGCATAACAGAGGACGTGCTTCGCCGTTTCCTCCAACAAGCAGAAGCGGCAAGTGATGTCCTCTGTCTACAGTCCTTTGAAGGTGTTGACGGAGTACGCAGTGTCCAGTCAACAGACCCACCATAATGTGGACTTTGATACCCTGCTTAAGTAGCTGCAAATGCCTACGTAATCTTGGCATGTCAATGACCTCGGGCTTTATGCCATCTCGTCAAAGTAGCAGAGAACCATGAAGCTCCTTTCCATATAAAAACGATGATTTGTAAAGTAAGAATTTTTTGAAAAAGAACTATTGTAATACTCTCAAAAGATGATTTTAGCAAATGGGTCAAGGTGACTAGTAATATTTAGTTTGTCTGTTGCCGGCCAGCCACACGCCGTCACTTTTTTCCGGAATTTTTCACGTCCACATTGGCAACAATTTCTGATACTTAGAAATGACGAGAGATACTGTCTGCAGTTTATTTGAGGCGCTCCGGGTACGAAGGGCGAACTCGACATCGGACAGATTTTTTTAACTTCCTTAAAGAAGTTATTGTGATACTCTCGAGTCGGGTTTTTGGGGAAGGGTCTTCCTTTTTTTTCATTTTCAGATTCTAGACCTCTTGGTGAATACACACATATAATTTTTATGTTGAGTTCGCCATTTTTTCCCCCTTTAAATACGTAAAAACCGAAACTTTAAAATGCGAATATCTCGAAACTAGGTTTTGTTGAGTTCGCCCTTCGTACCCGGAGCGCCTCATTTGAATACGCTAAAGACGAACTGTCCGCTCTTCATCAAATTTTCACAAAATAATGAGAAAACGGGAATCGATTTTTTAAAAAATCCAACTTTAGAACGCAATCTTCTCACAGAGATTTCACGCTAACTTTCTTCGGTTAATTTGTTTGAAAATCTCGGCCACTTGACACCTTAACCGTAGAATCCAGTACCATATTGGGCTAAAATGAATTATGAATAAAGTACGAGTTTTCGAGGTGGTCTACATTTCATCACGGCATAATGCGGTCAAGAAACTTTTTAGCATTTTAAAGAGGGAAAGAGAAAAAAAACCTAATCAATGCGATGGGAGTTGCGGTTCGCTCAGTCGAAAACATTTCGTCAGATGTCTTCGTGAGAACAAAAAAAATAAGGCCAATTGACTCAAGGATTATATAAACTTAAAAATAGATGCGGGTCTGCTTTTTCGAGCTAAACCGCAGTTCCGTTTCGATCGAGAAGAAACTTCGCACACTTGACCTTTAAAACCAGGGGAAGGTCACTTTCAAGATGAATCCTTTTATCTTCTTTAATAAAAAAAAATCAACGCCTTTTAAATTTCTCAACAAACAAAAAACTTATTGTAATATCCTTCTTCCTCCCTCCTTTGACTCCTCTCAGCGTATTTGAATAAAAAGCAGTAGGAGGTGGCGAAAGATCCTGGAAAGGGAAATTTGGTTTTTAAATTTCCCAAAGGAGGAAAACGAAAAAATCACAAAGAGAAGTTATTAAAATACCCCCATGAACGGTTTTGATGAGTCTTGCACACGCAGAAAAATTAATCAGTGACCTACTGTCTGTTGTGCCGGCCGTCGCATTTTCCAGGGACTCAATTTTCATCCGATTTCCACCAAATTTTCACAGAATCTTCCTTTATTAGATATCTTGAAAATGCAGAAAGATTTTTTTGAAATTCGCAATGGCGGAGATCTATCAGTCTTAAGGTTTGTGTTGCGGTAGGGTCCGAATCTTCACCAAATTTTTACCAAATACTCCTCCGAATATCAAATTTGAAACAATTATAAAGTGATAACGGTTATCTCACGTTTCGGCTTTAAAAGCCTCTTCAGATGAGCTCCCTATACCACAAATATCTTTTTTTCTGTATCCCCAAGTAACCCTAGAGTATCTCTTGGGGAACCGGGCGACGGACGACCGGCACCAATGACAAACTCACTCGACACTCGGGGTCTAGAATACCCAAAACGTCCGTCGAGGGTATTACAACTTCAAGTTGACCCAATTTCAAAACCATAGTTCACTGGTGCTACAATAACTTCCTTTTAGTCAAAATGACTACTTAAAACCTAAGAGAAAACCGTCAAAAACAGCTATTTCGTCTACTATAATCGCAGAATTTTTTTAATAATAAGCGTAAAGAGGATGTGCTAAAAATGTACAATAATCTTTGCGGGCCAGGTTTTATTTTCGGTCAGGGATTTTCCCCCAAAACGACCCGCCAGTATTAAAAATAATTGAAAAAAAAAATATAATCCTGAAAAAAATATAAATGAAGTACAGCAGTGTCAGTTGAAATAAATGGAAGGATGACATGCAATTATTTAAATATTCTTACTTTTAAATCGGTGACGATTTGATTGAAGAGTCCACCAAGAGCACTGTGCTCTCTTTCCACTCCACATCCCTCCATAATAAAGTTTTTTTTTTTTCTAAACACTAAGCTAATTTTAAAATAAGTGATAAAAGTTCATGACTCTTCAATAAAGTATTTTGTATTGAAAAAAAAACTACGCCATTACGCATACAGAAATCCGGGCACAAACCGGGTCAATATTTTTAAGAAAAACCGAAAAACAAAAAACAGAAAAATGAGAAATATACGAAAAAAATTGATAAAACGATTAGTAAGCGGTTTTAGGACAGAAATAAACAGGAAGTCTCATGGCAGTAAGAAAAATAACACGAAAAAAAAAAAGGAAAAATCAAAAAGGACGATTTGAAGTAGAGCACGTTCTCCAGTTACATCGCACCCGCGGAGAGAGAGCGACGGACGCGGGTGAAAAATCCGTGGGATACGCGAAAGGAAAAATCTTACGAACGCACGTTTCCGCTAATACGGCACAATAGTAAACAAAACGAGAACGGGAGTGTGAATTAGATCGGAGAGGCTGCCCCTCCGCTTTTCCCCCAAATCATTAATTCCGTACAGATTTCTCATTGGATGAACTAGTCCCCGTCAAATCCGTACCCACCTCGGCCTACTTGATCATGTTTATAACGTCATATTATTTATATTATGCCTCATTTTACTTCCAAAACGTATCATCAATTATTTGAATTATTACTCTACAATATAATGTATATACACTATAATATTATCATTAAAATTGTTCATAACGTAAAAGCTTTTAATAATGCCTCAAGAACTTTTGCCTACGTCATTCTACGTCATATTGTGAGAATTGAGTAACTACTTAATAAAGAGGATGCATTGTAAAAGTTATCGAAATATAGAATGGGCTCACCGGCGCCAAAAATAAAGTAGAGGTCTTTTTAACGCAAGGATTTTTTAAAATCCGTATTTTTTAGGGTAATACAATAACTTTGAAAAAAAATCTTAGTTAACATATCTGTCGACTTATGACCAATGCGGGTTTTTTAAAAAACTACTTTGTCATTTTTTTTGCCCATATTCGAGAGTATTACAATACCTTTAAATGGAAGTCTGACCGGTGCCGAATTTTGATCAGTAAGGGTCTTTTTGACCCCAGTCTTTTTCTAAGATCCATATTCGAGGGTATTACAGTAACATTGAAAGGTTTAATCACACCTGGGTAGAGCCTTTACGGGTCTTTTGACCCCTGTCTTTTTTTAAAATCCATATTCAAGAAGGAAAAACCACTTTCTGTCCGGTGCCTTTATGGGTCTTTCTGACCCCTGTATTTTCTAAAATCAATATTCGAGGGTATTACAGTAATTTGGAAAGGTTTATGACTCTCTGGGCAGTGCCTTTACGGGTCTTTTTGACCCCTGTCTTTTTCTAAAATCCATATTCAAGGGTATTACAATAACTTTGAAGGTAAAACCACTTTCTTGCCGGTGCCTTTAGGGTCTTTTTGACCCCTGTGTTTTCTAAAATTCATATTAGAGGGTATTACAGTAACTTTAAATCACTCCTTGCATATTGGTCAATTTTTGAATTTTTCTGAAGATTATGATGCTCAATGGTCATTTTGACTCCAAGGGGTCTCAAAGACCCATTTATGATCTTGAGAGTATCACAATTGTTTTTAATTTAACCAAAAAATCGTTCTCTAGATATATTTCGTACTTAAGCGCCATTTACTTACAGCCAATTACTCTGCCTACGCCGGTGAGTAATTAGGCGTCAATTGATTAGATTAATCACGATTTGACCAGCTTTTAGTGATCGCCCAGGGAAAGGACTTCGTCTATCAAGGTCTGTCGTTTTAGTTTTCATAAAGTTAAGTTTCTTTTTATATTTATTATTTGACATAATTCCTTTTTATATGTTATATAAGATGATAATAATAAGAAATTTGGTTTGTTAAGGGAAGTATTGTATGTTGTGGTTTTAGGTTTTTCAAAAAAATTGTTTTTCGCGGAGTTTTTGAGAACTTTTTTTTTTATCAAGTCAGCTGTGGATCTTCTATTGATTTTTAGAAGTGTACGGACCAATGGGAAAGACCTCGACACTTTTTCCCGTAGAGAGAGCTTCTTTTTATGTCCGATAGTTTATAACGATAAATATACGATGTAAATTATAAATTGAAGATAATTCGAACGTGAAAATAGCGTGTTTGGGGGTTCGGTGACTGTGCGGTAAAAAAGTGTCGTAACGAAATGCAGGTCGCCACTTTATTTCGCGAGGCGACGACACTTCTCGGAGTCGGGGCTGGTATGGAGGCGCCCGAAGGGTCTGGCCTCAAACTGTAAGTTCCGATTCCTTTTTTTTTTAGGGGGACCAATTTTTTTTCGCACCCCTCGGTCTTTAGACATCCGCGGTCTTTTCCGTACGCCCTACACTCCTTTTTTAACGTCTCTGTCATTTTTCGTTCAGGCCGACGGAACCCACGAATTTTTGGGAACCACTCGTCCATTTTAGTCCTTTTCCCTTCATTTTTGAATCATCCCTCAATTCCTTTTTACACTCCTCTTCTCATTATTTTAATTCTATATTCATCAAACATCATTTTCTTATATTCCCAACGCTATATTTTATGTAAACAAACAAAGTCTACCCTTATGACCCAATTATTTATTTTAATATTTTATTTAAACTTTTTAAATGTTTTATTAGGCGATCGAAATTAATATTGTGTTCGGTCATGCCAAAACAAAAAGTTTCTAAAAAAAGATTTTTTTTTTCTTTCAAGTTACGGAAAAACTGTTTTTCCAAATATAACGAAATGACGAATTTTTATCTTTTCGTGTTCTATCGTTTATTTTACTTAGTTAATCCAAGGTTGTTTCGGCCATTGATTAAGCGGAATTCGTAGTTCTCGAGAAAAAAAGTTAGTTTTTTTTCTGTTTCCTTTTAAAACGATTAAATTTCGTATTTTGAACAAATTTTTGTAGGCAATTAGTCAAAAAGGGCGAGATTGATGTTTCATCAATATCGTAGTTCCAAAGAATGCTGTAGAAGAGTGTTCTATGTGACTCAAATGACCTTCAGATTAAATTAAAACCCAAACTTTTGATTTGGAAATCGCTTTTTGAACTGAGACGTCCTAATACGGAAAACTTTCCTGAAAATTCGTCCATTTTAAGGCCTTTTAATGGTTTTCTTTGTTTACAAATCATAAAATTTTGATTTTGCCAACACGAACTTTAAAAAACAAATAGCGTCCATTTTATTTATAGAAAGAAAATTTTGAAAAAGTGTTTTTTCTGTAATCTTAACTTTTGAGCATGTTTTTTAACCTATTTTGAGACTTTGAGATTATAAGAATGTGCTCACAAGTTTTTTTATTGGGAATAAATTTTGCGTTAAAATGAAAAGCATGTTTGTAATTTTAACTTCCTTGAAGTTGTTTTTTATCGTCCATGCCGGGTTTTTGGGGAAGGGTCTTCCTGACGCGTCAAATCTCAACTTTTTTCTATTTTCAGTGATTACAGGGCGGATACCATGAAAATGTAAATATAAAGCAAGAGCCACCCCATGACGATGGTTATGAAACGGCTGGAGGAGGTGATATGGATATACCGGCTCATCATCACGTGAATAACCATAACCATAACCAAAATCAGAACCATAACCACAACCAGAACCATAACCAGAACCATAACCACAACCAGAACCACAATCATAACCAGAACCACAATCATAACCACAACCATATGGGGATGATGCCCAAAATGGGAAACCATCAGATGCCAGAAGGTCCGATGATTAAGTACGAGATGCAGGACGATCCGTATTCGTTTGTCGACGACGACCACATGATGCCTCCCGTTCAATGTCCATCCGTCAACATGCAACAAGCGCCTAAAAAGAGAGGTCGTAAGAAAAAAATTAAAACTGAAGACTTGCAGCCAATGCATGGCCATAACCAACATGGGTAATTATCATCTCTTATATTTTGTTGTGTATTTACAGATTATCCTTCTTCTTCCAGCATGGGTTATCAGGGTATTATGGGATGTTTACAAAGCCCTCTCAAAGATCCGAATAGTATTAAAATAGTAAAAGAAAGGAAAAAGCACGACGATTCAATGGTATGCCTGAAGAAGAAGTTTCCAAAAGGACTCTTCCAGATCATTTAACTCAAAACTTGGATATTGTAATTGTAAGTTATTTCATCTACTCTATATATTCTTTAATTTCCTTTTCTCTTTTTAGATTGGAATAAATCCAGGACTATTTGCGGCCTATAAAGGTCATCATTATGCAGGGCCAGGGAATCATTTTGTAAGTTATTTTATTAAAAACCACAACAAAAATGAGATTTTGTCTTACAGGGAAGTGTTTGTACTTGTCCGGACTTACACCAGAGCCTATGACAGCAGATGACGATTATAAACTTCTAAAAGTAGGAATCGGCTTTACCAATATGGTAGAAAGAGCTACGAAAGGCAGCGCTGATCTCACTAGAAAAGAAATTAAAGAAGGTACAGTTCATCAATTTTCTTTTCTCTTATTTTGATTTGTTGTTTTAGGGAGTCAAATTTTACTTGAAAAATTACAAAAGTTCAAGCCTAAAATAGCGGTGTTTAACGGAAAACTTATCTTCGAAGTGTTTTCTGGGAAAAAGGATTTCAGCTTCGGACGTCAACCAGAATTGGTGGATGGAACTAATACGGTATGTTGAGTTTTGAATGATTTGAGTGTTATTTTATGATGAGATTAAAATAATTTTTTTTTCTTCCAGTATATGGGTGATGCCGTCTTCTAGTGCTCGCTGTGCTCAGCTTCCGAGGGCTGCGGACAAAGTACCTTTTTATGCTGCCCTGAAAAAATTTAGGGATTATTTAAACGGTGCAGTTCCAGAAATCGATGATAAGGAATTAGTGTTTTCGTACTCAAAACTGAAAAACTTTTCGAGCCTGAAATCAAAGAGGAAAAAGAAGACGGATGTATTTACGACTATAATAAAGTAAACGCTGATTTGACGGACTTAAGTAATTCTAGCAAAAAAGATGATGAGCCGATGCAACCAAAGAAGAAACGAGGCCGCCCGAAAAAGATAAAAGTCGAAGGCGGCGAACAGCCTCGGGTTGAAGAGCCACCGAAGCCGAAACTTGAAGATAAGTCTGGTATTCCGAAGAAAAAACGTGGAAGGCCGAAAAAGATAAAAGTGGAAAGTGATAATATGAACCATCCGTCGTCTGAGCACAGCAATCCACCGAATCATTGTTTTTCGCCTCCGATACAGTCACCGAATATGCAGAATTTCCCTTTGTATCAACAGCCTCTTTATAATCAAAGTTCGCAGTCGCCGCTTCCGACGAGTTACCATCAGTCGCCGATGCAATCTCACGGCTACAACCAGTCACCCCAACCCCCATCATTCACGCATTCGGATTTGTCTTCTGAGATCAGCGCGGCGATATCTTCGGAACAAAATCCCGAATCGCCGACGTTAGGGCCTCCAGATTTCGACCCTCCGGCGAATTTAACCGAGGAGGTTAGCAAAAGCCCTAACGAGAAAGATGACGATTGTCACTTTTCTAGTCCTCAGTCGAAAAAGAGTTACCAAAACTACGATGACTTTTCCACTGATTCCGACTCGGGCGTGCGGTACCCTCAAAAGCAAGCGAACCAAGACGTCTCTTCCAAAAGTCTCTCAGGCCTCGAGTCGTTAGTCGATCAAATCCCGAACATCACCGACAGCGACCAGTCTCATACCGTCGGAAGCGGAGAAAGCGAGCCGATGGGATCTCAATATTCAGAAGACTCGGCTTACATGTCCGACTACCCTCGGTCTTCCCATTTCAGCCCGCAGTACAACCCGACGACATCAAATTCATACATGCAGCAGCATAGTAACTTTTCAGTGACTTCATTGGCAAACAGCTCCGCATCAGATTCGACATTTTCGGTTAATTCATTGGCAGGTAACTATACCCCGACGTACACTAATGTCATGGGCCCTCCTATGGGGACTTTAATGGATTCAAATTCGACGTTGTTTACAAACTCACTGGATAGGGCATGCAGAATAGAATCGTCAGTTAACATACCTCCGGGTAACCCATCTATTCCTTACCCATATCCACAATATTCTAATCCCTATTCGAACAATAGCTCCGGATTTTATCCAACGTCGCACAATCTTATGCCTGGTCCAAATTTCCCTTATCCAGGCCCGTATTCGAATTCATCCTACCCGCAGTCAGGTTATTTACCTAACCACATGTTCGATAGAATAAAACCCGATCGTATGGACGTCGGTTTCGGAAACTTCTGATAATTTTCTCTACAAACATTTTTAACTATTCATTTTTAAATTGGTGACCCTATATACAATTGAGTTATTGTATGAGGATTCCTTGATCTTTATAATTGTTAAATATGTTTTAATATTTAGACAAAATTTAATATTTTCATAGCATCTTCCATTTGTTGGGTATTTGGTAGAGTTAAAACAGTAATTTTAAAGTATAAAAATAATATTTGAAAAAAAATTTTAAAAAATCTAAAAAAAGAAAACAAAACATAACACTTTTTTATACTTTTACAATTATATTCTTGTATTACCCTGTGATATGTCAGCCTCAAGTTTGTTTCTAATAATCATGAATTACATTTTTTTAATGGGTTGACAAAAAACAAATTTTTAAAATGGAATCAATTTTTTTAAATTAATCATTATTTTAAAAAAATTGCCTTGATTTTTTTTTCTTTCTTTTTTTTCGTTTTAGGAAATTCTTAAATTTATTTCAAAATTTTATAAATAATGTGTAATTATGTATTTCGAAAGAGATACCCAATTACTATTAGTCTTTCATTAGTTACATTTTTCACGGGGCTATTTGAACAGATAAAACTATCGAATCGTTTATAATTTACATTATATTATTTATTTTTGTTCGGTTTACGAGATTGACATGGGTGCAAAATCAATGAAATCAATTATAACGAATATGTAGGTAAAGGGTTCGTTTAACATCATACTTGACACACTCCCAAATATTTAACTAAATGGCTTAATTTTTAAGAAATATTTTTATTGTCTACTAATGTTTCTCCCCCTGATTTTATGGCCTATATCTTTTCGTTCATCTATTCTTGGATTCTTCTTTCTATACACAAACAATAGTCTCATATTAAGAAAACAAAAAACTAAAGAGAGGCTTAGAAAAGGAATTTTTTCACTACTTAATACAGCATGTTTATAGTAATTTTCAATGAAATCGCAAATTCTGTTACTGCAAAAGCTCGGCTCGATTGAGCAGTTTTAAAATTTCCTGAGAAATGAAGATGATCCCCAGGAATGAAATTAATTTTCAGCGGAGAGTTATTCCTGTCGGTCTCACATTCTGAGCAAATTTCATCAATTTCGAGGTTTTAACTTATGTTTAAATGGCATTTTAAAAAGTGCAATAAATACCAACGTTCCTAGTTTGCGGACCTCTTTATTTCTTTTTTCTGTTTCTGGTGCTATTAGGTTACTCCATAATTTATGTTTCTGCGTTTTTTCGAATGTATACTCAGAGTTAACCATTTTTTTAAAAGGAAAATCAGGTCTGATTCCCCAGTTGGGTATATAGAAATCTTCTTCTCCATTTTATATTGAACGTCAATTTTAATTATTTAGTCTTAACAAAGACGACCTTCCGTATCTAAGCCTAATTTTATTAAGTATGCCAACACAGCTGTCCCCAGAAGACTTGAACTTAAGAATATCATTATTAAAAGCCAACAAATCATTTGAACACATCTCTTCCATTTTATGTAGCAAATTTTGAGGTATTTCCATTATTATTTTTAAATTCCTAAGAGATCTTGGGAGTCACTCATTAGATTTTTTTTTTGTCTGTGCTGACAACAAGCAGAAGAGCAGAATGCTCCCTTATGATCATGCTTTCTCCCCCCCCCCCCTCCAAGTTCGCTTCTGGTCGAACAAAACTAAGCCCTCATTGATACATCACTGATAGAAAACGGAACATAAAATATAAACAGTGCTAAATAATTTTTCAAGTCTAAACCAAGACAGTTGCCAGCATCATAAGTACCTAGTTTCATCATTTTTTAGATTTTTGTTTGTTTGATTTTCATAGGTGTTGATTTGAGTGTCTGTTTTTTATTTTTAGTTTCATTAGATTGTTGGTTATGAATTCTATTCCTGTGATTCGCATTATTGTTACAGAACTATTATGAAGCAGAGTCCTGCTAATCATAAAACTAGAATTTTTCATTGTGCCAAAAACTTCATGGGGTTCAAGATCTGCCCCATTTTTAGCTGGAAAACTTCAATTTTATTTGGGAACGTGGCTACGTTCACCTCTGCAAGCTAGTAGTACTGTCATGTACTTTTTTATCCCTACTTCCATAAAAAAAAAAAAATCAGCCAGCCAAATTTTTTTCCAGCTGGAAAAACTATCTCTTCCTCGAATAAATACTAAAATTATAAATCCCACATTTCAAAATTAAATAAAATCACATTTATTTCGATTAATGGGACTCTGCTCTTCATTTTCACACAGCAGAATTTTGTCCAAAGCATAATTTTTGAGAGCTAAATTTTTTTAAATCAAACCATCTGACAAGACTTTCCTGTGTGAAAATGACCTAAAAAAATTACACTTGACATGCTTGATGCAAGCTTCATTTTTTTCTGTGGGAAAAGAAAAAGACTTGTTTAGAGGTGTTAAATGTTTCTTTTCAATTCTGTTTCTAATGATGTTTAAAAGCCTAGTCTTTATATGAACCAATACTATATTTTGTGATAATTACGTATTATGTTAGTAAAGTAGGTCTTATAAAGCAATTAATTCGGTACAGCCTGACAATGGCGGCTTCTAAGGCTTTTTTTCCTAACTTTTTGCGTAAAAGTTTTTATTTAACGATCAGAAATATGAAACTTTAGGATCTGATGGCCTAACTCAAAAATTTCCCAGGAAAATTCTGGTCCAGAAACATTTGGATGAACTGAAGTTTTCAGGTTGCCATTTTGGTCTCAAAAGTTGAACTTCCATATTTTCTTCCAAAACAGAAGAATTTTCCCTTTTATATGCTATCTTGCCAAATAAACTGCCTCCTATTATGCCAACAATGTAGGCGACTTCTAATTTAAATACATACCTATTATTTTAACTCTTCACCTCCTCAGAAAGGAGTTATTGTGATACCCTCCATACCATGGTCTCTGAAAAAGGGCCTTTTTTGTTGTACCTCATATTTTTCATCGTTAAATAAAAATTTTTAAAATACCTCTCACCTCAATAATCAAAACAAAAGTTAACCTTGCCAAAAATGTCTTTTGAGTTTAATCGATTTTGGACTCTTCAGACTTCAAGATTCCTTTTGTTTGAAAATTGATCAAAAAGAGAATGTCAATTTTATAGTTTTGGTTTTATTTGTTCAGTATGAAACTGATAATTCTCTGGTTCCTGATGTTTGTAGACGTTCGTTTATTTTTGATTGCCTCATTCTGTGATCACCCTAATATCGAAGACCCTGGAAATGCGTTTTGTGATTTCTAATCTGTGCTAATGATCTTTTTAGTGTTTGTCCGTTATTATTACCTCATTATTATTAAATTATTGTCTATGTTCCAGTTTTATCGTTTTGATAGTTTTGATTCATATCCCCTTAGTTTTTGTTATTATTATTTTTTTAAATTAAAAGTGTTAGTAGTATTTTAAAGGAAGTATATCGTTGGTGTTTGATTCCGTGCAGTTAATATTATATGAATTTGCTCAAATTAATTCCTGTATTTAGCATTCATATCGAATTTATTAATATTTCATTTTAGTGTTTTGTAAATTGACCCTAAATTAATCGACTTAAATGTTTAGAACAGCTTTATTAAATGGCTCAGCTGTAAATATTTTCGATTGCGTCAAAAAAGTTTTTTGCGATACACAACTGCTGTGTAAAACATCTGCCAAAAATAATTTTTATTAAAAAAAAAAGTAAATTGAATGTTTTTCAATAGGTTTCTTTGAACCTATTCGAATCTTTAAAAAGTTGCCAAATCTTTGGATTTGTATCTTTAGGTGTATAACGTATTTGTATATGACTGCATTTTCATTTTAGACCAATTATGTTAACTGATCATAGTCGTTTCTGCTTTACCGGATCTGTGTGATTATGTAACAATTCGTTCTTTTTAAATGTTTTTATCTCAAATCGTCGTTTATACTCAACGCGTTTCAATTTGTTCTATAGTATAAACAGTGTAAATTGAATTGAAATATTAGCGATTTAAGATTCTTCATATTTCATATCCTACTGTACTTTAATATTCAATTCTATGACGTAATTTAAAAAAAGTCTAATAAATATGTAAATAAAATTTCTAATTTGAATCAATTAACGGGGCTATATTTGTTAAGTATTTTGTATTATTTTAAGCACTGACAATGATGTATAAATGTTATTTTATTGTTTTCTAGAAATCTAAAAAAAATTAATTTCATATTGTGTCTTTATGAAAGACAATATATTATTACTGAATTATTAGTAATTGCTGTTTATTATTTGTGTGAATTTCATCTTCAAATTTCTCTATGTGTATTTGTTAATTCTTTATAGACGTTTTATTTCGTATTGTTTATATTTTTATAAGATTATTTCTTTTTAGACGTAATTAGTTAAATTTTGTTATGTATAATATTTTATATATATCCTTTTTTTAAAATTATTATTGTTTTTATTAATGATCAAGTTAGCTCATCAATTTCCGCTGCGTATTTTGAATTTACGTATCAGTGTTTTTTTAAATCTGGGCGGGAGTTTTCAAAGGTAAAAAAAAAATTCTTTAAATAAATGTGTTTTTTTAAAAATCCCTATGGGCAAACCGTTTTTCTCCCCTCCTTTTTTTATGGATACAAATTTGGCTGTTGTGTCAAATGTTTAATTACTTCTATTAAATCGAACATTGTTTGTTTACTAATCGGAATTATTATTTAAATTAATGCTTAAAATTGTTAAATTATGAAATAAATTCTTGCAATGTTACGATTTACGACTCATTCGACTAAAATACGGTTGTTAAAATTTTTTAGTCCCATTTTATTTAAGATATCGAATTATAAAACGATCTTAATTCCTGAGATTAGGGGCCAAATTAATTTTGTGATTTAAGAAATTTGTCTGTTCCAACCAGTACAGTATTTAAACAACGATTAATTTACGCTGGAGGCAGTCGTAAAAATTGATGGCATTTAATAAAAAATGGAAGAAATTATTTTTAATGATTCTTGTTAATTTGGCCTGGTGTTTACGAGAAACGTGCGAATTTCGAAATTCATTTTGTGCATTGCAAGTTTTGAAAAATTTATTTAACAATTATTTTTTTAATGTTTATAGTCTCTTGAAGGAATGTTATTTGTTAATCGGGTGTGAGTGTGTCGGGCCTTTCTTATTCCGTTGACAGAATCGAAAGTTTTCCATCAATTCCTACAAGTATCTGAAAATAGATGTTTTTATTCGTCATATTGAATTGGGTAAATTTGTTGTACTTTTTAAAATATGTCGAGCCCTAATTGTGAGAACATGCATGTTTATAAACCTCATCGGGAATCCCCTGAGTTTTTCCTGTGTTTTTCTGAATTTTTTCAGATAAATGTATGTTATTGGTTTTCATAAATGTTGTTATATCTACTTCTATTTTTTACAGTGTTCATTTCTTATAGTCGTACAGAGAAAGACATAAAGTCTATACAGAAGAAAAATAAAGACTTTATTTCTTTGATAATATTCTCCTTTCAAAATTAAAATTTAAGTTACCAATCCGATTTACCATCAGGATTGTGGATAAATGTGACTATGTTACCATAAGAGTTTAAGAGAATGTACAAAGGTTGTATGGTGTGATATATAGCAATGCTATTTAAAGCAAGTTTTTTTATAATTAAAAATATTAAATGGTCATAAACATCTTTATGTGTTATGAAATATAAATTTGTGTATTATTTGTTTTCCCTCATCAAATTAAGCGAAACTTGATGAACCGCTCGTACAAGTTGTAAAAGGAAAGGAGTATGTGGTGAAGATCAGGCCAATAGTAAGGCCTCTTTTAAGACAGACGGATCTCCGCCATTTTTGAGAATTTCCAGAAAAGCTCTAGACATTCTCAAGATAACTAAGAAAGGAAGATTCCTTGAAAATGGGATGAAAATTGCGGCCGTGAAGTGTCCCGGAAAAATGCGACGGCCAGAAATACAATGATCGATTAAAATCACTTATCAATTTTCAGGGTCTGGAAGGCCCTTTTCAAAGAATGTGACATGGAGGGTGTCACAATAACTTCTCTTTGAAAAGTTTACATACACTTAAATCATCAGCTAATCAGCCGTTAAATCGTCTGCTACCAGTTGGGAAGATCACTAATCGGTTTTCCCTATGGGGTCTGGAAGGCTCTTTTCAAAGAATGTGACATGGAGGGTGTCACAATAACTTCTCTTTGAAAAGTTTACATACTCTTAAATCATCAGCTAATCAGCCGTTAAATCGTATGCTAACAGTTGGGAAGATCACTAATCGGTTTTCCTCTACAGGGTCTGGAAGGCCCTTTTCAAAGAATAGGACACATGAACGGTGTCACCAATACTTCTCTTTGAAAAGTTTACAGACACTTAATCATCAGCTAATCAGCCGTTAAATCGTATGCCAATCGTTTAATCGTCTACTAACAGTTGGTAAGATCACTGATCAGTTTTCCCTATGGGGTCTGGAAGGCTCTTTCAAAGTATGTGACATGGAGGGTGTCACAGTAAGTTCTCTTTGAAAAGTTTTGAGACACTTAATCGTCAGCTAAACAGCCGTTAAGAGAATTACCTAAAATATGGGGAGGTATTGGGTATAATC
Organism: Orius insidiosus; assembly: GCA_014119065.1. Taxonomy (NCBI): domain Eukaryota; kingdom Metazoa; phylum Arthropoda; class Insecta; order Hemiptera; family Anthocoridae; genus Orius; species Orius insidiosus. The sequence continues at coordinate 126,734 of JACGAQ010000294.1, read as the reverse complement.
AGTTTCCTTCTTGGGGTCTGGAAGGCTCTCTTCAATGAATGTGACATGAATGGTGTTGCAACAACTTCTCTTAGAAGGTAGTTTACGGACAGCTTCGTCAGCAAAACATTCGTTTTATTGTAAGCCAACAAAAAAGGTAAGAATTTCGAGTCATTGGCCGAGTTAGGCACAATTTGTCTCACTATTCAAAACCTTCTGCTACCAGCCCTACAGGCCTCAAGTTTGGTGGATTTCTCCCCCAAAATTTGCTTCCTTGAAAGCACGTGAAGACTGAAGATCTTCAGAAGCTCGATTTTTTTGGCGCCCTCAAACATCGATTGTTGGATCGAGACACGTTGACATTTGTTGACGAGTAGGTTGCAACCTGACGTACAATGTTATCATCGTTATGTGTTTCAATTTTCATTCTAAATATTTATTACTTTCAATTTGTTATTAACTATTTAATCCTTCATTACTATAATCGAATCAGTACCCGCATTAATTTATTTTTGTTCGTCATGGCCGAATTGGAGAAAGCAGAAAAGAAACTTTTTGAAATATTCGTTTATACGGAATGGAGGCAAGAACCTGAGCCAGAGGTAAGAATTATTTTAGTTTTGATACGCAGAAGGAAATATTTTTCAGAATTTAGCGTTTTCTTGTTGATCGTTGAAGCCAACCTAGCCAAAATACCCACAGGGAGAGTTAAATCAGTTCAAATTTTTTTCTGAGCTAAAAGAAATTCATGAGGTGTTGCTTTTTCCACTAAAATCTCAAAATCGCCCCTCGAAGCCTCTAAGCCACTAAACTTTAAATCTCCAAAATCCTATTAATTGGGTGTTTTGTGAACCCTAAAAACTGAGTAAAATGCCTTAAAAATGGTGTGAAAGGGGTTTTCTTGGCCAAAAAATCAATGATAACGTCTGAATCACCCAAATTAGGCCAAATCGTAGATTTTTGGACCAAAAAACCCTGGATAAAACCCCCAAAATGTGATGAAATTGCTGTTTAACTAGGCTGTAAGATCTAACAAATATCCACAGGGAGAGAAAAATAAATCAGTCTAAATAAGGCATTTTCTAGGCCTAAATAACATGTTAAAATCTATTATGGCTTGTTACTTTTTCTTCTGAAAAGCATAGAAAAAGTCCAAAAAAACCTCTATGCCACTACACTTCAGAAATATCCAAAATCCTATTAATTGGGGTTTTTTAACCCTAAAAACTGAGGAAAATGCCTTACAAACGGTGTGAAAGGGGTTTTCTTTGCCAAAAAAATCAATGATAACGACTGAATCACCAAAATTATTTATTTATTTATTTATTTATTCATGTAGTTCCACAGCCATATACAGCCAATACACGGAACAGTCTTGTACAAAAAAAAACTCAAAAGTGAATACGCCTCACGGGCCAGAAACATTAAAAAAAATCAAAAACGAGGCAACAAAGAATAAAATTACAAAATCACAGGTACAATAAAAATACAAATCCAAAATACATTAAAATGACAAAAAAGTACCTAAGTGTATGAAAATAAATATGTACAAGAAAATAAATGATAGTATCACATCAGATCACAGACAGGTTAATGAGGAAATCCACTCTCTCAGCAATTCTTTGTATCGATACAGTGAAATGGTCTGAGGCTCGGCGATGTGTGCAGTATCATTTAAAACTTTCATTATCGTCGCCCTGCAAGAATAACCACCATACCGGGTCCTTGACTTAGGAATTAAAAAAGGAGTCCTACACCTCAAGGAACGAGCTGGCACATAAAATTGGAGGCCTGATAGAATCTCTGGAGCATCAACCTTATTATTAAGAACCTTCCAGGCGAAAATCAAACTTGCTAATGTCCGCCGCTGTTCCAGGGAAAGAATATTAAAAAGCTCACGGGCGGTGGATAAAGAAAAAGAATTGAAGTCCAACTGGGATTTATACCATAGATATCTGAGAAATTTGTTCTGAACCCGCTCAACCTCGATCATAGATCCCTTCAAGCAAGGACCCCACACGACAGAGCCATACTCAATAATCGAGCGAACCAGTGAGGAGTACAGAGCTATCATCGCATTAACATTATTAAAATCTGCCGTCATCCTCTTAACAAACCCCAACATGCGATATGCCTTACTAATGGTGTTCAATCGATGTTCCTCGAAGGAACATTTAGTATCAAACGTGATCCCCAAATCCATAACCGAGGTAACTTTGTTTAGGGGAAAATTCCCAATAAGGTACCGAAAGTCGGGGAAGTCATTTAAAACTTCATTTTTCTTGCGACTGAAGCACATGAATAAACATTTGTCTTCATTCACGGGGAGAGCATTCAATTGACACCAATTATAGAACGAAGTGATATCCTCCTGAAGCAAAGAGCAATCCTCAAAAGAATCAATTTCCCTATAAATTTTTAAGTCGTCCGCGAGCATAGAGACTTGGCTATGTCTAAAGACGTTCACTACATCATTATAGAAGATTAAAAAGAGAACAGGGCCCGAATGTGAGCCTTGCGGTACCCCTGAATCAACCGATATCATCTCCGAAATAGCACCCTTAAATGAGACTGAAAACGATCTCCCAGTAAGGAAAGAATCAAACCAACCCAACAGCGGATATCCAACACCATACGACCGCAGCTTGTTAAGCAAAACTCTACGATTCACCCTATCAAAGGCCTTGGAGAGATCAGTATAAATTGAGTGAACCTCACGCCCTTTTTCCAAAGAATTCAGGATATAGTCTTTGTAGAGATATAAGTTAGTGCATGTGGAACGACCACGTATGAATCCATGCTGATGGCTCGAGAAAACTCTATTGAAGACAGAGCTCAAAAGATTGGCTACAATACTATCCATAATTTTAGGGAGAACGGAGATTTTGCATACCGGACGATAATTTTTCAACAAAGCTTTGTCACCCTTTTTAAAAACAGGCGTAACAAAAGAATGCTTCCACATTGATGGAAATACAGAGGATGACATGGAGAGCCTGAAGAGCCTGGTAACGGGACCACACAAAGACATCGAACAGTTTTTTAAAAATGATTCAGGAACCCCGTCAGGGCCAGGAGCACAATTCAGAGATAAAGAATCTAGTTTAGCAAGAACCACCGACTCGTCAAATACAATATAGTTAAGGTCTACATCATGTGCAATTCCTCTATCCTTCTCAATACCCAAATCCATACTATTCACAAAATTATCCTGAAATAAAGAGGCAAAACTACAAGCGATTTCAGAGGGATCCGTGATGTCCCTACCGTCATGATGCATCACAAGGGGGGTGGTCCTCATGTCCCGCCTGGAATTCACAAATGACCAAAAAGCCTTAACATTATCGACTGAATTCAATTGAATGTTATTAACATAAGTCGAGTAATCTGACGAAATGGAGGATTTAGATTCATCCCTGAACTCACAAAACTTACTAAAATGATCGGGATTCTGCGTTCGTTTAAACTTTTTATGATAGGTAGTTTTAGTGATCAATTTTATAGTTTCGGACCTAAACCAGCAAGGAAAACGATGATTAACAGGTTTTTTTAAAGGGATATAAAGCTCAGTGGCTTCTTGTAGAACAGCATAAAACTTATCAATTGACTCATTCACATCATTCGAAAAGACATTATCCCAAGCAACAGTATTAAAGAATTGATTGATGTTATCGTAATCACCACGTAAAAAATCCTTCACCATGTTACTATTCGGTGACCGATTGCAGATGGAACGACTAACAGGGATGAAGAGACAGAATGGGGGATGATGCTTATCAATCGGAACCAGAGGATCATCACACCCCGTCGTACATAGGTCTGAGGGGTGATTTGAGAAAGCAAAGTCTAGTACAACGCCATTAGTATTGGCCAATTGGTTAACCTGTTTAAAATCAAAAAGATTAACGAAACTGTCAAGAGAGACCTTAGCATAAGTTCCCCCCGACGGAAGATTGAAGTCCCCAGCGATTAAGACATCTTGATGAGTGACACCAGATAGAATAGAATCGACATTATCGATGAAAGAGGTGTAAACAGTATCCTTTGATTGATTAGGAGGAATGTAAAACGCGCCAATGACAAATTTTTTGGAATTAGGTAATTCAACTGACACATAGAGATCATCCATAATCGGGCGAGTTGGGGAAACAATTAATTTAGATTTAAAAGAATTCTTAACAGCGATCAAACCACACACCCCAGGACTTATTGCTAGCTTCACTAGATCTATCTTTCCTATAAACAACATAAAAGTTAGAGAAAAACTCTGAATCTGATATACTGTCACACAGCCATGTCTCTGAGAGAATAATTACATCATAGTCGACTGAAAGAGTGGATTTCAAAAGCAAGGCGGTTTTGGTCCTTAGGCCCCGTACATTTTGGTAATAAAACGACAAAGTTTGAATGGTTTTGACAGGACTAGAATTAGGGCAAATCTGGGATTTTTGGACCTAAAAGACCCTAGAAAAAACCCCAAAAGTGATGAAATTGCTGTTTAACTTGGCTGTAAGATTGAGAAAATATCCACAGGGGAGAAAAATAAATCTGTCCAAATAAGGCATTTCTGGGCCTAAATAACATGATAAAATCTATTATGACTGTTACTTTTTCTCTTCTGAAAAGCATAGAAAAAGTCCAAAAACCCTTTTTGCTCTTAACATTGTGGAAAACTTCCCAAAATTCTATTTAAATGGGCGTTTTTGAACTGTAAGAACAAAAAAAACCTTTAAAAAGTGTTTTTCTGAAAAGCCCATAGTTACATAATTTCGTTGAAGATGCAACATGTGCTAACTCACATTTTGGGCAAAATGAGATTTTTATTGAATATGAAGCGAAATCAACCGCTGCGTCGGTCAGTTAACTTAGTTATGTAAAAAACTCATCAGAAAGCATTTCAACCAAAAATGATAACATTGATATCTAAAATCTGAAGACTACGATTCAGTTGTTTGTCTCTCAGTAGCCAATGGGCAATAGCACACATGCATCTTCAACGACGATTTGATAACTGAATTACAGTTTTGGAAGCCATAAAACTGACGATTTTTTGTTTGTTAAACATTTTTGTGAAATAAATAATCATATTTTTATTTTGTTTAGAAATGTGAACCGACTCCATCAAAACTTAATTTTTCACCTTTTAACGTGCTTTCTTATTTGAACCGAAAAGACTGGCCAAAAGAATCCTATTTCAGGTACTATTGAATTTAAATTTATCATTTTAACAACTAATAATTTTAAATTAGACACTTGATATTCAACTTCCTTGGCACATTTCTCTGAGCCCTGATGGTACTTTGGTCGCCGTTTTGACAGAAAACGTTTTAGAAATACGCACATCCAAAGATGATTTTACTTATCCGATCGGAAGAGTTTCAGGTACATATTCGTTCTCTCAATTTTTTAAACTACAATTTTGTTTTTAGTTCGGAAAGATCCAGTTCCTCAACAAAGAAAACTCAGCTGGAGCCCTGACAATTATATGATTGCCGTCGGTTCAAGCCGAGGCATAATTGACGTTTATGACTTTTACAATTATATGATTGCCGTCGGTTTCAAGCCGAGGCATAATTGACGTTTATGACTTTTACGGTGTCCCTTTATGGTGCTCATTGAACATTGTATGTTTAATATTATTCAAAGTAGCAAATAATTTTTTTAAATTACAGGCTGAAAGTAATTCTTTATTGCCCTCTATTATAAAAGACAATAATTTTATGATTGGATTGGAGTTTATGCACAAAAGAAATGCCGAACAGCCAAATTTGTTGTAAGTTTTTCAGATTCAAATGTGCTTTTTTCAAGATTAATTTTAATTGTTTTTTAGCGATTTGGTTTTGCTAAGTATTTATTCCGATGGGACTGTCAATACTTACCGTATGCTCAGCTCAGATTCTTTCTGTGTCGATTCAAGGTCTAATTTATGCACTTCGAGAATTCATGTGCCGCATATTCCCATAAATTCAACATAATTTTTATTGCGACTGAACCAGAAAATGTCAACAAATCCTTTTTGGTATTTCTCTTATTTCTTTTTAAAATTTTTTTAAAAATTTATTGTAGAACACAAGCTTCTCAGCAGGCTTAAGCGCTTGGTGTATGAATGAAGAATCTCGACGTTATGAAAAAGTTTTTCCGATGGAAGATGAAATGAAAATTTTAAGAAATCGACATCCAGATTTTTTACTTATTTTCAGCTATTTAAAACAGTGGTCAGTTTTAAAATTTATTTTTTTTTCTTTTCTGATTTTCATCTTTCAGGAGGCAGCGGTCAAACTTATAATTTCTCCAAGCAATCATATTTTAGCCTCTTTACATTCTTGTGGGAATATCTTCTTTTGGTACATTCCTGGACTAAGGTTTTTTAAATTAAAAAAAAATTTGATTTCTTATAATTTTTTTTAGATTATTTCGTAAATGGACTCCTGCAGATGTTAATGTAAATCATCCGGTCACTTGGGATACTGATGTCTGTATTCCGGTTGATATTGAATGGCTCAATGATGAAGGGCTGCATATTGGGTTCCCATTTTTAAAAATTCTGTTTGAACGTCTTAAGAATTTGACAAATCATTGGTTTTTTTTTTTTCAAAAGATGTTCAAACCAAATTTTGAATTGAAATCCTTATTTTATGTTTATTGCTAGCCTAAATTACTGAGATTTGGCTAAAAACGCTCAGAATCCCCTAAAATACTATAATTTGGGAAATATTCGTTTTTGAACCCCCTGTTTGAGAGAAACCCCACTGTAAAAAACCTATAGAAACTCCCAAAAATCACCTAAAAATGTGGTTTCATCTCAAAAAACGGAGAAAACCTCCTAAAGTCCTGTAAAATTGGGGTTTCTTTATAAAAAAAAAAAGGAAATTTCCGGAAATCCTGTATAAATAGGGTTTCAAGTCAAAACATTGAGAAAAATTCCTGAGAATCTTGTAAAAATGGGGTTTCTATGCCAAAAAACTGATGAAAATTTCTGAAAATTCTGTATAAATAGGGTATCCAGTAAAAAAAACTGAGAAAAACTCCTGAGAATCCTAAAAAATGGGATTTCGCTATCAAAAAACTGATGGAAAATCCTGTATAAATAGGGTTTTCAGTAAAAAAAGAGAAAAGCTTTAGATAATCCTGTCAAAACGGGGTTTCTTTGTCAAAAAACTTAAGACTAAATCATGTAAAAATGATTTGAGAGAAACCCCACTGTAAAAAACCTATAGAAACTCCCACAAATCCTGTAAAAATGTGGTTTCCTGTCAAAAAATGGAGAAAACCTCCTAAAAGTCCTGTGAAAATGGTTTTTTGGTCAAAAAAAAGGAAATTCCTGAAATCCTGTATAAATAGTGTAGAAAAACTGGTTAGAATCTTGTAAAAATGGGGTTTCTCTGACAAAAAACTGATGAAAATTCCTAAAAATTCTGTATAAATAGGGTTTCCAGTAAAAAAACCCGAGAAAAGCTTTAGAAAATCCTCTAAAATGGGGTTTCTCTATCAAAAAACTGATGAAAAATCCGGTATAAATAGGGTTTTCAGTAAAAAAATCGAGAGAAGCTTTAGATAATCCTGTCAAAATGGGGTTTCTTCATCAAAAAACTGAAGAAAAGTTCAGAAAATCCTGTAAAAATAGGGTCTCTTTTTCAAAAAAACTTAGGAAAACTTTTGGAAATCCTTTGAAAATAGTGGTTTCTGGTGGAAACGCCCAAACTCCTCTAAAATGTGGGAAATGTCTTCTTTTCGAAGACTAAAAAACGTAAAAAACTCTCAATGGCCCTCTGTTTGAGAGAAACCCCACTGTAAAAACCTATAGAAACTCCCAGAAATCACTTAAAAATGGTTTTTTTTGTCAAAAAAAAGGAAATTTCTGAAAATCCTGTATAAATAGGGTAGAAAAACTCCTGAGAATCTTGTAAAAATGGTTTCTCTGTCTAAAAACTGGTGAAAATTCCTGAAAATTCTGTATAAATAGGGTTTCCAGTATAAAAACAGAGAAAAACTCCTGAGAATCCTGTAAAATGGGGTTTCTCTGTCAAAAAACTGATGAAAATCCTGAAAATCCTGTAAAAATGGGGTTTCTTTTTCAAAAAACTTAGGAAAACTTTTGGAAATCCTTTGAAAATAGGGGTTTCTGCTGAACTCCCAGACTCCTCTAAAATGTGGGAAATATCTTCTTTTTCACAAGGGTATGGCCAGTGATCTGAGTTTATAATCAGGCATAATGAAGGGGCCCCACCTGGGCACATAACTATAGATCAGGGGTGCCCAAAAAGTTGTCTGAGCCAGGCAGTCTGCGAAAAAACTGGAAAACAAATCGCTGGAACAGAGAAACAATTAAGGGTTTTTTTTACTTTATTTTACGTTTTTTAGTATTCAATAGAATTCAATTTTTTCAATTACAGGAGTTATTAATGGAATGCAACTCCACCATTCTGAGCACGAGCACATCAGATTTACTACAATCAGCGATTTATATGTTGACCGATTTAGAGAAATACCAGCCTAAGAAAAAATTGGTTAAATACGTCCAACACACTTATAGATTGATCGGAGTCAAAAATACAACCCCAGAAGAGCTTTTCTATCGAAAAGTACGTTTTCAAATATAATTTTGACCTCAGTGGAGGATTAAGATTGTTATCTTAATACCTCTGAGGTTTATTTTTTCTCAATTAAAAGTGTCCTAATTTTTATAATTTTTAGTTGCAAAACCAAGAATTCGATCTAGCACTACAACTTGTTCACGAATACGGCATGAACGAAGATATTGTTTATCAAGAACAGTGGAAATCATGCTTCGTCTCAGAAAATACAATAAACTTATATCTGGTATTTTTAATTCTTTAATTTAAATATCTTTAATTATTTATTTTCCAGAACAAAGTCGAAGATAAGGTTTGGGTTCTGAGCGAATGCGTCAACAGAGTGCCTGACAGTTTGTCAGGTGCATTAGATTTAATTGAATATGGGTTTCAAATAACGAATTTGGATAGCATTTTTGAAGGTAATTGACATTAGTTTGCTCATAATTTAATTTTTTTTTTTAAATAGTAGAATCAAATGACATCGATGTAATTTTGGAGGCCTTCAAAAGCCCTGAGGAATTAACCGAATTTCAAAAACTCGCCATAAAAACAAGAATCACTCTCCTCAACCATGAAAAGAAATTAGAAACCTATAAAGTGAGGAAAATTTTTTTTAAATGTCTAATTTTTTCCCTGTTAGATAATCCTGGGAAACGTCAATGTTGATGAAAATTTCAACTGCGAGGAATATGGAACGTTCAGGAAGCAATCATATGTTGAATCTGCCATTAATTTTGCCAGAATGAAAAATAGCGAAGCTGTTAAAATTTTAATGGAACATCATTTTCACGAGCTTATGCCATTTTGGCTAGTGATACTTCAAAATTTTCCAGAAACCATGAAACCTTCTTCATACAGGTGACCTTACATTTTTATTGATGTTAAAATTAAAATCTTTTTTTAGCGATATTCTCCCAGAATGTGATGGAGACGGAAACCTTGTTATGAGGCCAAAGACTGTCGGTAAAAAATCAGACTGGACCAACAAAGAATTTTTCAAGTATGAAACCCTCTACTTATAAAGATAAAAAATAAATTCCTTTTTAGGACTTTCCATTCTGCAGACTGTTTAAAAAAGCTAGAAGAGACCTTCGGAAAACCCTGTTTGCATTATAGTGGCGAAATATTCACCAATTGGTATCTAAATAGGGCACTGTCAATCGAAGATATGTCCCAAATTATTGATAATGGAAGTCAACTTTTAAAATTAGGCAAAGAAAGAAATATTCAGGTTTGTTCTATTTTTAAAAAAATTTGATAACAAATTTTTCAGGGCCTTGAAGACTTGCTTGAAGAATTTTCCACTTTGGAAACGTTAGTTTATGAACTCGATGTCGACATTTGTTATAAAGAATTTTCAAAACTGTCATCTCTTGAAAAAGCCTCCATATTTTTAAAAATGTAATATTATGTTAAACTTAAGATATTTTTATCAAAAAATTTTTAGATGAGGGAAGAACATTTTCTTTCAAACACGATCAAATATTTTACCGTTTCTTGATCGAGTCGAGAAAAATAATCCGCAGCAAAAGATAAATCTTTTAGTCGATTTTTTGATTCATACAAGCAAAACAAACTTGCAGTCTTCCATTAGTGTAAGTTCTTTTCCTATTTTTATTTTTATTTTTGTTTTAATTTTTCAGTTTTTCTATTATGTCATAAGTGGGAATTTCAAGATTATAGGGCAATCTGAAACATTGATTTCACTTGTGTCAAATTGTTTTTATAATTACAAAAATACCGATAAATATGTCGAATCCCTCGATCTTATAGATGATATGATCGAATGGGGCTCCTCGCTTTCACAAGATTCCAGGTCAGTAAAATAAAATTGGTTGGGAAAAAAAATGAATTTTTTTTTAGTTATGAACCTTTTTTGAAAAAACTCTATGAGTTAAGGAATGAAGTTTTTGCTGCTGAAAAATTGCGTTTTTATAGCATCTATTTGTCTCTTGAAGAAGTGCATAATATTAAAAACGACAAAGAGTCTATAAAACGAGTTATCGAAAAAATGGCTGAAAGTGCTCGGTATGGTTTAACTTTTTTTATCATACAGTTTTTATAAATTTTTTAGAAATGAATGGAGCGAACTTAGGGTTGAAGGGTTGCAAAATTACTTTCAAGATGCCTTGATGTTGCAAAGTATTATCTTCAGTAAACTACCTGTTCAGCATTTTTATGAGGTAAGATCTTTTGAGAGTTTTTTAAAAAATTATTATTATTTCAGGTTTACATCCGAGCACTATTAAACTCTGGGCTGGAATCTTGCATCGAATTAGCCTCATCTGTTCTCTGTTGCCGACGTGACGATCAATCTGACAAAAACATATCATACGAGGAAAGCGTGAATCTTATTTTAGAATCTTCAAGAAGATATTTTGATTCTTCCCATCAATATGATGATGAAAACATAAAACTTGCAAAGTATATTTTTGTGCGTCTTATTCAATTTTTATTATCTTTTTTTTCACAGGTCATGCTTGTACGTAATAAAAGATGAAAACGATTCTATTCAAGAAGAACTTGACTTAATTCGTGCTCTTAGATATTTACATGATTTTAAAATTGACGTTATACCCCTTCAAGGTATAGTTTTGAGAAATCAAACTTCTCTTTTTATATTTTGATTTTAGTTAGAGAATGTGAAGATAAGATGAAATGGATTGATCGAGCGATTTATAAAAATCCTAAAGTTTACCGAAATCCTCAACCTATTTTCAAATTAGCGGCGTCTTTGAGACTTTTTGGAAATAACAGGCTTGAAAGGCAGACTGTTCTAACTACTCGCCTTGCTGAAGTCGCCTTTGAGGTTAATATTTTTAAGTTTCTATTTAATTTTAATATTTTTTCTTTGTCAGAATGGAGATTTGAGGCGCTGTTCAGATTTTTGCTCTAGTTTGATGGAATGGGAAAGTTCGATCTCGTGGAAAATATGTCTACAGCTGGGGCAGTGTGAGAAGTATTCTGAAATAGAAATGAAACTTAAATTGCTGCTTTTTGCAGCAATCCATTGCCCACCTAATTATCTCACTGAAATATTGAACTCTAGGTAAACTCCAGGCTTAAAAAATTTGTTTTTATATTTTTAATTATATTTTTATTGCAGAAAATTATTAGAAATTAAGGCAGCCAATCAAAAATTTTCTGGAAAAGCCAATCGGAATGAAAATGATGCCCAATTAGAGGTAATCTATTCCTTTTTTCTTTCAGAGAGGTTTTATTTTTGTTTTATTTTTATATTTGCAAAGACCTAAACAAAAAATATTTCAGGAAAGACATGGTGCCTACATTCTAAACTCCGTCGACAAATGTTATAATTTTTTCTTAACGCCTATAGAAAAGACAAAATTAAAACAGCCGATTCATTTCAAGTAAGACCATTTATTTGGAGGAAAAAATAATTTTATAAATTTTAGGTTTAATACTAATGACATGAGTTCAAATTTAAGTAACACCCATTATTCATTTTATTCCGAAATCCATAAAGAATGTAAAAATTCCAAATGCCATGAGTCTCTAACTGGATTAAATTTATTGAATTATTCTCATGAGACGAAGAAAATTCCGATTATTTGGCTAATGCATATGAATGGATATGAAGATGAGACACTTCTTAATGAAGGTTCGATTTAAAATTTAAAAAAATAATTTTTAACAAATTGTTTTTTAGTTATTATTGGGTCAAGTTTAAAATATATTTCTGAAAATACTTCGTCGGCGATTGGTTATTTGCTGTCTCTTAACGACCCTCGTTGTGCTGAAGGATTTTTTCTCAACATCCCCGAATCTCCGTTTATTTTTCAACTCGCTATTTACTACTATTCCCTTTGCTCTCTTTTATGTATGGAAAACCACCCTTTCCTTAACTCCCCACAAGAAGTAAGTGTCTTTAAAAAACAAAACAGCTTAACAATTTTTTTCAGATTGTCTCATGGATAAACCAACAAGAATCTTCCAAAATAAAATATTTTGACTTGATAAACAAACATAAAACGAGATATGCAAATTATATGCAAGCGCAACAAGTTGTGAGTCTTCAGGTTGGGATAAATACAGAAAGATTTATGAAAGATGCAGATTACAGAAAAGATACAATACTTGGACTTGCCATGTTAGTCTCTTTCTTTAACTTGTAAACTCTTTAGCTAATCTTCTTTTTTTAGGAACTGTGATAAACTTAATTTAGCAATAGATTTAGCATTGGAAAACGATGTTTCTGTCGCCGAAGTCGCCATCACTCATATTGTCTCCTTGCTGTTTGAAAATGATGAAGATTCATTGTGTTACTCTTTAGGAAACTCCAAGTTTTCGGATATTCTGTACGAGGAATCCGAAGTTGTAAAAGAAAGGTGGGAAATTTTTTTCGTTTGTCTATTAAATTATTTATTTTAAATTTTAGGATGATATCTTTACTTCCCAGCTTTGATGGGTTCAATCATCAAAAATTGATTATGTTGTTTAACGTTTTAAAAGTCCTGGATAATCAAACACCTGTTTATTCCCTGGTACCATCTGATCATATTGATTTAATTACTAGAATAACCGATCTACTCCCAGGTTATTTTTTAATTTTCTTTTAACTTTCAAGTTTCTCAATATTTTTTTAAGATTTGGACTATAAAGAGCTCATAGAGAACCATTCACAAGTGGTTGAAGCTTTAAAACAAAGTATGAGTTATAAAGAAGAGGATTTTCTCAAGCTTATCAAAGCTTTGAAAATGACCGTTGGTCTTAAAAATTATAATTTTAAGGACGGTGAAATATTCTTGGAAATAGCGATAAAAGAGTTTCAAGAAAAGGTTTGATTTTTACTGTTTTATTGATGTTTGAATGTATTTTTTTAAAGTGCCTCCACGAAAAATCGAAAACGGACTGGATATCGCAGTTTTCTGAAATATTCGCTTATCTTTCAAAAGTCGACAGTGATTTGATCAAAACGTTCGTCGATCAGACTTTATTTTCGAAAGAAGCGCCTCTTTCACTTGACTACGAAGAAAGACTTGTCGCTCTCGATCTTCTTTTGGAATGGTGTATGGAAGCAAATGCCAAAAGGTTAAAATTCATTGTCTATTATTTCAGTTTTCATTTTTATTCTTTTAGAGGGGATATGGACGATGTTATTGAGTACGTTCATTCAAGAAAAGGCAAACTGAAAAAAATCTGGACCACAGACGAGGATTTTAATGTTAAAATGAATCCAGAACTTAAATCATCCCTTGCGTAAGATCTTTTCCCACTTTTAAATTCTAAATTAAATTTTAATTTTAGCTCATTAGAAAATAATTTTCAAAATGAAGAAATCGTCAAGAAAATACTAGTCGATTGTGTTTTGAAACCTTCACTCACTAAAGATGATTTATTGAGATTTTACAAAGCTTCTAGAATCACTGTTCCTTTAGAACAAATAATTTGTTCAATGCCTAAAGAACATCCAGAAGAGTCAGTAAATTTTTTATAATGGATTTATTTTTTATATATTTTTTGTATTAGATTTAGCATAATTATGCGACGAATTTCTGAAATAGGCGCCGATAATTCTTGTAATTCTCTCGACAATAACGATTGGGGTGAAGAAGAAGAATTAGAAAGTTTATATAAAGTATATTTTAATGTTATTTAATTATTTTTATTTTTTTAATGTTTTTTATTGCAGAATATGCTCCAATCAGAGTCGATCAGCGAAGAGGAAACTTCTTTAGAAAATCGATTGTCTGAAATAAACGCAAATACCAAAGAAATGAGTGGTGAGGACTCAGAAAATGATTTTTCAGAGCTTGAAAAATCGTTTGAGGAAGCTGAAACGCCTGAGAGAGTTTTTGAATTATTCAACACATCTGATAATTTGAAAAAAAGGTATAAATTTTTACCCAAGTTATTTTATTAATAATTTTTTTAGGGATGAAAAAAGGCCTTGTCTTGCTTTAAAAGCTCTTTTTCGTTTGAGCGAATCATCCAAATTCGAATATTCTGAAAAAATCGTTAAGAAAATTTCAGTCGAGGCAAGTTTTAAGTAGTATTTAGTTTATTTTGCTTTAGTTTCTAAGCTTATTGTTATTCTCTTTTTAATTTCCAGGCTTTAACTAAATTGGTAAACGAAAATAGCTCATCTGATTTATTGTTTTCTATGTGGCTCTGCATATGTTCCAATACTTCCATGTCTTCTTTAGCCAAACGACTATTGGCGAAGATAGAGGTAATTTAAAAAAAAATTTTATTCTCATTTTTTAATCATTGAAAATCCATCAGGTTGACCAAATAAAAGCTTACGTGATGAATATAAACAACTATTCAAGTGCCTTGACCAATTTCCTTGTGGAATCTTCAAAATTTTGGGATGCAGTCGATGAAATTTACGCCAACGAATCCGATTACAATTTTATAATGCTAAGTGATAAATTGTCGGAATGCGGTCTAATAACTGAAGCCAATTTTATAAAAATGAAGGCTAAAAATATACCCCCCTCTCTTATTAACTTCCATACCACCTTAAAAGAAAACTAAAAAATTCCTTAAAATAAACAAAAATTCAATTATTTATTTTATTTTCATATTATGTGGGAGTTTGAACAGTTGTTACCACATTGTGATTTCTAAGGTTAAAATTTTACCTTTGTATTAATTGTTGGGTATTTTAAATATAATGTTTTAAAAATTTTCTTTTATCTTTGTCCATTTGTTTCAAAAATAATTTTTAAATAAAAAAAGAGACGTTCAGTGCTTTGCCTCAGCCTCGTTGAAATGTGGGAAAGAGAAAAGTTTAAGAAAAAATGCAGTAATTTAGAAAAAATATTTTATACAAAATAAACTTTTATTAATATACAAAAAACAGCTACATTTCATGTTATGAATTTCAATGAAATTATTTTACAAACTTAGGAGAAAAAAAAAAATTAATTTGCGAATTGAGCAACTTGATTCCCACTTGGGTTAAATGAGATTGGTTTATACGTTTTTCCCCTCATGAAAGGTTTCAAAGCGTTAACTCCAAGAACAGGAACGTTTGATGGCACTTGTTGATTCTATAAATAATTTAAATAAAAGATTTGATAAATAAAAATCTCATACAATTTGGTTAGGCAATAAATTATCTTCGGCAACTTTACGAAAAACGTCCGACTCCGTTTCTTGAGGCAATATAATCGTCTTCGTTTCTGTGATTTCGAGTGAAATTTTAGGCCGTTCTAAGCTCACGCTAGACTCATCTTCATCCCTCGAATACCGGTTTTCTTTTTGTTTCGATGACATTATTTCCCTGGAAAAAATATTTATCGTTGAATTATAAATTTTTAATTAAAAGAAAATAAACAATTTAGGTCTTAATACAAACCTTGTTTATACTGGAGTAATATATTGGTAGTTTTCATGGTAAAAGTTGACTAGATAACTTAGCATTCGTTACTCCAAAGCCAGACCTAATAACCGCCACAAACATTCCATGTTAGTCATGTAAAATTCCATTTAAATTTTTTTTTCAACACATAAATTTCTGTACAGGCCTTGAAAATGTCATTGAAGTGACAGCTGTCACTTGGTCAGTCTGTTGAGTATATTGTTGGAAATGGCTTCATTAAATTATTTATTATGAGTTCAAGAATTGGGATAGGTTAACTGTTGCTGGCTGAATAAATAAAATAAAAATTAGTTTGGAAAATTATCAGTTTTATTATTCCTCATTAATCAATATTAATTATTCTTTCTCCCCATAAAAGTTTGAGAAAAAAGGGTCCAAACCCAAAATTGTATTTTTATTACCCCCTTTTTATAACCTCAAAAAAAAAAAAAAAATTGGGATGTTAAACTTTTATCAATTTAATTTTACATGCAAGCTTATTTTTTAACCATGCATTTATAGTTAAAATTTTAAAATTGTTAATATACTGTTAGTTTTGTTGCAAAAAAAAAAAAAACTACTCAAAAATTGAATATTCTACTCAAAAAGCCATGCCATTTCAATATTTTATTCAAGTCTTTGTCGTAATAGTTTTTTATCCAAGGGTCTTAAGTCCTTTTAAAAAAATTATTATTTTTATTATTTTTAAATTCATCTGTAAGTAGAGTATAACAATGAAGTGTTGGCTGATGGGTAATATTGAATCGGCCAACTTATTTAAGTTTACTCTGCTTTCTGATGGCTTACAAGAATAACAAAACATTTTAAGTCTACTTCGTTTACCGATTTCTGGCGGATTGGCTTGGCATTTCAGACTCCGAACTTGTTAAGGAGTTAGGGAGGCCTCCTTGAGCGAAATTTTTTCTATAATTGTCTGAAGTTGGTGTTTGCGTGATGATTTTTTCGCTATCCTCATTGTAGCCTAATTAAAAAAAAAATAATTAAATGAAGAAATCGTGAAATGAACTTTACCATTTTGTCCTAGCCTCGGCGTAACGTAAACTTGCGTACTTTTCGGAATTTGACAAACAATTTTCGGATGAACTGTAGCACGTTTTGTGTTCGATTCATTGCCCATTGCACTTTCCATTTCACTCAAAGGCCTCCTTAAAAGTAAAATAAATGTAATTGTTAATAAAATAAATTAATGTACCGTTGGGGACGATATTCTTTGTATTCTCGCTGTTGTTGACGAAATTCTGAAAGGACTTGGGTAGTCGGGAGGTCTTGAATGTTATTTTTACTATTTTGGGTTATCGTATAAAGCCTAAGCTGCTGTCGGATATCGGCCTTTTCTCTTTCCCTTTTTCTTTGGAATTCCTCCTCGACTTTCCTCATGGCTTCCAGCTCACTTCTTCTCTCTTTTTCTAAAAAAGTAAATTTAAAAAAATACAATTTATAGTAAATGAAATGTACCTTTATGTTCTACTTGCTTCGATAATTTTTCCGCAAGGCGTTTTCTTTCGATTTGCCTTACGGTACTTTGAAAAGTGAACTTTTTCCCTTTTTTCTTCGCTTTCGGTGGATCTAAAGACTCTGAGGTATTCAAAGAGACAGGTTCACGCTCGTCGGTCATTCCTCGACTAAGATCTTCACATGATTTTGACATGTTTGAAGTAATATTCTTGTCACAAAGATCTCTGAAAATTAACTTTGAAAGGAGTCGTTCAATTAAAAAAATATATATTACCTTGGTTTGGAGTATTCTGGTAGGTACATAATATGACCTCCGTTTTGAAGGTATGAAAATGAAGGTTGTTTTATCAAAGAAGTTGTGATGTCTTCCTCCTAAAACAGTGTTAGCATTGTTTTGTTTAAAAATTTGGCACTTACATCATCAGGAACTTCCGGGCTGTTGTCATTCCACCGGCTTAAACTGATGTTGGCGTAATTGAGGGAGTTTGGAACACTTCGACTTAAAACCCAGTTGCTGTCTAAAAGTGGCGAGTCATCCCCTGTTTCGTCTTTGTCTAAATTTATTTTTCCAAAAACTCCGGAACCAGAGCGCCTCATTTTTTTGGTGTCCATAGACAGTTGGCTATCATCCTGAAAATTTTTAGTTTTATAAAAAATGTAATTTGATATAAAATTATTACTTTGTCACTCCCGTAAAGTTTTATTCTATCGTCTCTTGGTAAAGAAAGCGTAAACCTAGGAGAATATTTGGCAGTTGAGCATTGATCGGGAGAAACAGGTTGACATGGAAATCCTCCGTCGGAGCTTGTTTCTTCTAAATCTTGTTGAGGTGTCCAGGCAGCCTGAAATTCGATGTAAAACCTTTTGTGAAGCTTTATTCAAATTACCTGTGAGTTATGAGAATCATGATGTTGAGGACTAGCATCACCGGAAATACCGGAATCGGCTGACTTATCCATTTGTGCTGGAATATGAACGGGTAGAGGAGGCGCTAACATCCTATGTTCGAACTGAACTAGATCGTCTTCCTCACTAGGAGGCGGAGAGTCGATGTTCGACAGAAGCCTCCATGCAGTCGTTGGAGAAAATCGAGGAATATCCAGCTGCTTCCTTGGCAAAGTCGCTCTCAGTTGAACAGAAAGACCTCCTTTGTTCTACAAATAAAAACGTGTCTCTGAGAAAAAAAACAATGAACTCTAATTTTACCTCATTTGATAAGATGTCGTCAAATATTTCTTGAGACTGGACTTCATCTCCAGACATCTGAGAAATGTGATGAAGTTTCTCAGCAAATTTGTCCATAGCGGAGCTCTCGTTGATTTCACCATTGGAGTTCATGCCAAAATAAAACGTTTTAACTGGGGCAGGCTGTTTTTGTGGTGAACTGCTAAAAATTAAAAACAATCATATATGAGAATAGTAAAAAAAATCTTACTGCCAAGATTCCTGAGGTGAATCTCTTTCGTATGATTCGATTTTCCCTCTTTGGTTCCTTATGTTGTGTTGAAAATGATTCATTTCGTAAGAACGAGCGTCGAAACTTCGTCTTAAATTAAACCGTCCTCTCGAGCTCTCCAGCGACGGGTAGCCACCGACTGGTGATGCTGAAGGGGTTTCGCTTGCCTTTCCTACCGGCGGCTCTCGAACAGGCCTTAACTTTTCCGCAGCTTCCAATAGCTCCGCCTATTATAATTACAGCTTTAAAAAAAACAAATGGTATTTTGACTTACATGAAATTGAGGTGTCGATAAGCTTCTTTGTAACGTTCCAGCAGGTGGGAGAGAACTATGTAAAGAAATTAAATTATTCTGTTCTATTTTCTTTCTTGTTTCTGCTCTTGTTTTAAACAGCCTCAGTCTTCTTGAAGGTTGACCATTCATAGAATTTTCCCATTCTTGCAATGAATCTGGAGACGAACTATCCCCCTAAAATTTCTTTTGTATCAAAACATTTTTTTTCTTAAGCGACATACTGGTATATTATGGTTGTTTGGCACATTGGGTGCTTTATACTTCTTCCGCGATCTTGATATTCGCATTTTTGAAGGGCTGTCATTGTTGAAGTTCGCGTGTCTCCCTTGGTATCGCAAATCGGGCTCACTACCATAAAAGTCTCTTTTGATTTCTATATGATGATTATCATATCCTTGTTTCTGGCGTTCCTGAATTTAAAAGTTAAAAGATGATATAGATGTTTAGAACGAACCTGTTTTCTTGTCGATATGGTACCGCCATTGTGTAAAATGTGCCCATTATCTGTAGCTCTTAGCCTATGGGCAGGAGTTAAATCTGGAAGTACTTTAGATTTGATCCTTCCCGGCCCTACTCCGACGATCGGAGAGGGAATGGGATCGTCAACTATACCCTGCCCAGAACCAGAATTCCCCATCCTTCATTGGCATATCTTCGATATCTTCCAGAAAACCGACTCTGAAAAAAAAAATCCAATTCTCTTGATTAATGTGAGACGGTATAGCAACAGGGAGTTTCCGCATCCATGGTCTTGGGCCTTGAACAAGAATTAACGTTCTACATAAATTACTAAAGCAAAAAGTTCATTCCCTCGGAATCCTTGAGGTATTTGCAATTCAAAAAATAAACTGGATAATTTTTCAAAACTAGAATGTTAAAAGTCTATTGATGAGGAAGTGATACAAAAAAAAGAAGAAAAGGTCCATGAGTCACGGAACGTGAATGAGACGCGAGACCTCTGGGCTGTGACATGAATTCTAACTGTCTTCCATGACACCTAATGAAAATGAGCTCAGAAAAAAAACCGGAAAATTTTTTGTTTCTGCCAAAAATTATAATTAATTTCAATTCATTTGTAAAGAATCCTTCAACCTTAAAAGGACAGAAATTTCTTCAGGAGACCCGATTCATAAGCCATGACTCATCGGCTTCTCAAAAATTTCCCTGCACGCAATGGCGAATTTAATTTTTTCGCTTAAAAATCGGTTAATAGGTATGAAAAAAGGAATTTATGACCTTCAGAAAACGAGAACGCGTTTTAACGGTAAAACGCAACCGTGAAAATTTTTATTTCGATTTGAGAATAATAAAACGCTTCTTGAAGGTACCTACTTTTTTTCGCAAAGTTTAAAGCTTTTAAAATAATATATAATACCTGGCCTACGAATAAAAATAATGATTTTTAGTAGTTTATTAGGTGAAAAAGGCGTTTAATAATACACTGGATTCCTGTTCTCTCCCCGAAAATAAACTCTTTTAAAATATGAAAGGAAGATTCTGGGAAGTTTTCTGGAAAACGGTATCAAAGACTTGATCGGTTAAGATCACATTCCTCAATGAGGCCTGGAAGTCTCCCAATAATATGGAGGGGAATTCAATCATTTCTAATCTATAATATTGAAATTTACTGAAGTATAATTGGGTAAACTAAACTCCGTTGTGTCTTTGAAGAAACCCTGGCAATCCCCAAACGTTTTGGCCAAAGTCGACTGCGGTAAAGGACCTCCAGTTAGACAGAAAACCTTCAAAAAACCAAGGAAAACTTCCCAAAATTCTGTGAAAACGGGGTTTCTCTATTAAAAACCCGAGAAAAACTCCCAAAAATTTGATAAAAATGGGGCTCCTCTATCACAAACCCGAGGAAAATTCCTAAAAATTCTGTGAGACCGAGGAAAACTCCTAAAAGTTCAGTGTAAATGGGGTTTAAACCTCAGAAAACCGAGAAAACTCGATAAAACGAAAATCTGAAAAAAATAGGGTTTTCCTGTCAAGAAATCGAGGAAAATTTCTAAAATCCTATCTGTGTTCTGTATCTGTGTTTCTTTGCCTAAAAACCGAGAAAAACTTCCGAAAATCCTGTAAAAATGTTTTTTTTGGTGAATGCATCAAGACACCCCTAAAAATGCTAGTATGAGAAATATCTCGTTTTTTGAAGACTGTAAAACTTCAAATAAACGTAAAAACGCTTTACGTTCTGGATTACCTTTTTTTGTTTCTGAAAATCCTACAAAAATGGGGGTTTTGTGTTAAAAAACCGAGGAAAACTCCTAAAAGTTCCGTGTAGATGGGGTTTATTTCTCAGAAAACCGAGAAAACTCACGAAAATCAGGTAAAAATAGGATTTTTCCGTCAAAAAATCGAGGAAAATTACCAAAATTCTATCTGTGTACAGTATCTGTGTTTCTTTGCCTAAAAACCGAGAAAAACTTCCGAAAATCCTGTAAAAATATTTTTTTTTTTGGTGAATGCATCAAGATTCCTCTAAAAATGGTAGTGTGAGTAATGTCTCGGTTTTTGAAGACTGTAAAAAACTTTAAATAAACGTAAAAACGCAATCTTTTTCTGTTTCCTGCGATCTTTTCCGCAGATCCCCTGGCGTCCAGAGCCCCCAGGGGTTCCGCTGACTGCAATTTGGGAACCATTTAGAGTGCAAACTCCAAAGTTTGACAGTTTTGTGACACCTTAATAAATAAAATGTGTAAAATCAGCTGCCTAACCGATTCTGCACGCTTTCCCAACAATTTATCCATAGATGAAGTGGACAAGTCGAGTTTGTTGACAATTTTATTGTCAATTTTACCTTCAAGGTCGAGTATTTCACTTTTCATCCCTATCGGGGGTCGTTAAACCGAGGAAGAATCAGGAAAGACCGAGACTGGCTATTAAAAAAGTCGTAAAAATTGGGCTTTATCAATCGTGAAAGTGACAAGATGTGTAAAATGAAAGTTGGGACTTGGGATTGCATTAATAATTGAGGGCCTGAACAACATTTCTCCCGCTACCTGTTTGAAAGCTATCCCACGCCCATAGAGAAATCTTCACAAAGTCCCTCTCGCTAAAAAAAAAACTAATAAGAAAGCGCTAACTCATTCATTTTTAAGTGAATCCGTATAAATCAACTGCCTTTAGACGCGTAATCGCTTATAAAAAGCCCTCATTACCTCCCATCAGTAATGACTTAAATGACAAATAGAAATATTGTGCGCTTACAAATTGCTCTTTAGCTTGAAAAAAAGTTGAATGAACTTGATCTCTTGACGATTCTTTCTCACTGTAAATAGGAATCTGTATATTTTCTAAAATTTAAAACTAAACTATTTAAAAACTAGGTAACGCCTCAAAGTCAATAAAAATATTCGTCCTTTTAGAATACCAGAAGGTGCAGTTATTTCAACCATCGCAACTCATAGGTTGAAAGTCACTGTCCTGCAAGGTCACCTCTCAACTCTTCATTTCACTTCTCCCGATTCCGAGTCCAAACAATCTCAAGATTTAAATTTTTTACCGTTAAATCGTAAAAATAATTCTGGATGGGTAAAACAAAAAAGTTTCTGGTGGGAAACAAAGTGTCCGTAATAGAACTAGAAAGGTATAAAAAAAAGGGGAAGAGCAAAAAAAATGTAAAACAAGGCGTCCTAACGGGACAAAATTACAAGGAAAAGGAGGAAACCAAAAACGGAAAGTATAAGTGATAAGGATTCTTAATTACGGTTGATTAAGTCTTCAAAATATTATTTTTAATTTTTAAAAACAATGGAGTCGTTTTCTTTTTTTTTTAACTTCATCCATAAAAAATTAAAACAATTTTAGAAATACTGAGAAAACAATCAGAACGCACATATAAGTAGACAAAAATATTTTCTACTCATCAGGAGCTTCCCCAACTTCTTTTTTTAAATAAAAATTATTTTTAGTCAAAAATCACCACTATTTCCCAAATTCGAAAATTTTGGCGTTTTTTGATAAAGATGGCAGGAGATTTTTCCAGTAGATTTTAACCTCGAGTGTAAGAATGCACATGGAATAAAAATTGGATGACTTTTGAGAACACTGATTTTATTTAGCAATAAAATACGTCCACATCGAAAGGAATATTTTTTACTGCCGTGAAATGTGAATGTTAGTTCTGCCTCTAATAGAAAAAACTTACACCATAAAGAAGAAAATAGACCGTTCCTATTGTGTTCACTATACTTTCTTAAAACTCAGTTCTTTTCTAAATGAAATATTTTAAACAAAGTCTATTTTTTTAATTATACGTATTATTACAATAATCTCATATTTGGGGGATGTCGAATTCGTTCTCGCTGGGATTTCGAAGTAGTAGGCTAATAATTCCAGTTTGTAGGGAAGAAAATTAAAAAACATTCCTAATGGAAGATTTGGTGAAAATCCCATGTAATTGAGGTTACCAGGGATCGATGAAGAGAGGGTCATTTTGATTCTAAGGATCCTAAAGACCCATTTCCAAAAACCGTCAGTCGAGGTCTACCATTACATTTGGTAGATACCATCCACAACATTGGCGCTTTGGATAAATGATACATTCCTTTTGAATTGGCAAAAAATTGAAAAATGAAAGGAACTCGACATTTTAAAAATAGTTCTACAACGGCGATTACGTGACTAGAAGATTTAGCGATTTCAGGGTTAGATATGTTTGAATAGGGCCAGGGTTTTACCTATCGGTGGATCATCAGGAGTTTTGTATATGTACGAAGATTATTTTTTTTTAAAGCTAATTTAGTTCTAACACCGGCTACCTCATTTTTCTTAGGTTTTCAGGAGTTCAAAAATACGAAATAATTTCTCATTGGAATCAATGCATCACCTGTTGGCTAAATCGTGAAATACGCGTTTTCTGTTGGTAATAGGGTTAAACTACCAACGGAATTCGATTCTCCACAAAATTTACCAACAGAAACAATGCCAAACTCAATAATGAGATAGCCGGTGTTAGACGCGACGATTTAATGAATCCCAAAAAATATTAGACAGGCGGACAAACGACGCCTAAGTAGACCTATCATGATGGCATTGTAAACTTTCATAATACCACAAGTTAGATAATTCCATAATCTGTCAGTGATGGTGGCCAATTCCTTAAGATAAATCATGGGGTTGCAAAGAGAATAAAAAAAAATAAAAAGGACATTTGCCAATAAACTTTAGTAAAAAAAAGATTTCCACCTCAAAAACTATCGAGTTATGTCTTGTTTTTGCTTATCTTTTTCAAGTTGAATTTCCCAACTTTCCGCTCCGGACGAGAAGCCTAAAAAATTAACTTTTTTGGTTTGAACCCGTTTTAATGCCACCCGCATATTTCACTCCGCAATATTTTCAACTCGGAGTTAGCAAGTTAATCTCTGGTTTTCGAAATGACTTATGTAACGGCTTTTCCAAATTTTCAGCCAAAATTACGAAAAACGAATGTGATGTACCACAAAATTTTCTTTTTACTTTGTTATGGTTTCTTTTTGTGAATCAGGTAAATTTTTCGCGCCTTTTGATTGGATCTATTGTTATAGAAAATATTTAGAACACGAACTATAGTAGGATATAACCAGATCCTGGGAAAACGTAAATCTAGACGAGAGCTCCATAGAAAGACGCCGAAAGTTCCCACGGTTCTCCTCTGTTCAGAGGACCGGTGCCGATATTACTTCACCAAAGTTTCGAAATATAAATTACAACGTCATAAGTAATAATAATAAAATATACAAGTTAAACAAAAGATGAAATATGAAAGTTGGAGGAAAAAAACAAGAATAATAGAGCATAATGGGTGTTCGTGGGTGCGAGAAACTAAAGAAAAGATGATAGTAGTTGTAGGTGTTAAGAGCCTTTCAAACCTACTGACGCTAACGACAATTCGAGGGCCAAAACGAACTGGAAAAAAAAACATTAAAAGCCCAAATTACTCGTCAAATCCTTAAGTAACCTTTTTTTAAAACCTGGAACCTTGCACGATAAAAGGAAGTGGTGAAAACAACGAGTTTTTAATTTATTAGAGCGTAGAGAAAAAAACAAAAACAACCTAATATTATTGAATAAAAAGTGGAAAACTGGATTAGGTACGGGATGTATGGAACAAAACTCTTGTAAAACAAACTAGACTTTAATTAATACACAATAAAAGTTATTTAAAAAACCTCCAAAAAATTGCCAGTCGGCCACGGAAGCCATGAAAGGGTTCGACTAAAATTCAAAAAGGGATCTTTCAACTCTTGCCAAAATATTATAAAATTGGGCAATTTCAATGGAATAAAAAATTACAGGGTGAGAAATTTTTAATTTTGAAATTTCCTGATTTTTTTTATCACTTTCCCTGACAATTTCCAATTTAAACAAAATTTGCTTAGCCAGGGGCAAAACTGTGATGTCGCGGGCTATTC
Organism: Orius insidiosus; assembly: GCA_014119065.1. Classification (NCBI taxonomy): domain Eukaryota; kingdom Metazoa; phylum Arthropoda; class Insecta; order Hemiptera; family Anthocoridae; genus Orius; species Orius insidiosus. The sequence goes on along the minus strand of JACGAQ010000294.1, from coordinate 101,227 downwards.
TTTCTAGGGTTCTTGGGAGAGCGCGAAAATTACAATAAGACAGAAAAAGAGGGATTATCTGTCGAAAAGCGGATAAGAACACCCAAAAATCCTATTAATATAAAGGTGTTTCTGAGCCTAATGGCCGAGGAGGACTCCCGCGAATTTGATAAATGGAGTTTGAGGCTTTGATAACAAGGGAATCGGGCAAAAGAGGGTTTCTCCTTTGAAAACACGGCCTAATGACCAAGGAAAACCAAGGATAAGAAAGTTTCCTGGGCGAAAAAGTAAAGAAAATGGCCAAAAAATTTATTTAGAGAGTACGCAAAAAACTAAGGATACCCCACATTTTTAAAAGGCATTTTTCGGTCCAAAAATTGATAAAAGTTACAAAAATTCGCAGAAAAAGGGGTTTCTTGACTTAATGATTGAAGAAAAACATTCGGAATCTGAGGAAACTTTCAGTCAGTAAGTACCAATGGACTAAAAGTCTAAAATTCCCGGACTTTTCCCTAATTTTCCAGGTTTTCCCCGTTAGCGTCCACCCTGAATTAATGGGTGCTTGAAAATTTTTTTCTTGTATTCAACCCATTTTTTTCGATGTTCATTTATTTCTAGTCTTACTATGTACGTGGTATCCTCAGCGGAAAAAAAGAATTTGAAGGTTATTTTCGAATGAGAACACCCAAGATGTTTGAAATGAGGTTTCTGTAGGTTCTTTTCGAAAATTCCTACGCAAAACGTTTTCCTTCTTCGCACAATATGATTGGCGAAGCTGGAAAAAGTGACGGTCCCATTAACCGAAGTTTAACCTGAATACCGATTATCTGGAACGTTCGTAGGATTGGGGAAAAAGAGAAATAAAAGAAAATCGTTAAGGCGTCCTTTTCTAAAAAATGGGCGTCGTTTTTTTAAATGTTCCAAACAAAGGAATTCCTCGCGCATTTTTGGGGGACAAAAATAATTTAATTTGAAGGGCACCTACTGATCGCCGCCAAATATAGAAATTTAAGATATTTACTAAATACCTACGCACTGGAATGTGTTTATTTGAATAATTCAAGGATGAAGACTTGAATTTCACATTTTACGCCCACTCAACTAATTATCTTATAATGTGATGAACCAAAGAACATTCTAAAATGAAAAAAAATTCATGACTCATAAAATATGAAATCGAAGAATTTAAGAGAGAAAAAAAGAATTCGAAATTCGTAAGAGAGAAATCAGTGACCACACCTTTTGTTTAGCATCCCGGGTAAACCTGCAGGGGCCTTAAAAAGTGAGAGAAGACTTTCTCTGAATCATCCCTCTAGGTTAATTTAGTGGGACATCGAAAGCTACTTGATAATTAGAATTATTTTATTTAAAAAAATACTGACCTTTTATCTACTGTAATTAATCCAAATGTTTAAAGTAGTCCAGGCTCTGAAAAAAAAGAAGAAAAAGTCAGCACATAAAAAAGGGATATTTTAGCTTAGGATTTAAAATGAAATTAAAAATAATACACAGCATCCTGTCGCACTAACGGAAGAGATCACGAAGGTCGCATTTTTAAGTAGGCCATCTAACAGAATATGATTATAACAGCGAGGGAAATATTCATAGGTGGACATATTTAGCGCTTTTTTTTCGAAGATTAGTTTTAAAATGATTTTTGAAATAGTTTCTTGAAAAAAAAAAAGTGGATGTAGCAAAAAAATGGAAAAGTTCATTTTCATCATTAAAATAAAAAACGAAATAAGAGTGCTCACACATAATTCCATTTTGTTCTATCACGAAATAAGATAAAACTGGTTCGTGCTATAGGAGACCTCTAGATCACATACCAAATTTGGTCGTTCTAGGCACTAGTTCCGGAGAAACGTGAGCTACTATGGAAAGTGTAACACATTTTAAAGTTAGTTATTGGTTTCTTCATTTCTTTGAACAATCGCCGAGTGATTTATCTTCGTTTATTACTCGTTTTTACACTTTCTGGTATTGAAAAACAATGAAGAAAGTAGAAATAACATGATTTATCATCATTCAGCTTAGAAAAATACCTGAAATGATAAGTTTGTTGAATTTTTTCGCTTTTGCCTTTTTGACACATATGTCATTATGGAGGAAGCCTCGACCATACATTTATGAAAGTAAAATGTTTTTCAGGATCTCGTGGGACGAAAAATGAAAACTAGGATAAATCAATAAAAACGAGGCGCTTGGACTTCTTCAGAAAAGCCCATAAAACGTCAATCTATAGAATAAGATCCTAACTGTATAAATGATGTTCCCTTCTACTGTAAATCACACTAGACAATAGGATCGTTTCGAAAAAAAGTGCCTTGCGAAACCAAAGGATGCGGTATTTGAACTTTTTAGAAAGTAGGTTTGGCTTTTATTTAAAGTTTCCGTTTTTTAGGTTAGGTTTATAGGAAAACTAATTAGTGACTATGTGTCTGTGGCCGTCCGTCCGTCTTCAAATTTTTTTCGGAATACTTCACCTCCCTAATTTTCACAGAATCTTCCTTCAAAAATTTATTTTTTATTGAAAGGCGGCCAAGATGAATAAGTATCTAAAATGGTTAAACAATTTTTTTTAAGCATCGTTAAAAACTGGGCGCGTGGATGGGAAAAAATCAAGCGAAGACATGACGAAAGGTAAATTTGAGGATTTCGAAAAAAAGTTTGAAAGTTAAATAGAGACGTCCCGGTCAATATTGTCTTTTGTCGCCTAGGTCAAAGTGTGAAGGAGAAAGCCGGGGCTTTTCACGTTCCTCTTTTCAATTGGGTTTCTAAAAACCGTAAAACGGTTTTAGAGCCTTCATTTATAATTCAGAAGAATAGAGACTCAATGGTCGAAACTCTGCGAAATTCCCATTCAGCATCCTTCTTTTAAAGGAGATCTTTTGTGATTGGAACTGTTTAATAAAATCTTTTGTGAATGAACGTTTTAAAACATTTCAGCCGATCCTAATCGGTAAAACAGGCGTATCGAATCTACTGAAGACAAGGGAAACAACCTTTCAACACAATGTGCATATTAAGACGTTATAAACGTTATGTAGAAGTTGCCAGAATAAAAAAAAATAAAACACGGCAAACTTCTTTTAGCCTCTTTCTGGAGGACCAATTCTCACAAATTAACGGTACTGGAGATCTTTTATTGTGATCAAAATGAACTTCAAATTTCAGAAGAATCTAGTAAAATTATGATGGAAAGACAAATTGAAAGCAGTTGAAAAAACTTTTGTGTAACTAATCCAATGAAAGCTATTGTAATACCCTCCGGGTCTCCTTAGGTTTTTTAAAAGAAATAGCAGGACAATTATTTGCCTGCTTATTATTGCTTTATAATGCCGCTGCATTATTATTTGCCTCCAGATTTCGATATTTCACATGTGAACTCCAAACTTATAATTTATGAGGACCTAATTAAAAAGAAAAGTATATTTTTAATGGCACAGTTCCAGAAGCATAATTATGTCCATTCTTTGCTCATCTAGTTCAAAGTCGACTAATTTCGATGTTTATGGAAAAACGAACAAATTAAAATAAAACTTAGCTAGCGAAAAAAATTATTTTTTTTAGTATCAAAAAGTGTTTAAAACTAATGGGAGGTCTATTATATTAAAAAAAAAAAAATTTTAAACTTTTCCGGGTAAGAAAGTTAAAAAATGTTCACGGTGCCTAACGCCAAGTAGGACGGGCGAGACGCGTTTCGGTCAATGAATTCCGTTAGTCGCTTCGCGGTTGGATTAAGTTTATTGACGGTTAATGTAATACTCGCCTACATTTACCTTTGCTAATCCTTATTTCCGAATTTGGTGAACATTCCACCCTCGAGTCGGCCCGTGAAAAACGTTTTTTAAATGCCGCTACACACGTAGAAAACGGTTTCGAATGGAAAATGAGGTCCGCGAGATAAACGTTTTCAATTAATTAAAACGCGCGACGTAATGGTTACGGTACATAGAAACTAAAAAAAATTAAAAAAGAAAAAATGTCTGAAAACTTTAATTATATCAATTCGGGGGATGTGGGTCCCGCGGCCAGTACAGACTTCCACTTTCCAATCCCAAATGGTAGGTCCGAAAAGGGAAATGTTGTAAATAGTTTCAACTCTGAGAATCGCAAAAAAATTAAACAGGTTGACACTTTTACTTTTCAACCAATCACCGTTGACCTAATTGCAGTCTGGCACAAGAACTTCCTCAAAGAAGCGCAGTTTAATATTTTTTCGCGCCCAATCGAAAAAAGTTTCAGTATCAAGATAGAAAAAAATTTAAGTCTTCGCGGGTACGAGAATACTCCAAAATTCTCCTTACTATACTTTTCGAGTATCCCCTCTCCAATATAAGGAGTATTCGGTGAAGATTTGGCGAAAATCGGACCGTACTGCCGTAGCGTTAAAGATCTCCGCGATTTTTTCGATTTTCGAAAAACAAAAGTTTGTTGTCATTTTCGAGATAAATATGAAAGGAAGATCCTATAAAAATTTCCTATAAAATCCTATAAAAGAAAATCAGATGACACGTGAAGTGTCCCCAAAAATGCGACGGACGGCCGGCACAACAGACAACGGATCAGTAATCAGATCGTGCCATGCAGGGTGTCACAAAAATTAAGGAAAAAAAACTTCTGTTCTATAAAAATTGGTTTTCAGGGGAAAAAATTGCAAATACCGCAGACGTTAAAAAAAGGGTCTTTTGGGCCTTTCCGGGGTCAACAAGACCCATTTTTTCAGGAAACTTTAAGAAAACTTATTAAGTTCTTGAAAGTTTAAACTTGAAACCAACATCGAAAGGTCAAACCTTGAAGATATCGAAATATCACGGTTATGATGAGCCGCAAACAAGTTAGTCCGACATTCAAAGGCGAAAATCTTATGAAAATACCCATTTCAAAAAACCGTCCATCGAGGGGGTACAACTAGAAAGTTTCACAGAAATTATATTTATTCGTAAATTCTGAAATTACATGTCGCATTTCCTGACGTTACTTCCGAATCCACTTTTAAAAAATTCTGACTGATGGCACAACGTATTTTCATTTTTTTCTAATTCGGTCAAGGTTTTTTTTTATATAAAAAAATTATAGACTTAAAAATTTACATGAAATCCGAAGACTTGAGTCATGGATGAATTTCCAAACTTGACATTAAAAAAAATAAAATTTTCAATTTTTTTTTCTCTTTTATGACTTTCTAAAACCATTTTATAATTAAAAGAAGAACGAAAAGGATTGAAAAGGAGAAAAGTATTATAATAAAAGGTTCTCGCTGTCACTCCCGATGTGGAAGCATTACCTACTGAGGAATGACCGTTTCTCTTATAAACTAAACTGGGTTAATATTCCATACCTACAAAGCTTTCACGATTTGTAGACGATCTCGGAAATCATTATTCCGCATTTGTGGGGAGTTCTTTATAAAAATTTTTGACAAAAATAGCATAAATAGGGGGAAAACAGGGGAGTGAGGATTATAAAAAAAATAAGTTAAAAAATTATCGTGATGTTGCTAAAGTTACGCCTGAAACTTGGGGAAAATGATGTAAACTAGGAGATAATAGAACGCTGTTGCGTAGTGTTTTGCATTAGTTCGTGAACGTTTGCCAAATATTGGAAAGGTTTCTTTTTTTCTTCAAGTCGCACCTATGAGATAATGACTACATGTTTTACCCCCGCCAATTTCTTCTAGGAGTGTCATGGAATAGTTGATTAACAGGAGAAATGCGTCAATTTTTTCTCGTTAGATGGGCTTTTCCGCGAAGAACAATAACATAACTGAGACATAACCCTAATTAGAAACACGTAAAAAAAGCGCATGTCGACAGCTTCACCAGAAAATTAATTAAACCATTGTTTTGAGGGAAATCTTATTTTGCGCCTTCCGGGTCCGTGATTTTTTAAGTTAACTCGTTTTTTAAACAGAAAATTTAATTTTAAAAACCGCTTTTCCGTTCCATAAAAATGCACAATAGAGTATACGCATGGGGGGAAAAAAGGAATAAAAAGGTAAGAAAGCAAATAAAAAAGTGCGGAAAGAATAGGAATAAGTGTGTCTTGGAATGAAAAGGAAAAGAAAAAGGAAAAGTGGTTTGTCGGCGAAAAACCAATGAGGTCGAGCTTTACTCATCCTTGTAATTGTAACATTGGATTGAATTTAGAGTGCACTCTTGACTCTTGAGGAGAATGTCGAGAAAAAGACCGCGGTGGCGTCGCTAGAACAGTGGGGACCCTGGTTCTAAATTATCATCTTTCTTTTTTCTCAAAACAAAAGTTAATGTCATACTCCCGACTCAGTTTTTGGATGGTCTTTAAGATCGGTCCACCCATTGGCTTTCCCAGGAATACCTCACGATTTTCATTGGTTTTTCACCAAATCTTAAAACTTACATATTTCGCTTCCCACAGAACCACACATGCGAATGACGAACCTAGTTTGACTTGATTTTGACACGACAAAACGGCTGGTCAATACCCTCAACTTGGTTTTCATAACTTGTTTTTTTTGGCCCCTAAAATTCGGTAAAAGGGAGTGCCTCGGATAAAATAAAAAGTAAAACATCCAAAATTCGTTATAAAGAGGGCTTCAGGGGGAAAAAACCGAAGGAAACGCCTGAAAAATCTGTAAAGAAAGGGTTTTTCGGCCAAAGGAGTACAACGTCAGAAATCTGCTAAAGTTGGGTTTTTTTGGGTAAAAAACATAGGAAACCTCACAATTTAATCTGGGACATCGACCGCGGAACACGCCTAATACTCGGAAAAAATGCACAACAATTAAGCCAAAGTTTTTCGGTCAGAAAAAATGTTGAACACCCGAAAAACCCTTTAAAGAGAGTGTTCCTTCTGGAAAAACCGAGGAAAACGCCCAGAAATCCTGTAAAAAAGGGTTTCAATGCCCAAAAATCGAGAAAAACTCTCAGAAAATGTGGTGTAACTTGGGTTTTCTTGGTCAAAAAAAAGAAAAACTTACAATTGAATAGATGAAGTACGCCCAGGGAAAAAACAACTGAAAATTCAGCTAAGAGGGGGTTTTTTGGTCGAAATAAATGCAAAACACAAAAATACTTTAAAAAGAGATGAAAACGAAAAATGAGGGTTTTTGGTAGAAAAATACACAATAAAATATGTCTTATCTCAATCGTGGAATACGCCAAAAAACTGAAAGAAACGCATGAAAGTCCAGGAAAAACTATGTAAAAAACCCCGAAAAACTAAAAAGATAAAAATCGAAAAATAATTCTTGAAGTAAAAAGACGAAAAAGCCATCAGGAGAAAGACCGATTAAATTGGGAAAACGCCGGAAAATCCGGTAAAAGGGATTAAACTCTTAAAAAATCTAAATAAAGATGTCGAAGAAAAAATTCTCTGTTGAAAGCTCCAATGTCGTTCTTCGTATCTGGTTACACATGCGAATACCACCTTTTGCCTCTCCGTTCATTCACGTGTAAACCACGGCCTTGAGCTGAATACAAAAATATTATACTTAGTAAAACCGAGAAAAAAAATGTAAAAAACGTGATATCAAAACTGTGAAAAATCCTATAAAATCGTGGCTAAAAAGGGGGACAAAGCAAGGACAAAACTGAAGGGGCATTATGGCTTGTTTTAATTTTACTGACGTAATGCGCTATTCCCGAAGAGGATAATCGTGAGCGTGGAATTATTTTTAATCAAGTCTCTATTTTTCAATGGAATTCAACATCTTCAGTGTTTAAAAAATTGATTAATATTTTAGAGTTGATGAGAGTGAAACTGATCCGGCCTTTTTAGGTTTTTCAAACTAAATACTGATAATGGATTGCACCTTTTGAATATCAATGGCTAATTATAAAACCAAATGAGATCAATGCATCGTTTGTTGGATAACAATTACGGAGTCACGGATTAAGTCGCAGGGCGAGTTAAGAATCTCTGTCATGAGCTTGATCTTAAGACGGCTCACGATATTCGGAAGATAACGCGAGACACATCTGGCGAACACCAAAGTTCACAACAGCTTTTTTACCACAAAAATATTTTTTAAGTTTTCATCGTAAAAAATGGATTATAATATCTGGGTGATGGCGAGGTGTAGGCTTGGTTGGCCGAAAAATGTAGAATATCGCAAAACATATGAGGGGTCAAACATTTTATTTGTTTAACAAATATTTTTAAGATGTTTTTGGATGTAGAAATGTTTTCGAAAACTATGAATGATGAAACCCGGGGAGTAAAACTCCCAACGACCTTGGTCTAGGGACAGCATTTCACAAATACCGCTGATGATCATAGGTCAACTCCGGCGTTTCTTGAAAAATCTTTTGTCCATTTTACCGCGTGAAAATAAAATAAAAATTGCGTGAAAGTTTTATAGATCCTCGATTCACACGTTCCTAGCCAACAAGAATGATGGAGGAATTTAATCTTTATGAAATTATTAAGTCACGAAAGTTCATGCACAGAATCCAGAAACGTTACCGTAAAATACAGGGTGTCCTATAAAAGATGCTCACACCCAAAATACCCGTGAAAACGCTTTTCAATTTTTTTTTTAATTTTTGAAACGTCCATGCCAAATACGAAGATAATAGATTCGCATTTCGCCAGCTTGCGGAGTGCGGACGAGCCTAATGTGTAGTAAATCTGATATTCATTACGTAACTAACCGTTTGTAGTAGCCTCATAATTTACTCTCTGAATGTAAATAACTGCTACAAAACGAATCGCTTTTTTGCATTTCTGACAAGGTTTATGCTCTTTTAATGGTTTCTTAAGGACGAATACAAGGGCGCTGTTTTTTTCGGAACTGTATGTGAAAATGATTTTTAAAAAAATTGTCAACTGGGAACGTTTCTGTGAAAGCTAAAATCGCTGGAGGTGCCGTGATTAAGGACGGACTGAATTCAAATTAAGGTGAAGACACTTAGCTATGTGTTTCTATTCAGAGTCCCGCTAACGGGCACGCTTTCGCATTCTAACGTCATCTTTTCTGAATTCTTAGGTAAAAACAATGTTTTTTTATTTTTGTTATTGCAGATTTTCAATTTTTTTAAGCTAGGAATTGGTTGCTTGACGGACATGCTCTAATTCTCATGATTCCATCTTGTTTCATTCACATTCTCACGGAGGAAAAAAAAATATCTCGAAGATCAAAAAGTAGAAATGAGAAGTTATATAAAATTGTCGAAATCAAGCGATATTTTTTACTGATACAACCTAAGAAAAACAAAAGAACATTTTTTATTTATCTGATGGATTTTTAATTCATAGAAACGCGCGATAAAAATTCACTTTGCGGGCTAAGATAGAAGGCCGATCTCCGAGCTATGTGGGTCAGTGAGTGATCACTTTGTTTTATATAGAAAGTCTATAAACTTTCTGCATTGTAGAAAGGATTCCAAGAATCAAGTGCTGAGAAACTTCCATCTTTAAGCACATACGTACGAATGTGAAAAATCATTCTTAAGAAAGTCTCGAGTATTAAAAAATTTAACATATTTTAAAAATAGAGTTATGAAGCAAAAAATAGCATTTGGCAAATTAAAAAATAGTTTAGAGCCATAAATAAAGCTTATCAATAATTATAGTGGCGCCTAAATTTGTTGTACGCAACAGTACGATTTTAATTTTACTGTCTGCGATTAAATTAACAAATAGACTTCAAAAATTAGAAAAAAAAATTATTTTAGCCAGAGAAAGGAAATAATTCTCTTTAATTAAGGAAACTATAATAGAAATAACAGACGCACGTTTGTGGAAGGAAAAGTAAAAAACAAAAATAAAATCGAGACTTACGGAGATGGTCCTTCCTCGAGAACTGTCACAAAACTGTTTTTAGATAAGTAATTGTTAGCGGGTCCGTGGTGGAGGGAAAAGCGGCGAGGGAGGTGGTTTCGCTCGCGGGACCGGGTGGTGGGACTCCGCGGACGCGGAGGGACGAAACTCGAAGATCACGAGAACTGAAGACGTGAAGAGACGGAATGAACGCGGAGGGCGGCCGTACAGGTGAAACAGCGACCTCTGGGAGGCTAACCTTCGAATTTCCTTTCTCTTGCAAGCCGTTTCTCTTTTGCCCTATTTTATTTCCGCTTGATTCTTTAGGGTTTAAGACATCCTTAGCAGGTTCACAGCCTTTTTTTTTAATCTCCCTGGTCTTTACTCTTCCTTTTTTGTTTCACTTGTTCTCGTCTATATCAAGGCCTTCTTTAGCAACATTCTGTAAACACGTATGGCAATATCGTACGACGTACTTTACTTATTTTTTTTCAAATATGCCACTTTAAGATAATTTAATTTAAAAAATTCCAAAAAACCTATTTATCTTTTGATAGGTAGTGATAAAAACATATCCAGAAAAATTTCAGATGAAATTTAAAGAAAAAATACCTAGGGCTAATGGTGTCGCTAGAACACTGGGGCCCAGGTCCTAATCAAGGAACGCGGTAGCGTACCGCCCAGCCAAGCAAAATCCGACCGAAAGCGCAAAAAGTACGAACGGTACCAAGTGTTTACTGGACGTCACGAATTGAGTTTTTCGGGTATCTGGATCTCAGCTCCCTGGGTACCGATCGACTTCAATTTTTTACCGGTCTTCTCTGATTCGATATGAGAAAATTCTGAAAATTTCAAGTCGATCGGTATACGGGGTGCTGAGATATACAACTCTGAAAACCCGGTTTTTCGCCTTTGGCTTGTTCTTCTTCTTTCTTCTTCCCGTTCAGTTAGCCAGGGCTACAGCCTCTCCTAGTGCGCCGATTGACTTGAAATTTTGCACAGAGCTTCCTTTTAACTTTAGCCAGTGCCTCTAAGAAGATTCAACCCATTTTCCCAACCCAAAGAAAAGTTAGGAACAAAAACTGAAATTTTGGGTGATTTTCCCCAGTTTGACTGGCTCACACTGGCCTGGGTGACTGGACCAATGGAGTTTAAATTTTGCACAGAGCTTCCTTTTGACTTTCGCCAATGCCTTTTGAAAAATTTTACCCATTATCTGACCCCCCCCCCCCCCCCCCCCCCAAAAAAAAAAAAGGAAAAAACAGAAATTTTAGGGTACGTTTTGCCGCAGCAAAGGGTCACTAGACTGAAGGACTAAACTTGAAATGTTGCTCTCTATTTATAATGTGTGTAAATTTATTATTATGATTATTAAAAGTATTTTCAATAGTTAATTTAAACTACAAAATGATGAGATGTCGCTATCAAAAACACCCCGCCTCGCAAAAACCCTTCTTCAGCGGCCCGAAAAAATTATGATATCATCTTCCCCGCCTTCCGATGTACACCGTAAGAGGAGATAAGAAGAGCCCGTGCTCCCGTTTTCAAAGCTCCCCTTGGCGGCGTCGCGAAATGATTTTAATCAGGGAGAACACGGTTTTTAGAAAATAAACAGAATATAGAAGCCGTACGTAAAGCCTGTAAACAAGCATCTTTTCTGGGATTTTAGGAAGTTTAGACCGATCAACATAGCAATTAAATAATCAGTAATCACTTAATTATATCTCATTCCTAAATAAATGTTGAGGGTAATTTCCAAATGTTCACCTAAGAAAAAGTAGATGTTGTTCGCAACGGAGGAAATAAACTTAGCTGTAAACAGCATCTCTTCTGGGATTTTAGGAAGTTTAGACCGATCAACATAGCAATTAACTAATCAGTAATCACTTAATTATATTTCATTCCTAAATAAATTTGAGGGTAATTTCCAAATGTTCACCTGGTTGAGTCCATCAAGTTCAAAGATTGGGAAAGATTGATTGAGGCCATCCTCAATCCTTGCCTCCGAAAATTCGCGAAATTTCAAAGAAGTTTGGATTCCTGTGTAAACAGTGAGGAAATTCACTACCTCCCAGTTATTATTGAAACTGCGGTTAAAAGTTGGTCAACATTATTGCGGCGAAAACCAATTGATTGATTTGATCGCATTGTATTCAAAATTGACTTTTTAAAACCATATTTTATGTTTGTTTAAAATTTGAGAGAATTTCGCGTATTTTTGTCCCTGATCAACTGACCGAAAGCCGTTGGGAGCATCTCTTTGTCTGGCCGTTGAATTTTGATCCATTCAATTGTTGAATTTTAAAATCCACAATAATTTTTTTTTCTAATCAGGTGAAATTATGAAATTTTTCTCCCCGTCCAATTTGATTGAAACCCGAAAGGATTTTGCCGATAAAAAAAATTACACATAAAAAAAAGAAGGAGAAAGTGGATGTCAAAAATTAAAATAAATGAGTCGAAATTTTAAGTTTTTTTCTCTTTTTTATTCTCGTTTTAAGCGTCGCCGATCGGGTGTTTTTAAAAGAGGCCCGAATCGAAAGTGGTATCATTTAACCCGATGTTGATTTCACTTTCATCAAGTTAATAAGCAGGATGGACCTTTTAGAAACTTGCATGATTGCGAAATTATCCCGTCCATAAATTATTCCGTGAAAATTGTCACACTGGTCAATCTAAAGCCGATTATGAAATTAAGCTAATTATAAGTTTTACAATAAGAAGAAAACATAATCAAAGCTTATGAATGTTGAAATAAGTAAAATAAATGCATTTGTAGCGTTCTAGGGCAATAAGAAAAACGTCTTCTGCAGCCGTTCGTAAAAGCTAACCTATTAACTTATAGCTAACCTACTAACCATTCAGTCCGTCTTACCAGTCTACATCAAAGTCGTGATTGGGCTGACAAACTGTTCAAAAAAGGTTGCATTTCTTCCTTAACTGGACTAACTAACCTAAAGCTCTTCTGTGGGCTGACTAAACCCCAAGCAAATGGGGAAAAAAAATCCACAAGCAACCAAATCTCAAGATTCATACAGGCAAAAAATTCATAGACTCTTTCCCGTTAAGGAAAATTATATCCACCTATCTGAACAGTCCTTAGGCTGCTTGCGGGTTTACTGACGGGGCATTATCAGGTATCACCTAAGGAAATGGGATTCTTCACGGAGGTCAATGGAACACCTTCTATACGAGTGTGAAGCACTCGGGAGGAGGTACTTTCATGGGGCATCTGGGCAAACCTTTCCTCACACTGGAGAACCTAAAAGTTACTTCCTTCTGGAGGTTGAAGAGATGAGAACATCAGTCTCCAGAATTAATACCTAGACCAGTGGCAGCACGATACCAATGGGCCAGTCCTATGCGTATCTTAAACTCGTGCGACATTGCGTTCTTCTAGTCTCAAAACTATAAGAGCCGGTGAAAACGCCTGGATTCCTCTAAAACTACAACGTGAGAAATTTTGTTTTGAAGCCTGAAGAACCCCCAGTTAGGGAAAAAACTTTGGAAAACTCCTAACAATCCTGTAAGAATGGGGTTTTTATATTTAAAAAAAACCAAGCAAAACTTTCGAAAATCCTGTAAATATGGGGATTTGAGCTATTACCGTGAGATACCCATAGTGGCGTAGCTAGAACACTGGGGCCCCTGGTTCCAAGTTCTACCACTTGCTTCTTTAAATCTTTTTTAATTTCTCAAAACAAAGTTAATGCTATACCCTCAAAAGACAGGTCTTTAGGACCCTTTAGAATCAAATGACCCCTTTTTCGTTTGGTTCAACAGACCACCTCGATCCAGGTAGCGACACCACTAAAAACCCTTTCACCCAAGATAAAGGAAGAAGGAAGTCAAAAATGGTTTGAACAAAATTTCTTTAACAACAAATTATTAACAATATATTTCTGTTAATTTGCATGGCAGGAAAGATTTGTGGCTAGAATTGTGTCATAATTTCATAAAATTGCAATTTTGATTCCATTTCATGCTGTTGAAAGGTGGTCTTAAAAGTAAGGCCAAAGACTAGGAAGGCTCCTAAGACACAAAAAAAACTTTCAGAGCCAGTAAAGAAAAATAATAATAAATTTTCTATAAAAGATTCTAATCAGTTTTTAAAGGCAACAGAATATTAAAAGAGACCTTACTTTACAGATAAACCTCATATACATAATTTTTAAAAATCTTCAGTGAATTTATTGAAATTTAAATTAATTTTAGGCTACTTATAGTAAATAATATTTAATATACAATTTAAAAAAATACACAATATAACAATGCTTGGCTAACTTTTTTTATCTTTGGTAGGTAAGATATTTTGTGTAGAAATTCACAAATTAATAATAAAATAAATTGATTACTTTATTATAAAACTTAAGCAAATCACATATAATGAAAAAAAAAAACTATAATATAATAAATTGTCAGTGAGATTTTATACATAGGAATCATTTGATTGTGTTATATTTTAAGTACCCAAGTTTCCACTGTCATCATTTGAGAGATACGAAGAAGAAGTTATGCTACCACGACTTGGAGAACTCTGGTTGGACGTGTCCGTGCTCGGTGGTGGGTGGGAGGCTTCAACCGTTGACTTCGAGTTCTCGACCGCCGAGGGTTCGTCTCAACTTCGACACCCGTTAAATTCTCATCAGTCTGACCAACTGCCACCGAATAAGCAGGTGGTGGTTCACGATGGAAAAATTCATCGTCGATAAGCGCCGGGAGAGATATAGAATTAGTTAGACTATAAAAAAAAATGTAAGAAAAATATATTGCTTGTTTTTTTACCTTAGCCTCGCTGCTATATGAGGAGGAAGAGGTATTTGATAAGTAGCAGCTTCATTATGTATGGTATATAATCTCAAAGCACACATGACGGCAATCACTAGCATGAGTCCACAAAACAGGCAACCCATTATTGTAGCACTGATTACAGAATTCTGAAAAGACAAAATAAAATAAGATCATCCAATTATCCATCCATCAAGTTTATTACAACAGCACTTTGTTTCACAGAATCTCATTGTTTGAGTTAAAATCTGTTGTTGCACAGATTTAAGATATTCGATTGGTCATAAAGGTTTTCTTTTGCAAATCTTGGGGCATTAGGCTAAAACTTAGCGTTTTTACCCAAATTTCAGTAAATTCCAGTAAAAAATAAACTGAAATAAGGGTAACCATAGATTTTGAAGGTGTTCAAACTAATAAAAATATGTTTGCTTGCTAAGCAGTTTGGGTATAAGCCCTAGGGTTATCCAATGCTTAAAATTGAATTCTCTTAAAGTTAGGAAAAAGCAACTCTACAGAAGTACAAGCAACAATTGAAAAATCGAACAATGAAACTCACCCGAATGCAGTTTTCTTCATCGGAGTTGTCGCCGCAATCGTTGTTTCCATCGCACCAAAGAGGCATGGAGGCATTTGGCATTATTACATGACTTTTTTCCAGCACATGATTTATCACAGTCCGCACCAGAACAACCTGTTTCAATCAAAGTTTTTTATGGTCCACTAAAATGCTTTGCTGTGTTTACCATGGCAATTGAGTTCATCAGACTCATCTGGACACTGCGCGATACCATCGCAGCAGACGGATTTAGGGAAGCAAGTGCCATCATTGCAATGAAAATAATTCACTCCACATACAGAACTCACTAAAAATCTTCAGTAATGATTTATATAAGAAAAAAATAGTTCTCACCAATGACATAGGAAAGGTTGAAACCTTTTGAACTCAAATTGAAATCGGACGACTTAAACCCGATAACCGCTGGATTCTTAATAAGTTTTATTGGCTGAACTGGAGGGACGAACCCTCCGCAAAAGTTTGTGAATGTATTCGAACTGTTAGTAGGTAAAGAGAGGTGGTTCGATTTGCAACATGGAACGCTGGTACAGTTTTTATCTTCTTTTATATCAAAATCTTTTAATCTGAAACATAAAAATGTGAGTTTTCTGAGCAATTTGAGTGTTCACAAAATAACTTACTTGATACTTAAATGAGAATTGGGCGGTAATAAAATGGTCCAAGTACATTCAACATGAGATGGGTAAGGAAAAGGATAATGAGGGCTGTGAATTGAGCCTTTCTGCTGAATGAGAGATGTGTCTCCGCATATGCTATTTCTTGTCCCATCAATTTGAACTAGCCCTGAAACAAGAAAAAATAATTTTGATAAATTCACTACCAAAATTAGTGATAAAACAAAATGACAGTGAAAAGACACTTTTTTTTTCTTATCTATACCTCCAGAAACAATATATCCCCCAGATTTTTTTTTCTGAGGTTCATTGAAGACACCTGCTTCTCAGTTTTCCACAGTTTTTTGCCCAGAAAACCCCAGTATTTGAAAATTTTTCTTGATTTTTTGGCCTGAAAACAACAATATTTTCAACATTCCCACATGATTTTTTAGGAGGAACAACCCCTTTTCTATCATTTCGTATTTTCTGTATTCTAAGAGACACCAATACTGGGATATTTAACCATTTTTCTTCGTTTAATGGACAAAAAACTGCCATTTTAAATCAAATTTTTAAGAGATTTTACCACCTTTCTCCTGTTTTCAGGCGTTTTCCTCTATATTTTGGCCAAGGGCAACCTTTATTACCCGATTTTAAGGAGTTTTCGTAGGTTTTAGGTCGAAAAACCCACTTTTGAAGGGATTTTTGGGCGTTTCTTTAATTTTCAAAAAATCCCAAGGGTGACTCTAATCTCCTCGAGCCCCGTTGAGTGCAAGTGAAGATCTAAGCTCTAAATGAATATTCTTTTTAGCGAATTTTCGATCTAGAAGATCAAAGCTATCAAAAACAATCTGTGTAAAAAACACCCCACCTCGAAAATCCTTCTACAGCAGCCAGAAAAAGTTATGATATCAACTTCAACGCCCGAGCTCCCGTTTTCAAAGCTCCCCTTGGCAGCGTAGCGAAATCGTATACAGGTGTGAATATATTAATCAGTGATTACTGATTAGTTACATGTATGTTTCCTTAAAATTTCTGAAAAGAGGCTTGTCTACAGGCTCTTCGTAGGGCTTCCTCCCTCAGTATTCCTAAAAACCGTGTTATCCCTGATAAAAAGCATTTCGGAGCGCCGCCATCGGGAGCTTTGAAAACAGGAGCACAGCGTTGAAATAGATATAACTTTTTCAGGCTGCTGTAGAAGAATTTTTGCTAGGTGGGGTGTTTTTTACACTGAAATTTTTGATAGCGATATTACATCTTTTTGTAGTTTAAATTAACTATTGAAAAGACTTTTGAAAGTCATTTATTTAGACAAATTGTAAATAGAGTACAAAATTTCAAGTTTAGTCCTCCAGGCTGGGGACCCTTTAGTGTGGCAAAACTTACTCTAAAATTTCAGTTTTTTGTCCTAACTTTTTTTTGGGGTTGAGATAATTGGTTAAATCTTTTAAAAGGCACTGGATAAAATTGAAAGGAAGCTCTGTGAAAATTTTAAGTCAATCGGTGACTAGGAGAGGCTGTAGCCCTGGCTAACTGAACGGAAAGAAGAAGAACACGCCAAAGGTGGAAAACTGGGTTTTCAGAGATGTATATCTCAGCACCCTGTTTACCGATCGACTTGAAATTTTCAGCATTTATTCATATCCAATCAGAGAAGAACCGTATAGAATTTGAAGTCGGTGCTGAGATCCAGATACCCAAAAAACTACGTAAACATACACTTGGTACGCTCGTAATTTTTCCACTTTCAGTCGGGTTTTGCTGCGGGGCAAAACGCAACCGATTATACCGAATTTTCAGTACTTTTTCTCAAAGTCTCCAACCTACTCGTTTCCTACAGTTATTGGCCTAACACCCAAAATTTTACAGCAGTTTTGCTTGTTTTTCTCAATCTTCCTACCAAGAGCAACCCTTTATACCCAAATTTGAAAATTTCTTTTTCAGCAGAAAAAAACCCTTTCCCCACAAATTTTGGGCGTTCTCCTAAATTTTAATACATAAAAACTTGAGTATCCTACAGCGCTATATGGACAACCCATGCTCTAAATTAATGGCAATATCAACTAAAAAGAGTCAATTTTACCGGATTTTGCGGAGTTTCAATAAACTTTTTGACCAAACTTCAACCTCCTCGTTTCCTATGAATGTTCGCCATAAAAACACAAAATTTTCAATATTTTTTTTTGCGTTTTTCTCGATCTTACATCTTTCCCTACATTAAGGAGTTTCCCCCAATTTTTCAGCCGAAAAACATCCCTTTTCAGCATTTCAGGGGTATTTTGCCTTTAATTTATAAATATCCCCGAGCAACAAGTGAGCAACCCAAGCTGTTCGCTCGAGAAGACCCAACCGGATTTTCGGTAGATTCCCTCAACATTTTGACCAAGATTTCAAACTACTCGTTTACCCTAATTGAAAGGGCAAAAATAACCCTTTTTAATGACTTTTTAGACGTTTTTTCCACATTTTGTCAAGAAACTCAAATACCAGGATTTATTTAGTTTTCCAGAGTATTAAAGTAGCTTCATTATTGGTAATCACTCATATATTAAGACCCCTATTCTTGGTATTTCAGTGGCCCTAGTGCAAACTTATCCCCTGAGATTTAGAATAAGAAAAAAGAGCCATTTCGTCAATTGTTTAAATTCTTCGTGCTAAAAGTGCATCTTTTATTAAAAACAGAAGAAAAAAAATTTACCTGTTAGTAAAAACAAGAAAACGAAGTCGCCTTTCAAAAATTGGACCATATCAAACTCTAAAATTTAAATAGAAAATGAGAACTTCCTGTTATATGGCATCCCATAAAGATAAAACGAGACACTAAAACGACGTTTAGTTTAAATAAAATTTGGGTTTCATTTTAAAAATAATTAAAAACGAAGCGTCAAAACATAATGGAAACGTCAAAATAGTTCAAAATCGACCCCATTTGTTAGAAGAGGTGGATTGATAATTCTCAACAACGCAGTCCCAGGTTATAGGGAGGCCAGCGACCCAAGCGACTATTTTCATCTCAAGGAGTTTAAAATTGAAAATACTTTATGTAATTCTCTTAAGTATTTAATCAAAATGTATAAATATTGGTTGTTGGAATGTTTTAAAATTGTTAAAATTATGGAATTTGTTTGGATTTGCCCCACCCATGAAAAAAGGGATATTTAGGTTGTTGGTTGTCTTGATTGAAAAGAAGAGAAGGGAACCTTTCCCAGTTATCACTGGTTATCATTGTCATTGAAAGTCCGAGATTGAAAACCCTATAGTTACCAAGCGATAGAAATGTGATAAGTTTATATTTTTAGCCCATTTTAATTTCCTTTCAGTTATGTAACACTTCATCCAAGTCAATTATTTTCCGATTATTCCCGCTCCGCGATGTCAAGTAAAAATGACAGGTTTATCATTCTCCGAAAAAAGGAACTCGGCGACGTTCAAACGCCTTTACGTTCCACGCAAAGAATTAAAGTAAGTATATTTTAAAAAGTCTTTTTTTCAGGATTCTATCGATTTTAGGGTCTACCTCATGCCTGATTCCATGTGTGGGTGTAGGCCATTTCATCTACGCCCACGCTGACCTTTTGAATTTTTTTTAAATCTTTTGGGTTGGTGGTTTTTCTTACCAGAGTACCGGTCAATCATTGTTTTCCCCATGCTGCAAGAACTTTTTTTCCAGACAAACCTGCTTTTAAACAAATGTGACAACACTTTGACAGTTTTGAGAAATGGGTCATCCAGACCCCATGGTGTTGACCAAATTGTTTTTTTGGGTTAACGTTTAAGTGTAAAAATTAAGAGGTTTTGTGGCTTTGATTTCTTCTGTGGAAGGATTTTAACTTTCTCAAAGAGAAGTTATTGGATTACCCTCTGGTTTTAGGAGAGGGGTCTTCCTGAACCCGTGGAGGGAAATCGCCTGTGATTTTCACAGAATCTTCCTTTTGTTGTGCCTGGAGCTTTTTTCAATGAAGAGCTTCCAACGAAAACTTCCTTAAAGAGAAGTAAAAATATAGGAGGGGGAAGTTTTTTTTTCTTTTCGAAAAATTTTCCAACTTTTTTTTTTTGAAAAATTTTCTTCTTCATCTTTTTAAATTTGCGTTTTTTTTCTGAAATTTTTTTAAGTTCTTTTTTTTCGAAATTTTTCTAAGTGTCAAGGTAGAAATAATGGACTCTTTGGATGTGCTTCTCGTAATGGGTGGAGGTATGAAATTTCTCCCTACTAAAAAAAATTATAATTGACAAGTGACAATTTTTTACAGTGAAAATTCTTAAAAATATAGGGAGTCTTTGGTGAAAATTTGGTGAATATCGTATGAACGGTTCGGCCGCGCAGTTTTTAAAATTTCAAACGTTCATATCTTCGCCATTTTTTCGAAATTCAAAAATCGCCCTCGTTACATTTTGTTCTCTGACAATGGAAGATTTTGTGAAAATTTGGTGAAAATCGGTTCAAAACTTTGGCCGTAAAGTGTTCCGGAAAAATGCTACGGACGGCCGGCACCACAGACAAAGTTGAGATCGGTAAAGATCAATATTCGAATTGACCCTCCGGGGTCTGGAAGACCCTTCCCCAAAACCCGAAGTGAGGGTATCACAATACTTCTTTAAGGAAGTTAAAATTCGCTGAAATGGCGGAGATTTGTCGGTTTTTCTAATTTCTCTTTATTTGTTTTGAATTTATTGATTTAAAAAAATAGTTCAGGGAGTAATTTGGGCTGTTCACGCCCATTCAGTGAGGCCTGGCTGGGTGAAGATTTTATTTTTAACGTTGATGTTTAAAACGAGAAATTTGCTTATTAAAAGGTGCTTTTTCACTTTTCCCCTTCTAATGGAATTTTTCCAGCCATGTCTTAAAAGTTTGCCTCCATGGGTCAGTGGTCAAGGACTCTGACCACGGCAGTATTATACCCTCATCATCAAGTCCTCTAGGGTTATACCACTTAATACAGCGACTTTCTGAAAGAAGTTATTGTGATACCCTCCACGTCGGGTTTTTGGGTCTTCCAGACCCCGTAGGGTAAAGAATATGGATCTATACCGACCTTTGTCTGTGTTTTCTTTGAAAATTTGCTCCAATTTTGCAAGAAAAAACTGATGGTTTTAAAAAAATTTTCTTTTTGATTTGGCTTTAGAATTCACTATACCATCATAGAAAGTAAGGAAACATGCCCCTGGCAATGCAATATGGCGGAAGCCCCCACCTGGGCCTATCACATTTCCCATTTGTTACAATTGTTGTTAGTGATGAAGAAAAAAGTAGTTTGAAGCCTAAAATTCTAATGTATTTGATTTTTTTTTTCAGTATACATGCTTTACGGTTTCCCACAAATATCTCTTACTTGGAGCGACCAGTGGTGGAATTTATGTTTAACAGAAACCCATGTAAATTCCTGTACTTGATTCCTACCAAGGTAATTTATTTAAATTTTTGATTATAATTTCTGATGGATTTTATCAGGAAGGGGCGATCGGGAGGTTGGCTATTTCGAAGGACGAGCGATTTATCGCTTTCGCGTCCGTTCGAGGGTCAGCATGTGTGTTGGAGTGGGATGAAGACGTCGGTAAATCGAGACTTATAAACAGATCGCTTGAACATAATGGGTCCATAATTACTGAAATGGTTTGGGCGGAAATGTCGAATCAATTATTCATCGGGGACAGTGTCGGACGTTTATCTGTGATCAATGTCTCATTGTGTGTTGTAAGTTTTGAGATGATATTTTATTTGTTTTTAATTTTATTTTTTAGAGTAAGAACATTTTTCTCCTGCCAGCGTTTGTATTTATGCAACTCGATTCACGTATTGTTCAAGTCTCTTGCCTTGACAACTACCTTTTGGTTTCCACGGAGACCTGGTGTTATATTTGTGATACTTCAAAAGAACATTATAAGCAGATCGGGAGTAAAATCCGGGAAGGTGAATATGGGGCGTGTTTCTTCTTCCATGAGAGAGATGTGATAATTTATAGCGCTCGCCCGGGTTCTAGACTTTGGGAAGTGAATTTGAATGGGACTGTTCTGAGTACTCATCAGCTCAAGAAGGTTTTGGCGACGGAGCCGACACCGATTGTATGTGTGGACGAAAGGCGACTTATGGTCCCATCTCAAACTTCCTGGCCAGAACAGACTTTCAACTTTTGTTACCTTCTCAATTTCCTCGATAGATTTTTACTTACGTTCAAAAGCGACGGTATCTACGTAATCGACCCCATCTCAGTCAAAGTCGTTCTCTGGACTAACCTCTACGTAAATATTGTAAGTGTAAAATGCGTTTTAGAGTCTATTTATATTTGGACTTCGACGGGAGACTTGCATTGCTTCGATGCTCTCCAGATCAAAGAATGTTTACTTCAGCTTTACTATCAAGAAAGTTTTCCATTGTGCCTTGAACTCTGTGAGACATATTTGAATGATTTTAAGACGCCGGTTGACTTTTTTAGTCTATCTCCTCTTTTAAAATTACGAGAATTCATCCCGAGCGATAAAAAAAGATTATTGCATTTTTCGATCAGTTGAAAAAATACAACAGTAACTCACCAGTGGCACGAAACTCGACTCTGGGATTTTTATGGTTGAAAATCGACACTGGAAGAAATGGAAAGTGACCGAAAACAGAAATTCGATTAAGGTGAAGAAGTTACCGTATTTTAATAAAACAAGAAGTTTACCACATGATTTAATGGGATCAAGGGAACGGACAAGCAGTTATAAAATGCAACATACTATCTCTCTTCCGGATTTTCAATTCGCCATCGAACCTCCCTTGGATTCAAAATTAGACTTAAAGTTGGACCTGAACTCCGATAAATCCAACATTCTTCCGAAAATCCCTTTTCTTTCTGTCCCTTCCCTGAAGTTTTCCATTCTACGATTTCAGAACTACATCAGAATGTCTCCGGGAAGTTTTTCACAGGAAAAAAGACTTTAAAAAGCAAATGGCACAGTTTGGAAGGGAAATTGAAATTTTCGATGCTTCAGTCAGGCTTCAGTTTGGACAGTCATAACGAGTGGAAGGAATCGAATAGCAAACCTTTCAATGGGGACATCAAAGAAATCAAAGAGGAAGTCGCTTATGAAAAGCCTGCTTCGAAAAACAACAAAAACAAAATCGATCTCTCCGATATAATCGATTACGTCAACATAATTTCAAAGACTGAGGATCCTAAAAAAGACATTATCTTTAAATTGTTTGATTCCATAATAGACAAGTACAATAAAATGGCACAAGATACAAAGTATAACAATTCAAAAGGAAAATTCGTCTTTCCATTTAATGAGGTGTTTCTTCCAGAAAGTAAAGACTTAATTAAAGGACTGTTTCATAATTGTATCAAAAACGGTTTAATGTTTTTGTATTTAGAAAGCTTAACAGAAGAACGCACAGAGAAGTTTGATCTTCCTGGACATCCTCAATTGCTCACAGAAATCTACACTGCACATCAGCTCAAATTGGATTGCTATTTAAAAAATATTTTGTTCATTTTTTCCGAATTAATAGATCCGTTTAACATTCTTGATAACCTAGAAAAAGTAAAGTTCCATGCGTTTTCATTGTTGGAGCACTATTCTGGACACTTTTCAGGAAAGTGCGTTAAACTACATAACGAGCGATCAATCCAATAACGGTTTCGAGTACAAAACTTGGCCCCTTCCGTTATTGTTGAATACCATCTTTCTTATGTTTCGTCTTCAGCAAGTCGAGTCAAGCTACCACATGTCGACAGAATCAGCTTTAAAGTTCTACCACATTTCCTTTCTTATATTGAAACTCTCTCTTCATTTTGAGTCGACGGGAATGCCGAAAGAAGAACGCGACAACACGTGCAATCAACTCCTTTTGAAATATGTCACAAAAATGCTGGAAAGTAACCATTTCAAAATCGAATATATGTTCGACTATTCTGTCTCTTTTCATTTGGAGTCTGCTTTCTTGAAGTTTCTCTCGCCGAAAATTCCGATTTGCGCTTGCGGTCATCCCATTTGCGAAAAGCAGAAGTCACCGTCCGATTTCAACTTGATAGGAAACTCTTCTCTACATCCATTTAGTTCAGTACAACATCCCGAATTATAGAGTTTACAACAACGATTTTCAAGTTTTTCAAAATTTGAGTCGACCAGAAGAAATATATTTGTTGAGGCTTGTCAGTGATTATATAAACTGTAAAGGGATCAAGCCCAAAGAAGATTTGCATCTTGAAAATCTGAGGCCTCAAATAGGAGCTGTCGACGAATTCTCGTTTGTTGAAAAATTCGGGAAAATTATGAAATTACTCCAAGCTCTTCCTGAACTGTTCACAGTCGTTATGAAATGTACCGTGAAGAATATTAATGAAATCGTCCCGTTCATAATCCAATATGGCGCCTCGGATGAGCTCAATTCAATCAAAGTCCCTATGGATGAACATTTTTGGACTTCTATTTGTGATTCTAATGTTAACTACTCAAAAGGGATGTGCTGTGTATGCATGACACCTTTTTCCCAACATGTTGAAGTCGAATGGAATAATGTCGCTATGACAATGCTCAACTCATTATTTGCTACCAAAACTCTTTCATTACTCAAAAACTATTCGACTGACATTTCTGCCGAATCGTTGGACATTAGGTATGCCTCTAAAATATCTTTAGACAATTTTTTGTTTACGTTTATTTTTTTATAGATTTTTCCGAGCTTGTATACTGAGTAGTGTTTTAACTGCGACTCAGTCAAAAAATCAAGTGAACATTCTGCAGAACTATTACTATAACATCACAGATTCAGTAGCACAAGATTTAAGCGAGGTAAGGGACATCTCAGTATAATGGTAGATTTATTTTTCTTTCTCCAGGAATCGGATCTTTGTTACTTGAAGACTTGCCACAATATACACCGAGCGTCGTTCAGACCAAAGATTCAAACCGCTGGGGGATACAAGTGGACGTCAATTTAGACGTTTGCGGTCGTTGTGCCATCGTTTTGAATTCGAAAAACTTGGCGAAAGATGGATTGAGGGCGTTCAAATGCGGCCATATTTATCACACGATTTGTTTACGCCTGGCTGGCTCTGACTTTAGGTGTTCTATATGTCTAAACAGCTAGGAAATAGTCATTACATACGTAAAACTAGTCTTAAAATGTTTTATTTTTACCATCGTTTATTAATTTTACCATCTGTCCCTTTCAACTTAAAACGATTTTTCGTTTAACCGAAACACAAAAGAAACGCAGCCAATTAAATGTAATTATTTCCATTATTAGAAGAGATTACTTGTCCATATAAAACTCAAATTGTCGAACCAATTTTTATAAATCCGCCCTTGATGAATTATTAACTATCAACGTGTTCAAACCTGGTGGTGCTTTTCTTTTCATTTTACTTCAATTCTATTTATTTTTTTCAGAGAACGCATCTTATTGCGTTAAGTTTTTTAACCTTACAGAGTCTAATTAAAATTTCAAGTGCCTTAGAAAAATTAATATAAACTATTTTCTTTTTTAAATTATGTAATACCCTTTTGTTTCACTTAAAGAGAACCGTTTTTCTTTGAAAAAGTAAACGAGTTTTTTTATGTGTTCATTTTTATTGTAAAACCAACTAATTAGAAAGCCATTTGTGATATGAGTACGTTCATGATTTTCCGGTCCTAGTCGACAAGAGGCCTAATAATGTGGCACTTTATGTCATTTTGGTTTAATTTTAAAATTTGTTTATGTTCAGCCGTAAAATTGGATAGATGGAGGTGTTTCCAAGACGGCAGAAAGTGTGATTGTGTGGTTTCAGGGGGAAAAAATGTTTTAACAAACATTGTAAATCTTTAAGGGAACACTTCAAAACATACCATTTATAAACATTTTATAAGTTTCTATAAAATTAACACTTTATTTTTACCTTAGGGAATTTTTTTAAGTCCATTGAATTGATAATTTTTTAAACATATATTATTAATTCAGACCAGTTACTAGATAATATTTAATTTTTAATTGGGTTTCCAACAAAAATAAATAATGCACAGAAGTCAAATTTTGTCAATTTATTTAAAATTATAATTAATTGTGTTCTCTTTCAAAAAATTGTTTTTCTGTGATCAAATTGACATTCATTATTTTGTTATCTGTAGTTGGTAGCAATAAATTTAAAAAGTATAAAGTTTAGTATTTAAATTTTAGTTAAATAAATAAAATACTGTATACAAAGGTGGATGACAAAATCAAAAATTCAAGCAATAGTTTTGGTTAAAAAATAGACAATATTAGATTGACATTCAGCAATTCACCTTGTATTTATTTTATTTTCTTTGATTTTTTGATCTCATAATTAAGACTGTCAAGTGTAAAAGTTGGTTGATTTTTTAAACAATTTTAAACTCCTTAAAAGGAGGCCTTTTATGTACATATTATTTTTTACTTTAAATAATTTTTTGTACTTGGTTTTATGAGTTTAAGCGGACTATTGCACAACCTTTGATTTTGCGCAATGTGAGTCGCTTTAGATACTTTGTACCTATTTTTTTTCTTAAAAAAAAAAAAAAAATACATTTCAGTATTTTTAGATCACATTTAAAAGTGATTACCTGTTGATACGTAAAGTGGCGATCTCATTTTTAATTTTTTTTTTCTTTTTAACCATGACAAATTACCTATTTTGTTATAATTTTCATAATTACTCCCTTCCATAAATTTTATTTTTACGATTTTAATATTGTCAATTTTTTTTCCTTTCTCCCACTTACCTGGTGCTACTAACTGCAGTTTATTATATATGTGATAGGATCCATTTGTGGCCTGAAAAAATGGAAATGTTAGTTTTTGAATTCTATGAAATTCAGCCTGAGAGGGTTAAAAAAAATTGTTTTCTTGGTTTTCTTAATCCTAACCTAGTTTTCAAATCTGAGTTAAAAACGTCTAAACTTGTAGAACTCGTACTGTATGAATTGCACCGTCATATCTAGAATAAAAGACGATTTTTTCCCTATACCTAAGTAGAATTCAATTTTCGTCTGTAGTTTAAAATCAACCTGACAATCAGAACATTTTTTTAAAAGTTTCATTCTTTCCTTTTTTTTCTCTCCTCTTTTCAGTCTTTTCCGTTTTTATCCCTATAGGTGTATCCTGGTTAAAAACTTGGTCAAATTTTAAATGAACATTTTTTTCCCGTTAGGTATCTATCTGTTACCATGCACAATTTTTGTAAAATAACGTTTTTTCTGAGATTTTAACAACCGTTTAACTATTGATATGTGTCTTTATAAACAATTTATTGATCTTTGAGCGTTGTTTTTAAAGGAAAACAAAATAAATAGTTATAAATGTTAATTGGTACAATGTTATGATTATATTCTTGTGAAATAAAAAAAAATTAAATTGAATACGTAATATTTTTTATTAGCCCCCTTTAAAAAAATTTACATACCTATTTTATATCCTAGTTGTATTACCAAAAAAATAATAATAACAAGCTACAATTATTGTTACATTTAATTTTGGTTCTAACCTATAACTTGACAACGAATAACCCTTCTGCTTCATAAAAGTAATATGATTAACTTAAAAAAATTTAATTATTTTTTCCAGAGCCTCCTTTAGAGTCTAATTAGATTAATCCAGTGATTTTCAATGGGGGCGCCGGTAAGTTATTGGGGGGCGTTAATCAAAATTTTGGGGATAGAGGGGCAATGACTAAGTGGCTGGGGGCGTTAGCGTGAGTCCTTTTTTTTAATTTAATTTTTATTAATGCGATAAAAAATTTTGATCCAAAAAAAAAGGTCTACCTATAACAAAATCAGGGTCACTTCGAGGCGCTCGAGATACTAAACCAACATGATTGCCAAGTCTTGCAGGTTTAGTATGACAAAAGAAAATTATGAGAGATGGAGCGCCCGTGCTCTCGTTTTCAAGCTCCCCTTGGCGGCGTCGGGAAATACTTGCTTATATGTAATATATTAATCAGTGATTACTGATGAGTTAGATGATATGTTATCGATTAATCTGAAATCCTTCGGAAAATTTCGGAAAAGATGTCTACTGGCTCTTCGTAGGGCTTCCTCCTCAGTATTCTAACATTTTAGTAAGACTTTTTTTCCTTTTTATTTTTTTTCTTAAGTAGGGAAGGGACTGTAAGTATTTTCCTCCTCTTGGGGGGGGGGGGAAGGTTGAGAAACACTGGACTAATCAAATTGAGATAATTATTAGATATATATATAAACGTAATTAGAAGGTTAAATTTCTTCTGAAGACATTGAAGTTAGAATTGAATGGAAAATGCGATGGTGTGGGAATAAATTGGACAAAAGGAACGCGGAGAGGGTAGGCGTTGTAAAAAAAAAAAAAGTTGGAGAGATGGGAAGAAAGGGTATCTCGTTTTCCATTAAGAACTCGGAACGGACTAGACAACACTCCCAAGTTCCAACTTCAAACCTTTCGATAAAAACAAAGTCAATGTCAATTAGAACGGTCTGAGAAGTTTCACGAGAAATGAGAAAACGGTGTCTGAACAGTGCTGCGACCTCGGAGCTCTCCCTCGACCTATAAACTTCCCGCGGACTTTCAGAGTCTCTCAGTTCTTTGAATGCCCCCGTTGGACCAGCATGGATAGTTGAAGTTATTCCGTTTATATTTGTCATGTTGATGTGTCGATGTGTTCTGTGAATATGAGTGAAATGTGTTTCTGAGTAAGTTCATTTTTTATTTCTCCTCTCTCATAAAAAAAAAATTTAATCACAGAACGCCAGGATAATAAGAAATACTCGCCCTGGATTATTGTCTCAAAAGATTTTTAAAAAATATTTCATTCATGGTATTAAATTTAAATTAATAGGGTCTTGGGTGTGTAACATTTTTTTTCCGGCGGAGATTAATTCTTTTGCCCCATCCCTTCGCTATCCACAAATTAAAAAAAATTGGATGTCTTTTAGTACTTTTAACTTGCTTAAAGAAGTTATTGTGATACCCTCCACGTCTACAGATTTTAATCAATTTATAACTTCAAAATTTTTGGTACTGTGTAGTCGGTAAACAACTGAAAAATGTATAAATTTTTTAAAAAACCTATTTTTAAATCCGAGCAACTTGCGTCCATTTAAATAATAATTGCAACATCACGTCTTGTTTTTACTGTGTATACCTTCCTCGTTGAATCGTTGATTGAATTTCAATGAATGCAGATGAGCAACTTTTAAGTTTCTGTAAAGACAAAAAAATTATTGTTTGGAAACGTGGATTTCGATGCAGATGGGTTGGTTATTTTTCATTTTTTCTCCCCTTACGAAAATTAATTCTTCACACCATCGTCCTGCACGACCCCTATTTCAAGGTATTAAGTAATTAAGAAAAAAAAAAAAAAAAAAAAAAAAAAAAAAAAAAAAACTGAAAGACCCTTCCCCAAAAACCCGACGTGGGGGGTCACAATAACTTCTTTAAGGAATTTACAAACTGTTAAATAATTATGTATTTAGAAAAAAAATCTGTGAAATCCACCTTAAAAGTATGTAGGTAACTCTATTAATTAGGTTGTTTTATTTTATTCAGGTATTCGAAAATCCAAATGAATGGTAAGGAGTCTAACGAAAAGCTTCCATTATTCGTATCTACTCCGTAGCTACTCTAAGCGATTGCTTTCATACTATTTTTCATTTAAGTCCCAAGATAACGGTGAATTTTTTTTCTTTCTAGTTAAAGCTTAATCTTGAGTTTCTTTGATAAAGTAAAAAAATTAAACTGTAAAAGTTTTTATTTGCGAAGGAGCAGTTTTTAAAAAAAAATTTTATTCAGTCAGAGAGCTTTCGATGATCCGTTGTGAAACCATCCGTCTTTTCAGTGAATTCAAACGTTTGACGGCTCGTTTTTATACTTCGATTAACGTCTCTTTTTAGGAGCCGACTGACCCCTTCCACGATGGGGCATTTAAATTTTTCCCTCTCAAGTTATATTTTAAAAATATCATGTAAGAGTATAAAAATTTTTATTTAAAAAAAGTTTTATGTCCGGTTTTTGGGCGAGAGTCTTTCAGACCCGAGAAATTGATTTTTCAGTTTTTTCCGGAACACTTCTCCGCCGCAATTTTCCAAATTTTCACACAATCTTCCTTTTGTAATTACCTTGAAATTGTCTCGAGCATTTATCGAAATTTATAAATATGGCGGAGATCTTTCTGTCCTAACTTTTGTTATCTTCCTCGAGAGAAGTTATTGCTTAACTCGCTAAGCCTTCCTTGGTTTAATCTCCACTTTTTCACCAAATACTCCTAATTTGAATTTATTTAAAAAATAAACTTTTGATAACAGCGAAAAATTTGGGCTGTCCACACCCGTTTTTTGTGGCCCCGTTTTTACAATGGGCAATTGCTCAAATCCCCCCGAATTTCAAAATCAATACAAAATCAGGAAAAAAACTAATCAGTTTCAACCCTACGGGGTCTAGAAGATCATTTCCAAAAGCTGTAAAAAAGTGATGAAATTCTTTTTGTACAAAATTGTGTTTTTGAGTTTGAAAAGAATAAGTTTCAAGGGGCGAAAGCCGCTGTTAAAAATCAAAACAAATTCGTAACATGTACCAATAACTCAATTATGCATCTAGCCTTTGAACCAATGATTAGAGGAGGGCGTGCAAATGACAATTGTTTGTGCCGGAGTTCTATCTTTAGAGTTATTTATGCAAGCTGTGGGGTCTGAATGCTCTGCATGTTGTCGAAAGCCCCTACCCCTTTCCTGAAGCTTCACATCGACAGGAGGGACATTGAAATAACACAAGGGACTTCGATCTCCCTATCCACCTTATTTGCCAACACCGTCCTCATTATTTATTTATCTCATTATATCCTATAAAGTTTACTAATAATTTTAATATGAAAATTTTAAAATGTTTCTCGTAGGTAATTTTTTTTTTGTCATTCAACGACTAAAAACATGCTTCGCACTTGGCTTTTATGACCTCTTACGTAAAAATTTCGCATAAAACGCTTTTTCATTTTTTTTTGTCAAGAAATAAATAATGTGACGCTTAATAAACAATATTGCCTGGAACATTTAGAGCCTTTTTAAGGCTCGTAAAAAGGGTGAATAAAATAACTATGATGAACGGCCTCTTCATTAGTCATGCACTTAGCGGGGTCCGAAAGACCCTTGGCTTTCCATTAGTCTCAAACCCTGTCTCGCATGTATAAAAGAGAATCGAGAAAAATGGTTTTTCTTTTCCAAAATTAATGTCAGTTAAGTTGTACGCTACTACGGAAAAGGACGAGGAAAAGCACTGTTGTCCTTCAGCCAAATTCCCAACTCAAATGCGGAAAATGCAAACGGTACCAGCGAAAGTAATAGTTTACTAGACATCACGATGTGCGTTTTTCTGATATCTCGGCTCTCTGTTGAGCGATCAACTTGAAATCTGGCACAGCGTTTCTCTGATATGACGTGAAGAAATGATAAAAATTCCATGCCAATCGGTGAACAGGGAGCCGAGATATACGACTCTGAAAAACCCAGTGTTTCGCCAGTACTGTCGCGTCGTCGCTTCTTTTTCCTCTCCTCTTCATAATTACATAATAATTGTAGCCTCCCCCCCTCAGTCTGGGAGGCGTGTGGTAAGCATAAAAATATCCTCGGGAGGTAATTAGTGACCGGGAGGCTTTATCAAATGATATAATCGCTATATTAAATGGAATTTGTTGAAATTTTTTCTCCTTTTCGTAAATTTTATTTTCGATAGGCAGTAGGGAGAAATTTCAACAATTCATCCCCCTATCGTGTGCCTGGCTGGGCGAGGTTTCTCGTTGAAAGTTGAGAAACTAAAAAAATTACACCACCTAAATTTTTATTTAAATTTTAATATTTTTAATGATTAAATTTGTTCTATTTTCATTATTAATAATTTAAAAATAAAAATAAATTATTTTCCCTATATTGAGGAAGTTCTCGTCGGTCTAGAACTTTATTAATACTTTATTAAAATAAAAATAATCCCCATATTCAACCCTGTAGAACAATACACTAATGATACTAATTGGTTAAATCCGTAGCTGGGTAAATAAATGAATACAATTACAGTTGAAAAAATTTTTTACGTTTTAACTTCCTCAAAAAAATTAGTGTGATTTTGAAAAATTGATCATTTTTTCCGACAGTAGGGATGAAAAAACTTTTAATGATTTTTTCCTGGAAGTTTTTCCTGAAATCAGAATGCTCATTGTATTGTTATGTTGGGAAATTTTCGTTTTAAGATCGATTGCAAGGAAATAATGTTTACAGGAAGTCCGAGTTATTAGCAATCTGTTTATTTTCATCATTAATTAATCTTATTATGTGTTCTCTTTACGTGGGCGTTCGGTGTATTTTTAGTTTCTGACTTGTTACTGGATTACCTACCTACTCAGTTTTAACTTCACACCCACGGTTAGTTATCCGCTTATTGCTAATTTTACGCCAATTTAATTAGTTCAAAACAACATAAACATCATTCTAACGGATAAAGTGACAATCGTTGAAAGAGGGTTTTAATTTTTTACTTTTAAAGGGACGCCACGATGTCATTTTCTTTAAAAATGAATATTTAATATGGCTTTAGTTTTTGATAAGAGGTATTCAGAGGAGCTTTAGATTTATCGCACTCCTCCTTAAATTAAGCGTTTTTACCTTAAAAAGGTTTTTGTCTTCCTTTCTCAATATTTTGTGATCAGCTTTAAGCTACACTAATGCTCTCATGCCATCGTAACATAAAAAGGTTACAGCTCATAATAAAACTTATTTATGTCAACCTTTTTGTAAAAGAACTTAAAATGTGGGGAAAAAATTAAAATGATAAAATGAATTTTTAAATTTTACAAATGACCGGCTGGAGTTAGCCCTGACGAGTTTTATAGTCGGAAGAAATGTGATACTTTCACTACGGGTGAGAGGGACATCCCTCGGCCAGGCGATCCATTATTTCAACCTTGATACTTAATTTTTTTTTTTCAATAAAAAAAATGAATCCCGTTTTAAATTAAATCTTATGCACAATATTTCCGAAAGGAATTCGTTGGATGGTGATCGATAAAAATATCGGCGGGCGAAAAGATCATCTTTCCCTTTTTTCCACTTCATTTTCACGGGATGATTTTCTATGGTACCTTTTGTTGAAAAACCTTGACGCTTCTTATGTATACATTTCTATGTATAATATTTTTTTTCATTTTTATTTTTATTTCGAAGGGAGTAAATAGCCCTTTTCGGTGGTGAAGTCTAGCGGGTGTTTTTCCACCGTTCACCCCCTTCTGGCGCAACATCGTCAGTTCTCCTTCTGTTACAGAAACAAACGCATTCGCCGTTCCCGCTTTCTAAGTACGCCGGGCGATATATCATATTTACTAGTGAGAGTTAACCGTGTTTTTTTTTCTCCTCCGGAAACTATAACCGTAAGTTAAAATATATGTTAAAAAATAAAATCGACCTAACAATTTTTATTGAACAAATCTATAGCTTATATTCGTCAACATTATTAATTGCTAAAAATTTATAAGTCTGCTAATTTACTATTGGGATCAGACTTTGATTTTTAACAAGTTTTAATATCTCTTATTATTTAAAACTTTTTAAATTTATTTTCTGAACGTTTATTAATTTTTCAAATATATTGTGTTATATACAATAAAAATTTAATGCACATTTTGATGGCTCAGCGCCCAAAAGTCAGAAGTGGACGGTGTTAGCCGTGGTGGTTTTGTTTTACCATTAATTTAGATTTGAAAATATTGAATGATCGTCATTTTAATTAAAACTAAATGCGAAATTTTGTTTTAATTCTGGAATGTCTTCAACGCTTGATTTGATCCGCTTTGACGTGAAGCCGATTAAAAGCTTCTTTCATGTGTAAAACAGGGGTGTGCATTTTTAAAACGATTTTAAACTTAATTTACATTTAGGACTTAACGAATTTCCGGCTGAAATCGTTTTTTAAAAAAATCTTTCATTTGAAAAGCATTTGGTGTAAAAAAAATATTAGGGATTTTTTTTCCTTTTCAAGGATTCCCAAAATTGAATCTACGTTGTCTTTGAAAATTCAAAAAGACGTTATTTTTACGAAAACAAGCTTAAGGTGTCTTTTTTTCTCTTTTATCTGATTGCCTTGAAAAGAAGGCATTCATTATTATTTATTTATTTTTTATTTTTCTCATTTGTAAGAGGCTCTACCTTTGATGTCACGGGAGGTTGAGAACCAGAGGTGCGAATAACGAGTTACTTCCATATCGGCTTTACCATTCTTGGGCATCGTCCGTAAAATTTGGGTTTTCCATAGGTTTTGCTTACCGGAGTGGAATTTAACCGTGGATGATCCAAAAAACTGAGTTAGGTGATATTAAAAATTTTCCCTTTTTTCACCTTCAAGCTTAAGAAAATGAATTGGCAATTTTTTTTGTGAATATAATTTGCTGACTGAAATTGACGAAAATCCTGAAGGCCCTGGATTATACGAAAAGGGCTTACTTTTTAATTTCATGTGTAAATCGAGTTTCCCCACCTTAAATTATAAAAAAATTTAAATTTTTTTAGTTTTAGTGTTTGTTGTTTCTTCCTTTTTAATGCATGATTTGCAGGGCTTAGAATAGAATTTGATGTATGGCAGTTTTGGGTGTAACACTTGACGTCAGTGTTTCAATTTCTCCAGTTCTCTGCTCGGCAATTTGTCAACTTCTGTTTGTCCAACGAATTGAAGGGGGTGATTCCATTTATGTACAGAGTTTGTTTCCCTCTCACATTCGCTTCTCCTGGTTTCAATATAAGGCAGGTACATGTTTTATTTGTGTTTAAATTTTAAAACTCAAAAACTAATGAGTTCCCCAATTTTATTTCTTATGGATAAGTAATTGTGATACTCTTGGCGATTTAACCGTAGGGCTCAAAGCGATTAGAGATCATTTTTAGTTGTTTTCCTTTTAGTAAAAATCGCATTTTGGAAGATTTCTAGCTTCCTTGTTGAGAAAACGACTGTTGCCATCATTATGTTGACGTTGGGTCGAACATGAATGAAAAAAATCCAAGTGCTCGGCTTTGACAAGTGACCTCTTGAGAAAATTCAATTCCGGATTAGAGGCCTACGCCGTGGAGGAAATCCTTTTGTGGCGACTTCGGCGGAGGTGGGTGAAAGCAGTGAATCAAAGTGGAAGGAAGGCCAATTGACACCTCATTGAGATTCCGATAGGATGAAGACGGCGTCCCCACGGAGAAAAGGATGGTGTCGAAGGAGATTTTCATACGAAATATACCCGCCCAATAGCTACACCAGTCTTCCTTATTACCATAATAAACAGTCTGTTAGGTTCAATTGTGTCAAACGAAACCTTCATGGATTAAAATAATTTCTCTAATTTCTTTCCCTTTCACGCACGAAATCCTACTTTTTCATTTTTATTCATCCGTTTTAACTCTATTACTACCATACTCTTGAACGTTCAAAAAGCTCAAGTGCTTTATTGTTTTAATTAGTAGAAATAAAATAGCTTAATTAATGATTGTTTTGAGTTTAAAAAAAGCAAAGGTACTTAAGCAGAAAACCGAAGTCACTTAATTTATAGTTTATTAATATTGAAACAGTAATAGTTTTGCAAATACGAACAATTTTACCGAGGGGATTACGGCAGCTGACCTTCCTTAATACCGTCGCTGGTACAAAGGTCATGAGTTCGATTCCCACGCGCTCCACAATTCCCTGGTGTTTGAGAATCCCCAGGGGAAAGGAAAGATTTGGGGATTAGCAACCAATACACACAAAAATTATCATATTACCTCCTTTTATACACACCTTATTTGAAAAGCATCCAAGCAAAGTGAAAGAAACGTCTTTTTTTATCAAAAAAATAAAAATGGGAGGGAGAAATGAATAACTAAAAATTTATTTTTACCTGTTTAAAAGTTTTTTCTTGCTCGTTAATTGTAATTCAATGTTCTACAAAAACTGTTCTCATTAGTTTTCGAAGTTTTGCTTTTTAAAGAGTTTTTTTTTCTCTTGCTCTAGCCCTTTTGAAGTGTTACCTAGTTACTATAAACTTTTCGACTTAAAAAACATTTCATTTAGTTACCTTTTCGTTTTTCTATTTTTTACCTCTTTGAAACGAATTCTAATTGCTGCCCGGGTTGAGTTGCATTTGATATTTTTGTACCATTGTACCATTTTAACTTTTTATTGACAGTAAACAAACTGAGAAAGAAAAATATGATGTATAGGTAATATTCTCTAATTGTGTGAAATAATGTTTTTTAGTTTGCGGGATGGTTCATCACCACAAAAGAAAGAAAGAAGTTGTGTTGTATTTGACTCTGATTATAATTAGAACGTTTGCTGTGGTTCCCACAAGTTAAAAAATTTTATTTAACAAAATAGAACCATAAACAAATTGGATTTTTCGTTTACTTGAAAGCTGTTCGATTTATATTGAATCCCTACACATAAAGATGATAAGAGAGCAGGATAAATAGATCAGATAATAAGAAAGGGTGATAAAATCAGATTGCTACCGTGAGTTGAGAGACAGATTTGAGTCTTTTTTTTTCCAGCTTCAAAGGTGAGATTTTTTTTTTCCTTTTTTAAATCTTCCAATTTAACTTCCTAAAACACTCGAATTTCTCAAGAAAAGGGCACAATAGGTATATAAAAAAGAAATATTCTAGCCTTTCATGAAAAATTTTATTATAAAAATAGCATATTATGCCTAACGTTCCGGTCTGTGGAGATAAAATTTATTGAGTTTTAGCGTAGTGTTTCAACGTTTGGCTTCCCCGACGCGTCGTTTTCCAGGAATTTAATTTGTAACAAAAGTAATTCATTTCCCTGTCGTCCAAAAATGTAAGAAATACCTTCGTATTATTTTTATTTTGCAGTTTAAAAAAACACATAAAAAATTAAAGCTTTTATTTGATATATTTTTCATTTATAAGTACCACATTTTTATTATTGTTTCATCTCCTGCATGCTTCCTTAATTAAACCAGAATTAAAAATTTTTTTTTGTTTTTAATTATTTCAATTTTACCTATTGCGGGAAATCGGAGCTGCAAAATGGTCAAACCTTACCGAGTTATGTATTTCGATCGCTTCCCCGCCCCTTGAAAAATAACATCTGCCATTTAAATGCACCGGGAGTTCCCAAATTTTCCTCCAGAATACGGGATTTTTTGTAAAAAAAATGGACAAAATTTAAATTAAAATATTAAATATTTTCATTCTTCATTTTCTGTTGTTAATTCTAAGACGAGGGTGACGACATGATCTACAAACGCTGTAAATGTTGCGTTCCCCTAAAAACCAACTTCCTCACAAACTTTGGCCTGGTTTATCGTGTTAAGTTTCCGAGGTCAGCTCTAGTAAGACATTAACATCGCTCCCAAAAAATACACGGCGTAAAAAACACCCCATTTCCCAAAATCCTGAAACTGCCAGGAAAAACAAAATGAAAATAAAAAAATAAAACGATCGTCATTCATATTAAAAATTTTTTTTCTTATCTTTTCGACAGCAAGGGAGCTTGTAAAACGGGACCACGAGTAGTGGCTATGTTCTTTCCTTGAGGTGTACGAGGAAGGTTAGTGTCACAGGTTAAGATGGCTGCCCTTGATTAAAGTTATATCGAAAATGAGAGTTTGTGTCAATATCAATGAACATTCCGAGGTTATTTAATTATGTTTCGGTATTATGAAGTGAGGAATTTGGTTTTGTTTTTCACTCGGGGTCATTATTTGCTTTTAGTAATTGTCCTTGTGATGAATGAGCTTCATATGTCGTTCTTAACAAATAGTCTAAGCAATATGTGTATCGCAGTCTGACCTTAATTATCAAAATGAAGCTTGAAAAACGTGAATTTCAATTAAAAATTAATTAGTCATATTTTTTAAAATAGAATTCTAATGATGAATGTAGATAAAATCGTTTGCTATTCGACGAATTATTCGGCCTACATTTAAGCGTTCAATGGGTTATGTGTTCACAAATCAAAAGTATATTGTTCGCTCAATTTCGTAATTGAAATAAACGCTGTTTAGGCCCCCGGGGGGATTAAACCTCAGGGTTTCTCGAAAGGGCACTGTGTCACAGCTCCGTAGCTCGGTTGTAGAGTGTAGTCCCGGAAACCCTGAGGTCGTAGGTTCGAGTCACGCTGGAGGCCTAACTTTTTTTTCTATTCTTTTAACCTTCTTAGTTTACTCAGTAAAAAAGAGCAAAGTGTTAATTGTTAATTGTTGTGTTAATTGTCTCCTCTTTTTTTTTTTATGTTTGGTTTTTCTTCATTTGGGTAGTAATAATTGAACTTTTCAAACTATTTATATTTTAGGTCTGAACTCCCTAAAATCCCTGAAAAGATGCTTGTTTACAGGCTATTCGCTGGGCTTCCTTCAACATTCTGTTCATTTTCTAAAAACCGTGTTTTCTCTGAAAAAAAGCATTTCGCGGGTTTTCACACATCTTTTTGAAGTTTCGATTAACTATTGAAAAGACTTTTAAAGGTCATAAACTCATAATATATTTACAAACATTATACGTAGAGTGCGAAATTTAAAGTTTAGTCCTCCAGGCAAAACGTACCCTAAAAATTTCAGTTTTGTTCCTAACTTTTTTTTGGGTCAGATAATGGGTAAAATTTTTCAAAAGGCATTGGCGAAAGTTAAGGAAGCTCTGTGGAAAATTTCAACTCGATTGGTCCAGTCACCCAGGCTGTGGGCTCGTCAAAATGGGGAAAATCACCCTAAAATTTCAGTATTTTATTCCTAACTTTTTTTTTTGGGTTAAGATAATTGGTTTAATCTTTGAAAAGGCACTGGATCAAATTGAAAGGAAGGTCTGTGAAAAATTTCAAGTCAATCGGTGCCCTAGGAGAGGCTGTAGCCCTGCCTAACTGAACGGGAAGAAGAAGAACACGCCAAAGGCGAAAAACCGGGTTTTCTGAGTTGTATATCTTGGCACCCTGTTAACCGATTTACTTAAAATTTTCAGCATTTACTCATATAGAATCAGAGAAGACCTGTATAAAATTTGAAGTCAATCGGTATACAGGGTGCTGAGATCCAATACCCAAAAAACGCAAATCGTGACGTAAACATACACATGGTACCGTTCGTACTTTTTCCGCTTTCAGTCGCTTTCAATCAGATAAAGCAAAACTTGACTAGACTTTTTTATTATAAAATAATATATTATGTGGTATCACATCATTTTTTTCTTATAAACCGGTTAAATTGATCCAATCCTTAAACTAAATCCTGTCTTAATACAAGCGGAAAGTAAATAAAGTGATTGGGTTTATTTTTTCTCCCTTTTTTTACCAATTTGCTTGAGTGAACGAATTCCTAGCGAAGGATGACTTTAATCTTGTAGTTGGAAAAGGGGGAGAACTCATGAATGTTCGGTAGTGGTGATACCCGATCTGATAAGCCGCCCTTAATTGGTTGACCCTCATCTCGACGCTGGCCGCTCTCGAAGTGGCCTCTTCTACTACTCAAGCACATTTCGACCGTCTCGTCCTTTTCCCTTCGTTCAGTCTTTTAATAGCCCTTCTGATTTTTTGTTTATTTAATAATTTTTCTCGTTCGTTGCGGCTCGCATTATTTACGCTTCTTTATGATATTTTTTGTAGGCTAAACGCAGCAATCATTCATATTTTTCAAAGCACAAAAAACCCGGAATATGACGGTCCATAGAAAACGGTCTTCCACACTCCGTAGAGAAAAAATGATTATTCATCATAACTATCATGAGGTTGTCCGTGGTGCCGGCCGTCCGTCGCGAATTTTTCTTTGGCCGAAACGGAGTAGTCCTAATCGTAGAAGTTCCATTAGACTCAGTAGCGTCCTCCGCATTTTGAGTAAAAGGTACACAAAAAAAAAGAACAAAAAAAAGCAATAGATAAAGAACAAAAAATTGGCGAATGGAAAGCTTTTAATGAAACGAATAAAGCTTCGATAACAAGAGCCACCTTGTTTTTCACTCCTTATGTGACATGTGGGATGTTTATAGTTTCCACACTAACAATGTTGCTCTCTTATTTCTGGCCGTTCTCTTAAAATTTCCTTGAAGATAAATACGAAATCGAAGAATATTGTTTAAACTAAGGGCTTACAGGAACACAAAAAAAAGCCACTTTTTACGTCCGAAAAGCGCCTTTTTACGTGGCTTTTTGATAGCTCCAAGTCTGTGAATTTCGAATGATGGGGAGTACGCGCCTCCGTTTTCCGGTCACTTGTTTGTTTTGATGTAACAGGCGTTGAGTCAACCGCCTATCGTTTGTAATAGGTGGAGTGGATTTATGTTCTCTACCGACTGTATTGACTGCTGAACATACCTAAAAATTGCTGTTCTATCTATTTGGAAAAAAACATTTTCCAATTTTCACCTATAAAAAAAATTCATTCTGGTTGGTTCATAATACATGAGTCAACCCTTTTTTTTTTTTTTTTTTTTTTTTTTTTTTTTTTTTTTTTTTTTTTTTTTTTTTTTAAATTATTGTAGATAAAATAAAAGTACACATCCTCATTATAGTAGAGACCGTTACATGGAGGGTGTGACAATAACTTCTCTATGAGGATTTTTTTTTTTTTTTTTTTTTTTTTTTTTTTTTTTTTTTTTTTTTTTTTTTGATTAGAGCATTTCATCACTTTTATCTTCAAAAAATAAATGGGGTGATCCATATATCATGAACTGCCCTTTATATAAAAAATATAACTCTTTCCCCCTAAATGTGCAGATCGAATTTTTCTTCAAGTTTTCCGAAATTCCTTCTACACAGCCCTTGGATTGAACCTAGGGCCTCCGTATCGTAAGCTTCGAATAACAGCCACGGTTAAATCGTGTAGTTAAATTTTTTTTTCTAAATGAAACAATATCAAATTTTTTTTGTTAACTTTTAAAACGTCTTGCCTTATTGTGGCGTCGACGGTCGTTTCAAAAGTTTTGACTTTTAAAAAGAACTTAACTTTCAATACAGTGCTTACTTAAGATTCTTGAAGAATATTAAGATTCTTGTTATAATAAAATATTCTCTTAGCATTACTTTGTGATAAAACTGTTTAGGTAGTGAACTTCAACAAACTCGTTGCTTCCACTTGTGAATTTTTTTATTTATTTGCCAACTTGAAGAATGTTTTATAAAAATCCTGAATCATCACTCTACGTTATATTTTGTTTTAATAAAATTCTTTAAATATTCTACACTAAATAAACATAAAAATTTAAAGCCTGCCAGCAACCTTTGGAGAGAATGACGTGATATAGTGTTATTTTATGAATTTTAAAAAGAGGTTGAATGAATTGTGTAATGGGCAAGAGTGGTTTGCCTACTTTAGGCCCATACCTGGAGTCCACGATCTCCGGAATCCTTTGTCCTTATTTGCTTAGGCGGCAGGTATATTTGGACCTCTAGGCTCTCCTCGCTTAAATCCTAAATAAACAGACGTTACTTCAACTCGTAAGACTTATTAAATGTGGTTGACAACTAGAATTTCGACGTTCTTAAAGATTACTTAAAATCATTGTTTTATATTAAATTCATTTTATACCTCAATATTAAAAAATTTAAAATTATTTTAAACATAATAATGATAATAAATGGTCAAATTTTCTACCTTGCCGATGGTTTGCTCCCCCACAGCTTTTAGCTTTGTGCCAGGAGTCCCATTATCTGAAAATATTGCTCCCAATATCGTGTCCATTTAATCTTTACAATATCCCAACGTGGGATATTTTATTCGATGAAATTTTCAAAGTACTTCAACTTTTTATTTTTATTGAATTTTATGAATACATGGATTTGAGGGTCAAAACCAGAGTAGCTTCACAATATATTAGCTTTAGCTTCACAAGCTTATCAATCACCCCTGCTTTTTGTTGGAACAGTTTGGGATTAGTGACCTAGATAAACAGCTTGATAATCAGAATTAGGTAATTTGTTTGATTTTACGTGTACTACACATGTAGGTTTCATCAGGTTTACCAATTTCGTCCTGACGAACAAATTCCGTTCAGCGAAGATCCTGGAGTCGTTAAGAGGCTTCTCTGGTTTCCAAAACGCCGTTTTCTGTTTATCTGATCGTGATAATGGATATTCATTCAAAAAGCAATTTCCAACGTGCTGTATATAAGGCATAAAACTATCGGGCGATATATCAAACGTGATGCTTCCCGAACACCCTATACATAAACTATTAATAATGTTCC
Source organism: Orius insidiosus (assembly GCA_014119065.1). Lineage (NCBI taxonomy): Eukaryota > Metazoa > Arthropoda > Insecta > Hemiptera > Anthocoridae > Orius > Orius insidiosus. Next base: position 59,410 of record JACGAQ010000294.1, on the reverse strand, counting down.
AATTTTTCAATATCATAAATTATGCTTTGATTTTTCTCTTTCGAAAGAATAAATTTTCATTTCGACTTAAACCGAGGATTTAGATGCTAAAAAAAAAGATGACTAATCTAGACGGATGGAAGCAGGGGTGAAAGTGATTAACCCTCTATTGTTTGAGAGGTGACGCCCTTTTCTTTTACGTTTTTTCACTCAAGCGCTCTTTATGCCATCCGTACTAGTAAACTTCATCCGTTTAGCTCTCAACTTCTGAGGAATTGTTTTGGACTCGGTCCCATTGTTTCCTGGATTTACTGCTTAATAAACTTGGAGTACTATTTCGTATCTTCGACCTTATGTAATTCGAAAAAGTTCGAATAAACGCTAAATAATGGCCTTTAAACATTTATTGAATAAATACTTGGAACACACACTACTGAGAAAAAATACTGAGAAACAGGAGGGAATCTGGGACTCAAAATGTAATCATAATCAAAAATTATATGATTACGATTATAATCTTAATTAAGATTATATATCTTAATCATTACGATTAAACCCTACTCTGGTTTGTCAGACAAATGCTGACAAACCAAGTAGGGCTTAATCTTTATGATTAAGATTAGGATTAAGATATATAATCTTAATTAAGATTATAATCGTAATCATATTATTTTTGATTATGATTACGATTACGGATATGATCATGTTTACGATTGCGATTATAATCGTATCGAATTATAATCGATTTAGCCCCACTCTGACAAACCAGAGTAGGGTTTAATCGTAATGATTAAGATTAAACATAATTATAATCTTAATTAAGATTATAATCGTAATCATATTATTTTTGATTATGATTACGATTACGGATATGATCATGTTTACGATTGCGATTATAATCGTATCGAATTATAATCGATTAAGCACTACTCTGACAAACCAGAGTAGGGTTTAATCTTAATGATTAAGATAAAACATAATTATAATCTTAATTAAGATTATAATCGTAATCGTATAATTTTTGATTATGATTACAATGACGGATATGATGATGGTTACGATTGCGATTATAATCGTGATTATATCATATTTTCCAGAAAATCGGTTTTTTCAAAATGGTTTTTTAATAAAAATTTTATGTTTTATTTTTTCATGTTTTAATTTTCTCAAAAAACCGTAAAAAATATAATTTTCTGGTAAAATAACATTTATTCTATTTTTTTTATTCAAAATATCATTAAAAAATTACGATTCTTTAAAAAAATTATAGAAAAATATAATTTTATGGAAAATTGTAGATAAAATTTGATTACGATCGTTATCATTATCGTAGTCGTGATTACGATTAGATATTCTCTAGTCTGGACAAACTGTAAGCCTTTTATATATTCCTCACGAACCATAATTTTCCTGATGCTGCAGTTACATTTACGATTTAGGAAGAACGCCGGTTGATTAAAGATGAGAGATTTAATCTATTTTACTCGATATACTCGATATTTCCGTTCGATTTTATTTATTCCGAAGAGGGTACGGCGCTTTTAGCAACAACTCTCCCTCAAAGTCAAGCGGTTGTGATGGTTTAGCATTTCCCGTCCGGAATTTTCGCCTGGAATTTTATTATGTTTTTACGCTCGCAAAATGTATTGGCATTTTACCAGTTTGTTCTCTTCCATGCTCGATAAATCTTGGAATGATTAAGAGCTCCACCGTTATAAACACATTTTGATGATTTTAATTTTACTTGTATATTCTCTTGGAAAACGTCCCGGTTCTTTTTATCGTAGTTTACTGTTCTCAGAGCACTCGGTGACAACTCCTTGGATGTACTACGGTGAACGATAACGTTATATTAATGGATACAAACTGTTTCTGCGGTTCGTATTCAAAACCTTCTGAATTATACATGAAGTTAACAGTCAAGCTTGTATCTCAAAAGAGGCTACTCCTCTCCACCAATTTAACTACTTAAAGGATTAATTAGAGCTGTTGATAACTTATAAATAAAATTTAAATTTCTCATTCTGCCCTTGACTAAATTGTGTTCTGCGCAACTATTAAACTTTATAATAAAACAAAAGATTCCTTGTTAACAAAAATTTAACTTTTGGATCAGCTCTGGATCTTATATTTTTCTTTACTGAGAGCCAGTTTTGAATTTTACGCTAGGTTAAGTGTTACTTTCATAAACTTTTAAGACATAGTTTTTGAACATTTATTAAGCATCTTTAATTATGGTTTTACTTGAGGCTATTTGAAACTTTTTGTAAAAAACAACGGGTCGTGTCAGGTAATCTCTGAACGAAAGATAATATTCTATCTCGAGGAAAGTTTGCGTTAAATAGCTTGAACCTAGTTACAAACACATTTTAACGATAATTTTTTTTCCCCCTTCTTTTTCTAACAAAAAGATTAGAACTTTTTAAAACGGATGAAACATTGAAAACTCAATAATAGTGAATCACGAGTCATATTTTTCATCCTGTTTTGGTATCTTGAAACATTTGTCACTCTTTCGGGTTTTATGTTTAGTGGGGTCAATATTTTATTATGAAAAGAAATGTATTTAAACAATTTCCACACGCAACCTCCATTCTTTTTGGACCGAAAATCTACGCAGTTTTGGCTGGAAGATTGCGCAAACTTATTAAAACTGAGCCTTCTTTTAGTTTCCTTCAGTTTTTCGCTGGAAGAGCCCCCCCTTTTTTTTTCTTGCTCTTTAAACTTCATCTGAAAAGTCGTGGCTTGTCTTATAGCTCAGTTTTATTCATCATTTTTCAATAAAACTGCGCAGGTTAAACGTCATGGAAACGTCTGGACGCTCTTGGAATGTTTTGCTTCCACAAGTAAAACGTTGCGTGTGGATCGGCCTTTAGGGCGGACGTGGGATTTCTCGGAAGGGGCATTATTTAGGGCATTTAGGCTATCCTTGATTTCTTAGTTTATCCTTGGTAGGCTTCTGTTTTTTAGAGCCTTTTTTCTCTTAAAAAATATTTCGGCGTTTGCTCTCCATTGTTCCTGAAACGAATTTTTAGATTTGTTCAAAGTCTTTTGTTAAAAAACCAAAAAGGTTTAAACTTTTTTGGAGTTTTCTTCACCTTCCGGACAGAAAAAAAAATCTTTTTATAAGAAATTTGTCCAAGGAGTTCCTTTTTATCTCACTTTCGGGACTTTGGTTTTGTTTTTCGTCCAAAATTTTATTTTTACCATTTCATCTGGATTTCTTGCTTAACAACGAAGAAAAAAAAAGGCGTTTCACCTTACAATATATCCTTTTCTGGCGGTTTATGCTCATTTTAATTTTTTTTTCTTCTTTTTGGGATTTTTTTTTAGTCTGACCGGCCACATTTTTACCCCTCCTGAGTCCTGCTACGTCTAATGATAAATTAATATCTAAAAATGACTTAAAATGGTTATTTTAGTTTGAATATCTGAAAATGCAATATTCTAATGCCCCATTAGTCTTATTACGGATGTATTAAACATCAATGAAGACTTATAAAAATAATAATATAATGAAACGGTCTTTTAGCACGTAGGAAGATTTTAAACGAGCCTCGGAAATGTTATCGATTATCTCGAACAGGCTACAGTGGGCTGGAGGCTTGGGGTTAAACGAACGGAGAGACCCCATCATAATCTTTTAAACGTTCGCATTTTTTAATAAATATTTTAACTTCTGTTGTGTTATCATGGTAAAAGAAAGGTCACTAAAACTCTATTGTAGCCGGCTGAACTTGCAAAAGTATGGGCCCACACCTTAATTTTTTCCTTTTAAAAATTACGATATTTACTCGTAAGTTTTGCAATTAGTTTTCTTTTCTTTTTGACTTTTTAGGAGGCTTAAATAGTTATTTTTTAATGAAGTTTATCTACGTCACATACCAGATAGTTAATTTATTTTGAAGAAGAAGAAGAGGAAAAAAGTTGGTACTAGAGGTAAAAGGAGGTTAAAAAATGTAACGAGTTACACCAGAGGAAGATAAGCTTCCACAGACATAATTATAAAGGAGTTGTTAAGTATGACTCTCTATTCAGGTGGTCGCTAATCTAAGCATACTTTCGCGCTAACGTCTTAAAGGGCAGCAAACTTTATACTTTAAACTTTCGTGTTTTGTAGCCGGTGAAACTTAGGAAGACACGGTTTTCCCTTAGTAAAAATCCAAAACCTTGGAACAACTCTTTTTCCCCGCAACCTTTTATTTTTTCTTCTTAAAGATGAAGCAAAAGCTATTAACATTTTCCTTCCTAATAGCGCTTTTCAAGACAATTATTCATTTTTTTCGATGTTTATCTTTCTTATTTTTTTTAAGGTTAAAGCTTGGAGTATTGATAATTGATGATAATTTTTATTTGTAAGCTTACTTTTACCTTTTTATTTCATAAAAAATGGAAGAAAATAACTTAAGTTTGCGATATACGGAAAAAAAGGGATTAAAATGACAACGACACGCTTTTTAAGAAAATTTATTAGTTATTGTGTTAGACAGTCTAGAAAAAGACGAGCCCTTGAGCGCTTAATCAATGTATACCTATAAAATATGCACCTTTTTCACCGAAAAGCGACGTCATATTTTTAAAAAACACGGCCTGACTCTTGACAGCCTCCTCCTCCTCCCTAAATAGGGTAATATGCCAAGGTAGATAGGACACGTTTTCCGGAGTCTCGTGTGAAGTCATGCTAGAATATTTTTAAATTCCAGTCGCTTTTTTCGAGTCCTCTACTTACGTAGAAAAAAGATATTCTAGCGAAAATAGTTTATAAAAAAAGTTATTGACAATATACACAATGTTTAAAAAAAATAAGAGGGTAGAAAATGACTGCGTTTCGAAATTCTCCGCTCAATATACAATGAAATGGAAATATATATCCCATGAAAATGAATTCTTTTTTAAATAAATACACTTGAATATACGTGTTAGGATATCCGTCGCATCCCTTTTGCTTAAAATGATTGATGTGCCCTCATTGATATGTAAACGCTTGGAGGGACGTTGATTGTTTTCAATTTATTGATTTATTATTAACTGAATTATCATATGTGTATCGGTAACATGACTATTGAGAAACGGAAACTATTAAAATCGAATAAACTTATCTACATATGTCAGCCGTTCTATTGTTCCGTGAGGCGTTCTAAAATTGGCTCCCTTGTTACGCAAATCGGATAGGAGCCACAGCATTCACAAAGAATTACTTCCTTCAGATAAATGAGGGCCTACCATGAAATCCACTGCCTTTTAAATAAATTGAGTATGACACCTATGACAATAGACTCTTCTACTAAAGAAAATTGAATCTATTTAAAATAGCTAAATGTACCAATAATTAACAAAATTTATCGATTACCGGAATGTAATTTGAAAGATTAAGTCATAGAAAAACGGGTGATAAATGGAACTTAAGGGCCCATGGGAGGAAACGACAGCAAAGCGAAATTTTTAAAAGTTAATTTTAATTGATAAATACCTTCTAAATTGTCTTTGCGTCACCAAAAAAAATTCAAAGTTATGTTGGCTACTCTTTTACCCATCCTGTTGGGATTTAAACATCATTTTTGAAAGCGGAATTTTTATGCAACAGCGATTTTAGAAAGCGCTAATCAAGCATTACCCTTTTTACTACTCAGGTTCTAAATTTTACCTTGCTATTGTTCATTATTTTTAATTTTCTCAAAAAGAAATGTGATACCCTAGATAGACTGTTTTTGCAAATGGGTGTTCTAAAAACGATTTGTGATTTTTATCCGTCTGTGAAGCCGGCCTTTTTCCACTTTTTTCACGGACATTTCCCGACGGTCGCAATTTTCATCTGCATTCCCTTTCTTGTTTATCTTGAAAATTTTGAATGTTGTTTTCAGAATTTATTCTTCAATAGTTTAAAATCCACTTCAGTTTCTCGCATTTTTATTGTTTTAAAAATAAAGTGAATTAAAAAAAAATTAGAGAAATAGAAGAAAAAAAATTACCTCGACAATTAAGTTTTTGTCTTAAAAAAGTCGTCAAAAAGTAAAATAGTGCGTCCCGCAAAAAATTGGGGACCACTCGACGGACGGACGGCACCACAGACAACTTGATGATCGATAAAGGTCACATTTGAATTCTACGGTGTCTTGAAAACCCCCTCCCAAAAGCGAAGGGTGTTACAATAACTTATCTTTCTGGAAGTTTAAAACCCAAAAATAGGGGAAAATATTTATTTCAGCGGAGAGAAAATTTTTAAAACCGTAGGAGAATTCTATTTCCGCTGGAATGTAGGTATGCTGTTCACCAATGTTTGAAGTAAACCAAACGATATAATTTAATATAGGTAGATTCTGCATCGCTCTAACCAGTTATTGATTGTATTGCAATGTAGGACTAATAGCCTAGAATTAGATGCAATAAAATTTCTTAAATTTGTATCAATGATGCATTTTCTATAAATTTTTAACATTAGTTGAAAGCACAAGTTTTACTTTTTAAAACGGGTTTTCGGTTTGTCAAAAACGATAAGCGATTTTAGAGTAATTCTTTACTAAGGCTGATGTAATTTGGAAGTGCATATAATTTTTCTTTAGATGAAAGAGGAAGTTTAGACAAAGAAAGATTAGCAGAGCAAACACAGTAGGCTTAATACAGTTAACAATTACGAGTAGGTATTAAAGTAAGCCTCTTCAAAACCTTATTTATCTTGACTAATGATTTGTCAAAGTAACGAAAGTTTCTTTAAAAGTCTTTATCGCAGTTTGGGTTTTCCCCGTTTATTGAAGTCAGATTTGGTTTCGAAGGACTTTTTTATTTATTACGAAGTAGGATGTATGGAGATTCAAAAATTCAAAGGCTGGAAAGATCATGAATGAGAAAAATATGCAGGTTACCGACATCGTTGGGGGTCTAACCTTTAACACGAAACGTATTCCGTACACCTTCAAAAAATAAAGAAGTTTCATTTTCCAGAAAACTTGGTAATTTAAAAAAAATGTTCAAAATATTAATCATTTGTGTAGGCACCTTGTTATATTTACATCCGTTAAAATGGAATTATTTAAGTGGCTGGACAATTTAAGGAAGGTTTCAAACACTCGACGGTCCAGACCAGCACCTACTCCTGTCATGAAATGGTTCGCTGAGTAATTAATTAACCTTCAGTAGGTGCGGGTGATTCGCTTGATTGTTCGCATTGTTTATAGAACAATGAACTTGAGTGAACGTTCGGATCGCTTGCCCAACAGATATCGCTCGGAATACCGATTTGTCTCTTTATTATCTAACGATCATCAAAATTATAATACCTTGATATCGCGAAACAACAAAAAAAAGTTTGAATTTTTCATACATTGGAAGACGAAATCAACCTTATCGATTACCCCCCCCCCCCCCCAAATATTTCTATAAAATTATTTTTTCATTTTCCTCATTCTTTTATCAGGGAAAAAAACCCTCTCTGTTTAGGAACGCAGCATCGTTCCGCCCCGACAAGCAAAACCTAGATTTTTATTTTTTCCATCAGTTTTTCGATCCGAATTGGATTTTCTTAGTTTTTTGAACGCAAAACACCGTCAGATTTTTAATCTTTCTCCTCGATATTGTAGTCAAAAAAACACCCATTTTTAGAATTTTCTAGCCATAGGTTTATTCGCCACAAAACAGCCTATTCCATGCATTTTCTTATCTTAGTAGAAACTACCTTTCTCCATTTTCCGGGCGTTTTCCTCGATATTTTGGCATTGAGCAACCCTTTTTTCCCGATTTAAAATATGTAGGTTTACCTTTATTTTCCGCCGAAAAACACCCCTTTCAGTTATTTTGACCCCCCCATTTTTAAAAAATATTTTTCCGTAAAGAAGCCCCTTTATAATACAATATTCTTTTTGCCCTCCATTTTTTGTCTAAAAAACACATCATTTTTCATTTTTCTTTCTTTCTTTATTTTTTTCTTCTGGTCTTGAAAAACACATTTTACGAAGTTTTTGCAGTCTTCCGTTACTTTTTTTGGGGGGGGAAGTGAAATTTAAATTTAGAAACTGTGGATCTTATTTTTTTGGACGAAAAACACATTTTTGATTAGATTTTTGGGTATTATTCTCTATCTTCTAGTTTAACAGGGTTTAAATTGTTCATTGCAATGTTTCGACCTTTACTACAAGGTTCCTTCAATTTTCGTATTCTTTCTCCGAAAATCTAAATCTAGAAATAAACTAGAACTAGAAAATCTAAAGAAATAATCATCAACTGAAGATTCGACTTTGAAAACTATTTTTTCACAACCAGCTTATATTTCTCGAAAGAGTTCAGTTTAAAAAAATAAATAAATAAAAAAATCTATTCAGCCATAAAGACGTAAAGAAAATTTATTCGGCTTGATTATAAACCTGTAGACTCGGTACTAATCGTAACTCTCTATTCTCTACCTTTGCCTCAGCTTTCACATATATCACCGTTTACAATGCTCTAGGTATAATGTGTTTACGCAAGTCTATTAAGAACCCTTTAACACGATCATTATCTATTAGTCAATAAACACTATTAACGCTTATAGAACGATTCACGGAGTGCCTTTAATTTATACTCTCTTATAAATAAATTTAGCAAACTACCTTTTTTAGGTTACGTTTTTAGGTTTTACCTGATTCTTTGTCTCTTAATCACCTCATTGCTTATAATTTTTAATACGACGTTGATTTGAAAAGCGTGAAGTTAATTTATAAAGACAAGTAAACTGTCCACTCAAAATTTTGATCACCGCCCAAGTATTAATAAACCAATATTGTACCCTGATTGTTATTAGCTTACCAAGAATTCATGTAACACTTCGATTGATTGTTAATTAATCTTTGGATTGGCCGTAAAGCTCGTTAACTAATAGCACCGGAGTCAGCTTGATTTGACCACTTTTTCCAACGTCTAAACTAAAAGGAATTGCATTTTCTGTTCATTTTTATAATTTTAAGGTTTTCTTACCCCATAATTGAGTGAAAAATATACTATGCTTTGTTGAAAGTTTTTCAATTTAGATTATTCTAGAATTTTTAATTAGTTTTTAAATGCTGAAAATGTCTTTGAATTGTTTCTAACGTTTTTTCTTAGATAACAAGTGGGTAAACTATACGTTTTTGTTCGATTTTGGAGTTAGCAATAAAGAGTTCATTCAGTCGGATTTGGGCGAAACAAGAGAAAACATTCGGCTTTTGTTCACGGAAAAATGTATGTCCAATTTTTTCAACGGAGAAAGTGTTTTTTTTTTCTCTCTCTCTCTTCGAATTTTCCTTTTTTTTCTGGAGCACTTAGTTTTTAAGTTGTCATGATGATTCTTAATTCTAGCCTTTTACATATGAAAGTCTCTGCATTTTTGTGCGTAGGCTCCTCTCGAGAAGGCATTTGTCTAGGGGCGGAATTTATAGCTTGGTACGTTGCCAGAGCCCTCCTCGATTGATCGAACTGTTAAGAATAAGTCTAATCTCTTTTTTTCCAAATCCGGATAGAGTTGTGGGGATTATTTAGTTTTGGACGAATGTCTAGAAAATATGTGTATTTTTTTTAGTCCAAAAGTAGTTCGGAGCCGTCACTTACTAAAAACTGCTTATTATTCAGCCCCTAAAGCATTGGCGAAGACCCGCGATGAAGGTAATTAATAATCAGCCTGCGATGCTGTTATGCATTTTAAAACTTAACCTTTAGAGTTTTCATAATTTATGGAGGTTTTATAAGAATTAACTATTTTCTAGGATTATACAACAGGGCTATTGTTCCTTTTTTTTTCTTAAGAAAATTTTCCCAATCACTTTCCGATTGCATTCAACTTCTGAAAAGAAAAATATTGTCTTAATCTTGGCTAATGGCTTGCTTAAGCGGTTCTTCAAGTCCCAAAAGGGCCAACTGAACATAACATATTATATTCACAGAATTTTCATAAAACCTTACTTTCTTAAAAGGCCTTTTTTTTTGAAATTGGCAAAAATGGGGTAGGTCTGCAGTTTAAGTGAATGCGCTACGTCCTTACCATCAACATATTATCATTTATGGCCAGGATTAAATAACATAAAAGATTATAAATAATAATAAATAAACAACTGTGAAATATTTTTTTTGGTTGACTTATATTCAAAAGAATTTTACTTTTTCAGGCCCAGCAGATCATAAACTCCGCTTGATTTAAAATCTGTTGACAATATAGGTGAGTGATTTTATTTTTGCTGCCTCAAGTACTTTTTGATCCCTAACTAGAGGAGAAACTGATTATTTGACCTCAGGGGAAACTTCTTTAGCCAAAGCGGCCATGAAATGAACAAGAGGTTTTAGTGGTTCTGTTTGGCAAAAGTCCGAAAACCATAAAATCGAGGGAAACGACTTAAAAAGATGTTTGGCGCCCAAACACCTGGTAAAACGGGTGTTTTTAAACAAACTGGTAAAAAAAAAAATGTTACACGCCCAAACGCCGGATTTTTCTAGTCCCGAAAATTTGGAAATCTCACTGTACTCCTAAAATCAAACGTTTTCTGCCCTAAGTAGTTCCTTAATTATCTCTAACTGATAATAACCTGTAAAGAAATAACTATAAAGACGCTTAGCTTAACATTAAAATTTTGTGGTTGAAATAATTAGGTATGCAAATGATGACGAGCGTCAGGAGATAGAACTTGAAGAACATTATAATACAATGGGTTTAATTAATCGTCTATAATATCGCTTCGGTCTATTAAAATTTTTATCATCCCCGTAATTTCTCTCTGTCTTCACAAAGCTAAGAAGAAAAAAAATTACCTCATTAAACTTTTGATTACTAAATTAGGCGCTAACACTATTTTGTGGTTTAACTTGAAAAGAGGGGAAAAAGAAAAAAAAAAGGAGACAAAGAAATTTATGATCGGAGCCATGATTTGTTGTGTTACTTACTGTTGGTTTAAGGCAAGAGGTTTTTCATTAAGTTTTTTTAGGACAAAGAAACAAAAAAAAATGACGGGGTTATTGATTCTCTTTTCTTATAAACTTTTAAATTAAATAATTTTTTAATTAAGAAAATGAAGTATAAAAAACCGTTTTTACATGTCTGGTATATTTGATTATTTTGTGATTATTTTTCATGGTTTATTAAGGGGGTTTTCAGAGGAAGATTTTTACGTTGAAATTGATGGCGAGTGGGTAGTTATGGGCCATTGACTTTACGAAAGCAACACCCTTAGGTTTAGGTAGTTAACTCAATTCCCACTCCACTTTTCAGGAGCCCTTACAATAGAGTGATGTAAAATGTTGTACAAGAAGATGGTTTTTTATGTAGGTTCGGTTTAAATTTTGTATGAACAGTGACGCTTAAAGTACCTTTTCTCATTTATCATCTAAGTGTTTATCCTCGAAACAAGGGAGGTTTTGCTTATCGAGGCGGCTCCGGGGTGGCGAAAAAATTGGTGACGGTCGTCCGCGTCAAACTCATTGATAAAGTACACAGAATGCTGAGTCTATCTAGAAGAAACACTATTTCTATAGTATTTTACCCACCATTAGGACTCCTTGTTGGAGTTTTGAGAGCTTTCCCCGGCCTTTAAAATCGTTCCTCCACATTTTTTTAAAACATTCAATTTTTTCTCCATCTTTTGGTCGATGCCCCATGATTTTTGGGGTCTTATTCACGAGAAACATCCTTAAAAATTGCGTTTTATGGTATGTCGGCTAAGAAACACATGTTTTAATGATTTTTGTGCTATTCCCTCAGGTTTCTATGCTTTTCGCTCAGGTTTTTGTGCTTATTCCTCAGGTTTCTGAATCGAACTTTTTTTTTGACAAGCTTCCCCTTTCTCAGGACCCTTCTACAGCATTTCTCGAGAAATAGCGAGTTTTGTTTTCTAAGTAATTCTGCTTTGAAAAGTCTCACTTAATAATTTTAAAATAACTACGCTAACAAGGAAAATTTGAGTTGTAGGCGGGGAAAAGTTAGTGGTAAATCTTAAGTATCCTTTGTAGAGCCAAGTTTTTACTCGAACAACCTATTTCTCAAATATGTCCCCGCGGTGGCGAAAAAAAAGTCTAAATTGTGATTTATTAACTTAATTTTAATTACTTATCAATTTTTTTTTCTCTTCATTTTCAACCCGGAGATTAATACGAAAAAAATTGAGATGGACATGCCATGAACTTTATTTTTTACTTCTTGAAAATGATGAGTTTTAGCCCTTCTGGTCATCCATCACAAAGCAGGTTGTTAAAAACACTTCGACTTTAATTAATTTGTCAGTAAGCGAAGATAAGGAACACGTAACATTTGCACAACAATTAACCCATCCTAATTAGTTTTGAACTTCCCTTTTTTCTTTAATTAAAAAATAAAAAAAGGGAATAATTTGGTCTTTTTCTTAAGAAAATGGTTTCACTAAACGAAAATATTTGAGGAAGATTAAAAGCCAATTTTTATATTTCATTTTTTAATACTTATTTGTTTAGATAAGAAAAATATTAAATTGCTGGAAATAGTCAGCGAATACTTACTTGATAAAAATCTTTCTTGTTGAGTTTAAAAAGTTTTTGAAAAGTTAGAGGTAATGAAGCCTTTTTTTTAGTCTATTTATCTCGTCGGTTCGTGCTGTTTATAATCAGAGGAGGGTGTTTTTAATGTAATGGACGCTGACTGGAAGCCGTGACCGTCAGAATCATACAAAACCCCTCTAAAACCGTTTAATTCAAGTCGAAAGTTTATGTTAATTTCAAAAATCAACATAGCCTCCCCGTAGTCGACCGTTGGATCCTAAATGCCATCGGCAAAATTTCAGACAGAATTTCTGCTTCCCAATCTTCTCAAAAATAAATAATCCCTTACAAAAAACACTCTGTGTAAAAAACACCCCGCCTCACTAAAATCATACAACAGCCGAAAAAGTTATTATATCCACTCTCGCCTCCTACCGTCCTTTCCCTGATTTGAGGAGGCTTAATCAAAAGAGTACTTAGAAACTAAAGAAAGTTCTTAACCACTTCACTAGCACCCGTTTTGAATTCTCTCCTCGGCGGCATGGCGGAAAGATGTGTTTACTATTTCACTCCATTTTTTTTCGATTTGTATGCCACGCCGCCAAGGGGAGATTTCGAAACCGGTGGTGCTTGTGAAGTAGCCAAGTACTCTTTTTAGCTTCTAAATAGCCTCATCGAACTTCTTGAGTACTCATTTCGTCGGAATAGACGGGCAGGGAAAAATACAATAACTGTTTCCGTCCACTTTAGAATGATTTTTGAAATATTTTGATTTTTACAGTGTTAAAATAAAAAATTAGCTTGAAATCATTTTTTATTTCAGATAATGGGTTAAACCTTTGAAAAGGCAGTGGGTAATTTTAGAAAGAAGATCTGTGCAAAATTTCCAGTCGATTGGTCCACTTTCTCTGGCTCACGACCCGTCAAATTGGCCAAAATTAGATTGTTCTACAGCCTTTCCGATTGGGGTTTGTTGGGATGGGACACTCTGTAGTTTTCTAGATTAATTAATTTAAAAAAATATCACTTTTTAATTAACAAAGTTGTTAAATATTCCTTTGGTCTTGCGACTAAAATGTTTTCATAAGAAAATCGTTTAGGGGGAGTAATTTACTTATCAAGCGTTGTAGGTGACATTTGACGTTAATTGGTCGTTTACCTGTCGTGACAATGGCCAAAACTTATAATAAGTCATCGATTTCGTTTTTAAATTTTCTCTTTCCGAAAGCGAAAAAAAGATTATTGAGCTTTCAGGACAAAGGAGTCTTCCTTAAGTATTTAAATCGACGGGTTTTGGTTTAATACCGGAGGAATCAACCAATTAGACGAGTCACTGGGCGCAAAATCATTGCTTATAAACGGCTCTTGGCTGCTTTGATGATTGAATCCTTTCGATCCCATTTATAATGAAGATTTTGAATACGTGTTCTGCTTATTTTGTTATCCATATGAATGCTCGAAAATTAACATCTGAAAATTACCTGCTATACAGAGTGTTTCAGATAAGCTAGTCAATAAAAAATTGATTTAATGGCGTCGTAAATAAGTTAACACGGAGAAAAGCATTTAAATTTTAAACTTCTCTTGGGATTTTTTTTCTCTACCATTTTAATGTTGTTTACACCTCGTTGAAAATTATATTTTTTAGAGTAATCGTAAATAACTTTTTTTTCTTTTAGTTTTACGAAATTGGGACTCGGATATAAATTTTGGTTGCCCATGAAAAACAAGAAAGTTATAAAAATAAATAGAATCTAAGAGGTATGAACAAGGATCGCTTGCCGAACTAACGAAGAAGAGAGCGGGTTAATTATCCTCTCGTACCTTGGCAAACAGCCATTTTCTTAACATAAAGAAAAACATCTTGATCTGCTTTTGAAACGTGGGAAATTTTTTTCTTACTTAACACGTTCGGATTTTGTACCGGAAAAAGTACCCCAACGGGAACTTCCTCCAAGTAGGGCATCGTCATTCGGACGGACGGACGGCACCATAGACAATTTTATGATCGGAGAAGATAATAATCAGTTTTTCTCTATGGGGTTTTGCAAGACCCTTTTCCACATTCCATGCAGGGTGTCGCAATAACTTCTTTCTTAGGAGCTTTACGCCAGAATTATCGGGGATGGGGGGGAATCTATGATTTTGAGACGACCATCATTGGAATAGAAGATAATAAAACGTAAATGTGCATGAAAAAATGTTTCAAATTTATTTCCTCCGATTTATGCAGCGGATTCTAGGAAGGTTTATGCAAATTCGCTGAATCAACCATAAACCTACAAAATCCGAGTTTTAAAATTTCAAATGAATCCCTGGTTTTATCGTAAAATACAAAAAGAAAAAAAAATCATGTTTTTGTATTTCAAGAAGTGGTGGATAATTAACAAAAAATTTAAGCTTTAATGTGCTATTTTTTAATGTACTTGAGAATTCTAGAATGTGGGTTATGCCCTCTTAAAAGTTAAGTATTAAGGGAAAAAAGAGAGAGAAAAGTAACCTATAAAAGGATTAGCCTTTGAAAAACAGAAGGGACGTCGGGTTTTGTTTACGTTCAATAGACGATCTGTCTCGTTCGGCGAACGTTCTGTAAATCCTCTCTTTTAAACGACGTAATTTTGTTCAATTGAATCTTGAATAATTTAAAATCTTCCTCTTTTCGTCGCGACTTGAGTGAAAATAGGGAGAGAGAGAAGAAAAACAAGTTATTTGGGTATATATCTGAATGCTTGGTTATTTGAAAAGGGATTTAAATCAATGATATTATTTTTCCACCTGACCCTTCCAACGCAGAAGTCCCATAATGTTTAGTGATCATGTATGTAGGGAAGAATATCCTTAAGCTCCTGGGGGAAAACCCCAATGCGGACGGAATAACAAAAAAAAAAAGTTTGTTACAAAAAAGTAAGACGGTAGGCCTTTTTTATTTCACCCTCTTTGCATATTGCGTACATAAAATGCCCACTACACTCATATTATAAGGTAATTTTTTCAAGCATTTTTTAATGTTTTGTGAAAGAAAAAGAGGGGGAAATTAGGTGGTAATCGCATTAAATATTTTGTCCCTTTAGTCCCTCGGCTCCCTTCCCCACCGCACCTCTTCCGTATGGCAGGAGACCTTTTCTTGGAGGATAAGCTCGTAACATCCTTCCCTGCAGAAAAAGGGGTTATTAACCATGTTGTAGCCCAGGAACACAAAAAACTTTCCTCTCGCCTTTTCAGTTCGACCCTTTTCTCCTTTCCCTTCCTTTCAATCAAAAATACTACCGCTTTTCTTAGTGACATCAATGGACGTGTGTGCACAATTGGAGAATGAAAAAAAGAACATCTTTTTTTTTTTTTAACTCAAGTTTTTTTTTAAATATTAGCCACCGAAGTAATAAAAAAAACATCAAAAGATACCAAAGCAGTATAAAAATCACTTTTTTTTCGGCTTGCTATTCATGCATTTTGAAAACATCTCGAATTTATACAATCAATATTGTTCTGAATTCATTAATAAAATATTACCGTATGTCGTGTTCCCTGTTTTAGTCAATAAAATTTCGCGGTCCCCGTGGTCCTGAGGTAACGCGTATGTCTCACAAGATCTCTTTAGAGAAATTTTGTGTTCTGAGTACATTTTTAAAATTTATTTATGTTATATTTCATTTAGGGTGAAACTCACTCAAGTTGCAGTGATAAAAAAGTTAACAGAAGATGTGGCGAAGAAAGAACGGTTTTGATATGAAACGTCCCAATATTTCAGCTTTGGAAAATCTGATACCCTAAAAATGATATCTGGAATAAAATAAAAAGTGTCAAAAAAAGGTTTAAAACTGAAATCGATGTTTTATTTTTAATTCATTCTTTATGGCTCTTTTTATTTTTCATTTAACTTTTTTTTTTAAATAGCCCAAAAATGGTAAGTTCAGATTTTTCACTGTCAATCAAATGAAAACCAGGGTTGCAAAAGAACTGTTGACGTTTATTTTGAAAAAGTTTTTTCATAAATTAAACTTTTATTTTTGGATATAAAAAATTAATAGGTATTTGACTTTTTGAAAATTGTAACAATAAAAGTTTTTTTTTCACAGTTAGCACGTCCTAATTTTGGTCACCCCCTCTCAGCTACTGAGGGGGGGGGGTGGGCTTGTTGAGAATCAATGATTTTAAGCTCTAAATTCACTAAAATCTCCAAAAAACATTTGCTTTCACTGGGAAAATAAGGTAAAATTTTACTGCTTATACATAACTTTAACGTATACAAAATAAGATTATTTTCATGAAAATTAAATTGTGAAGTATATTTTTCAAATTTCAAAAGTTCTAGAAATCGATTAAAAGTTTCTTATCCATTATAGGAATCGATTTGGAAGTTCTTATTTTTGATATACCGAAAAACCGTCGCAATTACATTTTAAGCTCTTTCGACCTTCATATGTCGACATAAATAAATCGATCCATCAGTAATGTATCAATGTACTATTTTTTCCCCACTTTTTACTCCGTCAATCACATGAATTATCAATATAACATCTTGTATCGCCTTTTTTAAAATGTCAATGTCAGAACACTTACGTAAGCTGGGTAAAAGCCACCTTTCTTTTTTTGATAAAAAAAAAAACTGTTAAATACTATAGGTATGACATAATGTGAGTAAAATATACCAAGAAGAAGAAGCTTTGATATCTACATATATCTCACTAAGATAAAAGTAACTTCATTTTATTCTTGGATATTCTTTATTGTAGAGCTGTTTTAGTTGCTGTTTTAGTCTTCTTCTTCCATCTGAGATCGTTCGTTTTCGTCGCAAGACGTGACATATGTTTTACTCGTGAATTTAACATGAAATACGTTTACTGGATAAGACAAATACGTTTTTACCTGTCTTTTTGGTTAACAATCATAGCCTGGAGAAAGAAATATCGATTTTTATCTACGTTGATTTGTCCTTGAGAAATTGTTGTAACACCCCTAGTGGAAGAGAGTCTTCCAGGCTCCGCATTAGGCTTTTCTTTAACTATTTTTTCAATTAATTTTTTTTTGGCAAAGCGTAAGCCCAGTGGTCGGCGGGCCCGAACGTTCAAATAATCGAAAAGATGGCAAAGGCTCTTGTCGTCTTTGGTTTATTGCTTCCGGTGTGCTCGAAGCCAAGGGAAGCTCAAGTGATGGAGTCGGAAATCGATTTTTGTCGATTTTCATCGTCGAAAGGAAGTGAATGATAGAAGCGTACAAAAAGAATCAGATATCATAAAGAAAATTGAATGATTTTTTTACATAGAATTTTCCATGTGTCCTTTCCTCGGAGTTTTTTCCCCCTTTTTTGAGGAAAACCTGGTCTTGAAAAAGGGAGAAGCTGAAGATCAAAAGGTACTAATTAGTTCTCGGAATTACTCACCATTTATACGTCCCTTCTAATTACTCCAGCTGCTGCACCTTTCTTATTGTTAGTAGCTTGAAACCCCCTTGAAATCTTTTAGGATATCTTCGAATTACTTTTTTTCATCTTGGTTTTTAACGCAGTTATCATCAAAACGTAATCTCTTCTAATTATTTAAAAATCTTGTTAAGCCTTTTGAAAAGAGTATTAAAAACGTGTTTTTATTTCCTTTCCTATGGTGATGATTCGGCCAAATTTTTGCTTCATTACGCTACCCACTGAAGTGTTAAATAAAAAAAATACAAACGAATCGGGGTGGAGATTTAGGGAGAGGGAGACGAAAGTTTGGATAAAGCGGGGCCAACTTTGATGAATCAACGTTTCCCCTCTTCCAAATTATGAAATCCAAGCCTGTTGCCAACTTGCAACTCAATTCCTCTTCTAACCTGATAAATCGTTGACGCGCTAACACACTTTTGTCCACCCGAAAACTTATATCGAGAAACAATACATTGGATAAAAGCAATTTCCGACCGATTGGGATTTGACAGATTTCGGATTAGGGCCATGACGTGCAACTCTGCCAATATCAAGCTCAAAAATTGGTTCCTTCTATCGTAATATTATGTAATCTTATTGCGGACTCCGCTTAGCCGACCTCCACATTCATTCAGGCGATTCAAAAAAATTATTTCTGCCTCACAAATATTGTGTTTTTCATTAAATACTCCTTCACTAAATATGTTTAAATAATAATAATAAAACAACAGTAAAATTAGGGCGTTGTGAATGTTTTAAAACTTTTCCCTCACCGTAAAATACATAATGGGCATTTCAAAAGGAGGGAAGACACGTATTTGGATAGCGGAGGAGGAATAAGAGTTCAGTTTTGTTAAAGTAGGTAGATAAGGGGAGCTTGAGTGTTATAAAAGGGAGGGAGAAAGAATGGTCGGTATGAGGGAAAAAGCCTTTTCACCTTCCCCTAAAAAGGGAAGGAAAAAAAACAGCGACTTAGATATGTCAATATTTGCTCGATCGTAATTCCTGTATTATAATAAAATTATTATTATTTAGGAAGTATGTAGGTAGCAATCGGTTCCCACGAAGCCCCCTCGCTGTCATACTTTCAGCAAGAACAGCTTTTGATTATGATTTGCTTGGCAGGGCTTCTAATTCTGTTTCTTGTGATAACCACAAGCCAATGAACGTTGGACAAAAGTTGGCCTTTGAATTCAGTTTATTGGCCTCAGAAAATTTCAAAATAGAAAAATTTGGCGATGACCTGTGGGACCTCATAATCTTGAAAAGTCGGAGCGGAACGCTGTTGTTCCCTGATAAATGGCCCTAAAATTTATCCATTTTAAAGGTTTATTTCATGTTTAAAGTCAATTAAGAATTGGGTAAACGAATTTAGTCGATATTAGTTAAGTAAGGTTAGGAGTGAGTGCTTTTTGTGGCAACCACTAGAGAAACGGCCCTCAAGCTTTCCCTTGTTTTATATTTTTATTCTTTCCGCTTTATATTATTTTCTGTGTTCATTTCCATTTTGAAGCAATTATGGTAATTATATGCAAATTTTCTTTGTTATAATTCCATAGAGATGAGTGGATCGATGGATTTTGGGAAGTGAAGGTATTTAGAGAGTGTACGCGTATCTTAGAACAAAAATGAAACCACGTTATTGCCAGCTGCGTCTCTCAAGTTTACGTTGCACAAACTTGGTTGAAACTAAGTTGAGGACAGACTACCGAACTTGGTTTCTCATTCAGTGTTTCTCAATCGCTCTTAAGCCAGATCCTCATCTAAAACCTCCACAAGTCGATGTTAAACAAGTTTTTGGAAATTGCTCACGATTTACAAGTACATACATGCCCCTAATGCGATTAAGCGGAACTTTATCATTGTTTTATGGTTTCTAGAGGAAATTCGATTTTTTCAATTTAATTAAATCGTCTAAAAATGAGGAAAAATTATAACAAACTCAATGAATTCACGGAGTGAACGAGAAGTCGAGTACACAATTTAAAAACCGTTCAATTGGCCAAAAAATGCGGCTGGAACTTTCCTCGACGGGAACCTTCTCAAAGTAGGAAAAATTTGAGTAACGGACGGACGGCCAGCACAACTGACGACCTCATTGTGTTGCTGATCAGTTTTCCTCTACGTGGTCCGGAAGGCAGAGTCACAATGCCTTCTCTTTCAGGAAGTTAAAATATCTAAAACCTTTCATGACGAAAGTGCGAACTAAGTTTTCCATTTCTTATAACTTACTCTTGTCTTTGTTGGAAAAATTTGCCTTTTGAACGATAGGAAAGAAAAAACTCCCTAAGAGTTATTCTAAAAGAGGATTTATTACCTACTGCAAGGAATCGCTGACGATAAAATTTTGTTGGGTACATTTGAGCATAAATACAGGAATTATTGAGGGTTTCGTTCGACAATGGTGTTGACTCGGTAGATTCTTTTGAAAGGCGATAGAACCTCAAGCACCGCTGTCCCATTACTTCTTAAAGTACCCTCAAACCGAACGTTTGACGTGTCCACAAATCAGTTACCACAACATTAAACACAATAATGCCTTCCACGAATCTTCTACACTATAAATGTATGTACATTTTTTGTGCTTGTTTCAATTAATCGTTCATCTTTATTCATCGTTTGGGCAATAGAGAAATTTTAAGTTGCATGGTCGATCAGAACTTAATATTCTTTGCAGTATATCAGCGATACTCAAAAAATTAAAACATCTTTACTTTCTTTTTTGTTTTTTATTCCTAAAAGCGAAGCGTACCCCATTGAGCCTTCCCAAACTTGGAGTTCCTTTTTGCCTCAATCCATTGTAATTTAAAGCTCTTGTTTATTTCATTGAAATCTGTCGCTTGAAAACGTTTCAAATAAACAGAAAACATCAAACTCATCCACGAAATCGCTTTTACACCACAAACATTGTAAATAAGAGATTAACTGTAGCTGTAGCTCCTTACAAATGCATCACGCACCTTCCTAGTTTTTTTCGTTTTTCTATCTTAACCCTAATCCCTAGATCTTGAAGGGCCTACATATCTCCTTCGTATTTTATCAAATGGCCTTCGTATTTTTCTCCGTCGAGCGCGATCATTTCATGGCCAAGGGCCCTTGTCTTCTCTGTAACGGGGCGGAGGAGGGTTCCTTCGTCCACTTCATGGAGGGTTGTCCAAACCTGGCGGGCTTGCTGCAACGTCTCCTGGGTTCGGCCTCTCTTCCACGAGAGTTTCTTTCCGTCATCATTGCTATTGCCTTGGGATCCCTTTCCCTTCCGATCCTGATATCTCGGTTCTCAATCAAAAATTTGTGGTTCAGTCTTGTCAGGAGATTTTCAACAGTTTTCTCCCTTGAAAGCAGACATCCGAAGATTAATTTTTTTCCTTCGTTTTGTTGGGAAGACACTTATTACACCAGCGTAACGCATTTAGTTGCCAAGGGGAGCATTTTTCCTGTTTACTTGATCCAGTAGCTCGTTTATAGACGCAAGTTATCATTCGATAGGTTTTGATGATCCGAGAGCTTTCGATCCAATCGGCTGATGATGAGCCGTACAACAAGTTGTTGGAAAAATGAATAAGTAAATGATAAAAATAAACAATGAAAATGCCCTGCTGAGATGTTACCCGTGCGAGCCCCCCCGCGAGCATGTTTGTCTCGTTTATATTAGTAAGTATGTCGCCAGTTTTTGAATTCTGGCTATTTTTTATTCTGTAAATAAAATTCATTTTCGAGGAAACTTTGGGGCATCTCTGGTCAAGTATTTTTTGTTGTTGTTAAATTAGTTGGAACGGTAAAAAAATCTTTCGGGACCCTGATGGGTTGGTTCTGCGGTAGTCCTCCGGGAGGAGAGAGAGGTTGAAAAACGGCTGTGGTGTCTTTTTCCCCTTCTCTTTCCCAGCTGTGCTCTATTTTCGATAGACAATATGTATTCACAGAATTCTCAGAATTCTTAACTTTTTTGAATTCTTCGTATATGTAAAATGAATAAAATTCTAATTGGAACTGTGAGTTCTAATCGCAAACCATCTAAATAAAAATGAACCCTCGGACTTTTTAGGCCCCCATCTTCAAGACCAAGAATAATATTCGTGTTCTAATGATTCTATCGTGAAAAGAAAAAAAAATTTAATTGGTATCCAAACCCCCTAAAAGGGAGCTTCCTTTGTTTAATTGAAACTGCGTTTCTGAGAAAGTTTTTTTGAGTTAAAAGTATTTTTTTAAACACTTTTCTCCAATCTCTGACTGGACCTGGAAGTTTAATTGCCCCTGGGTTTACCTTATTCGCATCTGTTTGTAGTAGCTGTTGGAAACTGGCAAAAGAGGGCAAACGGCGCGGTGGGAGGAGATTCAGAGGGAGTTTTCTGCACGGTTTGCCGAGTGTGAAAACAGCTAAATGAGACAATTATACTTCAAAATTAAGGACGGAGACTTACAAAGGCGTTATAATAATGAAGATACCTTTCACGTACCTGTATTTTACGTTAAAAGAAAAGGATACTGCGTGGTAAATGTCGACATATTTACCTTCACGGATTTCGACCCTTTTTATACTATGTACTTCCTCATATTTTAATTTGGTTGTACTTTACTTTTTTTTAGTACGCTTCAAATTATATTTTTAATTGACTTTGAAGTCGTATCTTTTGATTAAAAGAACATACTTGAGAACATTCGCTCAATAGTATTAAAAGAAACAAAAAATCTTTTTTTTATATATTAATAACTATTTTTTTGCTATATGCGGCTTGTGAAGAAAGTTAGGTTCTTGATAGTTTGGCATCACTGTTTTTGTACCAGTGGAAGTGAATAAAAAAATATATTTAAATGCTTCTTTTGAAGTGGAAATACAAAAGTCAGGAGTCTTGACGAGGTGTCAAGACGGAATGGGATTTAGTAAGGGAAGGTATTAGGAAAATGGAAGGAAGTTGAGGGTGATCCAGGGACTTACCGTCGCCCTTGACCCGAAATCCTTTAAATATTACTCAGGCATTTTTCTAATAAATCCCTCCCCAAGTCAAATGGCAATATATCACGGGAGACGAAAGACGGGAGAGGTTGACAGTAAAAGGGGAGGATTGTGGCAGAAAATGTTTGCCGGGAGCTCTCCTCCCTCACGCCCTTCTGCCTTTTTCGTATCCGCTTCTCTTATTCCGTAATCTCGGTCCTCTAATCAAATTCTCCTGACCCTGTTTGGGAGGCCACTCATCCACTCCACTCACTTTGTCTCGACTTATTGAACGAGGTGATTCTGGCAACCTCTTTTAATTGCTTCCACTTTATTACATGGGCGTAGAAGGGACTAATTTTGTACTTCAATCTAGAAATCGATTTTCAAAAATGAGACTGAAAACAAAACTAAAATTTAAAATGATCAAAATTCCGTCGAATTCTGGGCCGAATAATCAAATATCACAAATGAATTTCCCTCTTCGGGAAGACCCTCATCCAAAAACCTGTCGTCGAGGTGTAATACTCAATAATCCTTATATCAAACCCGAAACCTAACGTAAATTGCTATTCCAAGTATTGATTTTAGAGGAAGAGAAAGGTCCTGCTATTCATGCATGGAGGTGAATTGTACCAACAAAACTCAATTAGAAAAAAAGATCGATGAATTAACCTTCTATGTAATTCAATAACTAGTTTTGCCCCACGTGACCTACTACTGTTGTTTTTATACATTGTTGAAACGTTCATTTTTCTTAATGCTATCGAAGGTTAGTAGTATCACCCTCAGACTTGGCCTTGGAAATGAGATTTAAGTGATACAGAATAATACATTGATAAAGTTAAAGTAATCAGTTAACATTTACACTTAATTTTACTTACTTATTTGACTTTGGTTAAGTTTGTCTTGTTCGCTAGAAGTACGAGGAAAACGTGTCACATTCAAGTGCGCGTAGGTGGAATTTTGCGCCCAATTAATTTGTTCGCAAACAAAACAGAAAAGTGAATCAATATCTTTTCAATCACCGGTCTCAAATCCTACTTCAGTTATTGAGTCAATTAAATCAGGTCATGTTAAATCCCCAGGAAACACATTGAAAGGACATGCTTTCAATCTCTTATTCCCACGGCGGTCGCCCTCCAAGGGGTTTCCCCTATATGATCGCAAATCAGTCGGGAATTGCTTGAATGTATGACATCCGACAATAATTCAACGTTTGCGCCATTTAGGGGGAAAAAATTCACAGCTTTTCGTCACGGATGGAGTGGTGATGCAAAAAAAGTTTTAAACAGTTTGCTGATGTTATCTCTCATTCTGAATGGTGGGAAAGTATGTTGCCCGAGGTTTTGGTGAGGTCCTACTTCTTTAATGACGGTTAGATGCATTCGAAGGTTCAGATGGGTCCCGACAGCTTTTGGTCAGCTTGGTCCTCTGCTCTGAAGTCTCGCCATCGCCCTGCACTTATTTTAAATTTCTTCCTGCACTTCTAGGAGCTCGTCATTCAAAGATATTCAGATCAGGTTAGTCGTCCTGTAGGTCGATGAGCTGAATATCGCCCAAATACGTGGAAGGGAGCACCGTTTTCCAGATCTAATCAGCAGTCGCAGATTTCGGATTTTTATGTTGTTTTAATGGATAAATGATGCTTTTATGCTGTCCCTCTCAACCTGACGCATCTAACCTTTCCCCCCAAGCCTACTTACTAATCCGGACGCACCACGCCCGTTGCGCGGATGGCCAAGAAAGATTGAGGGTTCTTTTTCAGCTGGATGCAATATTTGAATTTCTCCTTGAAAAATTACCGCGTTCTAATCTGCTTTTAGAGCTCTATAGCCGTGGGGTGATTATTTTTAAATTAAATAAAGGAGAAAGTATTTAATTTTCTTACGACGTCGTAGATGAGAAAAGGAATTTATTATTATTTATTTATACATTCAATTTAGCTTAATAAAATTAGTAGGTTCAACCGTGAGAACGCGAGTACCTTTCTCAAATGAATAATTATGTGCGTACCTGCACCCTCTCTGTAAGCGAAAGCCCTCTAGATTTTCAAAGGTTTTATGCAAATTCGTTTCGACCTAGATTTTTCTCAAGTTAAATATGTAGATTTTTCGAGAGAGTTTTGCAAAGTCTTCTACGGCTTTTTCATTGGATCTAAAATGAAGGTTGTTATGCGGATCCGAGCCGTTTGCCTCAGCTACTATACAACGGATTAGTTCTAAAAAAAAAAATAAAAAAAAAAAATTTGGCCGCTTACAAGGTTTAGTACATCCAACTTTTTTATTATTTATTTTCACCATTGACGCTAAATAAAAAAGGTTTTCAGTTGTTTGGAATAAAACACAGTATTGTTTGTTATACGTAAATGTTATTCTCCTAAATTGATTTTTATATAAGGGAAAAATTTACTAATAAAAAACATCCTTTATTGTTAATAAATCGAAGGAACGGGGGTTAAAATCACCTCTTCCCTTTTTATTAACGTTCTTCTCGAATTAAGCAAGGTGATCCATCAAACCCTGTCAAGTTACGACGTTTTATCACTACACGAAAATAATCAAGGGTTTTCACGTTCCTTTCATTGTTTGAGTTTCTGTCCTATTATCCATTTCCCCGCAAAAGAAAAATGAGCTCTCCTATAGACAGGGAATCAAACACCCTATTTGCTCCTGTTTTAAAATGATATATCTTTTTTTCAATTAATACAGTGTTTACACAAGCTGATTCTTCCTGCAAAAGTCGACTGACCGTGGCGCACTGAATTTCGCGCAGGCCCCGAATTTTCAGAAGCAGCCATAAACGCTGAAAGAATTTTTTGTTTCTTGAACATCGAGGAACACATGGGAAGGATAAGGATAACAAAAAGCGAAAAAAATATCCACCTGGAGGACTGTGAACAATTTTGTTTACTTATTTTTGTTTGTATATTTCGGCAAATAAATTAAGCTCAGAGTATGCGAACCCCCCATCACCTTGAATTATTGCTTGTTGACCGATAACATGAGTTTGGTTAACCGGAGGAAACTTATTAAATAATAAAGAGAGCCTGGGGGGTGCTATGGTATTGATTGGTTGTCAGTTGAAACTTTCTTTGTTATTTTACCAGTGTTTTGTTTGGAGGGGCCGGGAGACCGTATTTCGCGACAAGGGGCCCTTCCTTCTTCACGTTACTCTCATCTATCCCAGTACAATTTTCTTCTTTCCTTTTCAACACAATTGAACTTTAACCTTTCCTTTTTTCGAATCATCCTCACGCATTTCGAAATACAATTTATTTTTCTCTATTTCTAAATTTTCCTCATATTAAAATGGCAGTTTGTAATATTATATCGAGTACAAACTTAATAATTTAATTTCCGTCGCAGGTTTATTTTATTAATCAAATGTTTATGTTCAAGAAAGTTGATGCCAATTTAAATATTAATAATTTGTAATTTCCATAAATAATGAATTTTATTTAATGTGTCTAAGCCGCTTAATGAAATCCGTCACTTCGTGAAATGCCTTAAGGCATATTTTGTGTTGCAGTTGTAAGGATGTCATTTTCCGGGCCCGGGAGTTTCGGGGCCCCTCAGTGGCCTTGCGTGGGCTGCCCTCTGGAGAAAAAAAACTTTGCCACGGCTGCGAAACCTTAGGTTTTTTTACAGGTTGGTTTTTTTAAAAGTGAGGTTTCGTTTGTTTCGAGCTCCGATTTCCTTCCCTAAAATCGTGGCCAGTCACCCTTTGTCTTCCCTTCTCCGCGAAGGCAGAAAGAGGCGCTTGAGCATCCTTCACCATGGGTTAGTTAGATAGATAAATTTTTAAAATTTTTATATAAAGCTCACTTTAAAAAACCTCCAAAATTATTCTACTTTGCCGGAAGTATGAATTAAATAGTAACAAACTAATCCTAATCTCTAAAAATAGAAAATTCACCCATTTCTAAAAAAAACGTTACACAGTCATCCTTAATATTGGAGAGTTTCAGAGAGTCGTAATTTGTCCTTCCCGTATACGACTCGCAAAACGGGAAAGGTCTTCTCGGAGAGGCTTTATAAGCCGGTTTCAGGAAGTCGTTCCAACTCAGTTAGTTCACAATTTTCTCACTAGAGCAAATTCATGAATCGAAACATGGTTTATCTGATTAACTATAACAGCACATAGAAATTACCTATCCCCAAAAGTTCCCTCCAATTTTCACTTATCGTGGATATAAAGTTTCCTTGATATTTTTAATTTTAACTTCTGAAATCCTTCCAAAAAGTACGGAATCAATTTCCTTTTTCGATTTTAGCCAATCTGTTGAGAAACTAGTTGATTTCCGAACCCGAAACTAAACAAAATAACCTTCGTAAAATATAACCGTACGTTTCCCCGGAGTCGGGATTTGGGTCGTTTCCGTATACGACTCAGCCGAGTCGGATCTTATTACGAATTCGACTGGCGCGGCGGCTCGAGTCGTATACGGGAAGGACAAATT
The DNA here is from genome assembly GCA_014119065.1 of Orius insidiosus. NCBI lineage: Eukaryota > Metazoa > Arthropoda > Insecta > Hemiptera > Anthocoridae > Orius > Orius insidiosus. Next base: position 32,200 of record JACGAQ010000294.1, on the reverse strand, counting down.
ACGATTCCCTGAAACTCTCTATTGACGATTTAAAATGTGACCCCCTTGGCTAGTCTTTTCATCACTAAGTGGCTGCGAAATATGCATAAAATTGACACAAATGTATTTTAAGTCAAATAAAATGATTGAAGAGAATGGGAACGGAACTAATTCTGAAACCGGTCGAACATCAGAGGAAAAAAAAGAACAGTTACATAAATCTTCAACATTTTCTTCTTTTTAAAATTGTAAAAGTTTTTCTAAACCTCATCTAGGTTAGAAATACAAATTGTAATTTATATAAAGAACGTAAAATTATATGAGAAAGAATGAGGGAGAGGCAAAAGAAAAGGGTGGGAAAAAAAAAAGTCCTCTAAATTTTTATTCAACCTCTCCACTTTTTGTTCAAGTACCGACCTCATACAACCCTTTATCCCCGGATATAAGATTTTTAGGTTACAGGGACACCATATCCCGACCACGTTTCGTCTCGAATTTAATACCGCTGCTCAAAAGTTATTGCTTTACTTACAACAAAGGCTTATATTAAGTATCTTTGTTCTCTCGAATGATCGCTCTCTTTGCGATAAAAAAATTCAACTGATACTTTTTACATCAGTTAAGTCCTTTAATGGCAGAAAGGTCGGAAAGTTTAGATTTCGTATTTACGTAGGGAATATAGTCGATGGAGGTTTTGTTATTAGTTTCAAAAATACTGCTTGTTTGTTGTTTTTTTTTTACTTACTTGGAGGAAATATGTCGATATCTGATATGATATTGTAACTTTGAAGTTAACTTGCCGGAGTTTAAGACGTTTGGAAAGTTATCAAAACAAGAAGAAGGATGAAAAATTGTTTGCAGACCTTCGATGAAAAATCGCATTGCCACTTATTACTTCTTTAATTAAATACCTCTTTTGTTCAATATTTACGTCAAATAAAGAAAATTTTCTAACTTAATCTCGAAGGATTTAAAAAAAAATTCACCTGCTTTAGAAAAAGGAATCCGTAAACTACTGTCTAGATTGTGAGTTATAAACATAATATTTGAGGTCATTAGGAGAAACCATTACTTCAAAGGATTATATCCCGCGAGTATAGATTGCGGCAATAACCTCGCAAAGAAATGCTATTAGATATGGCAATAAATCTTTAAAAGCTCGATTCGTGATAGTTAAAGGAAAGAAAGGAGCAGAGGGGGGCAAATAGAAACTCGAATATAATGGGATATTAGGGTGGATTTGGTCTTAGGCCAGATCTGCATTGGCCGATGATGTATTAGGTCGAACGAACAGAATTTTTCCACTTCTTTACCGTCGATGAGGTAGACTAAGGCGATATAAATGCCCTTTTGTATTCATCGTGCCGGAGATTCACTGTTTTGCACTTTTTAACCTAATATCTTTCCAAGGTTTACCTTGATTTTATCTCATAAATTATTCATCACAGACATGAAAAACTTGAATAGTATTTTTGTATGTTTAAAAATTATCGAACGATTTAATTTTAGAACGAATTTAGCCATTTTGTGTTAAGAAATTAATTTTTTTTTCCTTTGTGTATACAGATTCTATTTTAAATGTTAGTGAAAATTTGCTTAAAAATATTAGTGTTCCAATGAAATGTGTAAAATCAACATCAGGTTAATATTGAGTTTTAAAATTTTCATGTTTAATTAATACGAGACTTTTTCACTTGAAAAAATAAATTAGCGTTTATATCGCTAGATCGCAAGATTTAAATTAAAAAAAAAGTAATGGAGGAGGAAATGACTGTGACAACACCATCTAACGACGCGTTTCGGCTTAAAAAGCATTTTCAGGTGAGCCAGTACGGATTTTTTGAAAGAAAAGACTAAATATTAAAATACGTGGAACCGCTGGAAGTTTACACAGTTTTTTTCCCTTAAAAATACATATTTCCCGCATTTTTTAAAAATATCCCGAAGTGCAAATTCCCTTTTTTTGGCTCAACATATGAAATTGGTGATAAAATCCAATTTTAAAAATGGGAGAGTATTTTTCCTTTGAAGCACTTTCGGGAGGTTAAAAAAACGTTATTTTATCGCGATTGCAGCGCGCGCAGGTTTTTTGGGATGAGCAAATAGAATTTTTTTAAATCCCCGAAGGTCCCTGCAATTAATATAGGATATCCATCATCTAGTTTTTCCAGGAATTTATCGCAATTAATCCGTTTTTCATTTTAGAATTCATTTTCTCGTTTTGAAAAACTAAAAATAAATTGTGTCTTCGAAACCAGCGGGTCAAAAATTTTATCTTTGTTCTAATTGGTTGGTGCCCACATTGTTCAAATAACGTTTTCGGCACCATCCTGAAATTGATAATCCTCATTTGAGAATTCATGTTTCCAAATTACCTGCGCAGCAATTATGCAAATAGCAGAACTTCATATTCATGCAAGTAAAAAAGAGAATGGAAAAAAAAGGTCGTTTTACAACGTCGCCATACATCTTTTTTTTTTAACTGTGTTTTAAATTCTCCTAAACAAATTCCTGTCCTCACTAATAGCAATAACCGTTCATATTACCCTAAAGAATTTTTGTCTGCTTCGCCTTTTCCCTTAATTAAAAAAAAAGTAAATTTTGAATAAGCAGGAATTTTCAGTACCAATTATGAACGGACAATTTTGTCTAAAGTTTATAATTGGTTTCTGAATAAACTAACTTGAAAAACAAGGTTTCATATTTGTCTGTAGGTACTTAAACATCAAAGCTTATTATTAGATTAATAACATTGCTTTTATTAAGGTAAACATTCGGGCCTTTATACGAGAAAAATGTGATTTGTGTACATGAATTTCTCTACTAGCAGGTTCTGACAAGTTGCTACATGAAACCTTTTAACCACAATTACCTTTTATTATTATACACGTAAAAGCGTTGTTACTCGATACCACGATCTGAGCTTGCCACTATACCGGAACATGACACGAATGTAGGGAGCTCATAAAGTCATAACATTCTGTATACTAGCGAAGCAGATTATTAGTTCTACTTACCTGGAAAACTATATAATGATTTGTTTGTTCATTTATTATATAGCTCAGGGTTTCAGAAAAGCCGGGGGCTGTTGGTACTTTACCCCGTGGGCCCCAAATCGAGATAATTATACCTTAGGCCTCCTAATCACTAAATTGCTATGTATCTCATGCCTCCCGAGGATATTTTTATGGCTTACCTCATGCCTCCCAGACTGACGGAGAGGGGGGGTGGAGAGGTTACCATTAATGCATAATTATGAGGAGGAGATGCTGTCGCCATGTTTAGCTGAATAAGGAGGAAAAACAAGATGCGACGACTGTACTGGATAAAAACCGGCTTTTCAGAGTCTTATATCTCGGCTCCCTGATGACCGATCGATTTGAAAATTTTAGCTTCTATTATATCCAAATCCATTTTAGCCAAAAATGTGGTGAGGATTAACCCTAGAAAAAAAAAAAAAAAAAAAAGTTAAGAAGAGTGAAAATCCTAGACATATCAGTATCCGGGGGCTGTTGGACCTTTACCCCGTGGGCCCCAAATCGAGATAATTATACCTTATGCCTCTTAATAATTAAAGTGAAGCCACGGTTTTTTCCCCGAGGAATTATGTGAGAATGAAGGCAATTTTTGGTCATCGAAAAATCGACTTCCTCAAAAAGAAGTTATTGTAACTCCCTCCATATCTCGGACTTTGGGAGAGTGTATTCCAGACACTTGTTTGTAAACTGGCTTATAAATGTGGATGTTTCATAACTTTTTGATGTGCAATAAAAGGGTGTTTTCACAGGATCTTGATGATTTTTTAAGATAGAGTTTCAAAGGGGATTTAATGAATGACAGTCATTTAAAACTAACTTTAATTAATTTTCTTTTCAACCAGTTTCAAGAACCTGCAAAAGTACACAAAAGTTAGAGTCGTTATAATATAAAACAAGTGAATCTTAAGATTATATTTTGTTCTCAAATTATGGTTGAATCTGGGCAACTGTTTAGGAGCAGTACATTTACAGGATTAAGCTAAAACAGACTTGAATATTTTCATTTTGTACCGATAGAGAGAGCCCTGGTAACTTAATCTCTCAAGAGAATAATAAACTTCAAACGATACTAAAGAGGAAATTCCTTAGTTAGTCCGCTATATACATACTTCATTTAAATAACAGAATATTTTATCCCGTCTAAATAAATACGGAGTAATTGAGATATATTTATGTTGGTGTGTCAAAAGAGAAAACTCTTAAATACGCTTCTTATTCGATCGTAATAACTCATCTTTGAAAACAAAATATCCTTAAGAAAAAAAAAAAAAAAAAAAAAAAAGCTTTTAACCGACCATTTTGTAATAACCTCTTCAAAATCTAATAACTTCAAGGCACTTCTTGATTTCAATCATAAAGCTGTCAAAAATACAATGGGGAAATTTCTAATTCTTCTCTCTTATTCTACTGAAAGTAAATTAGAAATAATAAATTGTATGAACAAAGGTAAAAAGTAGACAAAATATGAAATTAATGAATCTGAACATTTGAAAACATCGAGTGATATCTTAGAGGGGGATACTGCAATGCGGTGCAAACGAGAACTAAATGATCACAGCTAGTGAGAAGCGTTAATTGCTGTTAGAGAGAGTTAAAATTGTATATCGTACTAATCCCTAATTATAAAATAGGACACAAAACCTCAAAAATTTCCAATATAGAGCAGGAGTTATTGAGTTTCTGTAATTCATCTTAAGATTATATTTTGTTCTCAAATTATGGTTGAATCTGGGCAACTGTTTAGGAGCAGTACATTTACAGGATTAAGCTAAAACAGACTTGAATATTTTCATTTTGTACCGATAGAGAGAGCCCTGGTAACTTAATCTCTCAAGAGAATAAAAACTTCAAACGATACTAAGAGGAAATTCCTTAGTTAGTCCGCTATATACATACTTCATTTAAATAACAGAATATTTTATCCCGTCTAAATAAATACGGAGTAATTGAGATATTATGTTGGTGTGTCAAAAGAGAAAACTCTTAAATACGCTTCTTATATTCGATCGTAACTCATCTTTGAAAACAAAATCCTTTAAGAAAAACAAAAAAAAAAAAAAAAAAAAAAGCTTTTAACCGACCATTTTGTAATAACCTCTTCAAAATCTAATAACTTCAAGGCACTTCTTGATTTCAATCATAAAGCTGTCAAAATACAATGGGAAATTTCTAATTTCTTCTCTTATTCTACTGAAAGTAAATTAGAAATAATAAATTGTATGAACAAAGGTAAAAAGTAGACAAAATATGAAATTAATGAATCTGAACATTTGAAAACATCGAGTGATATCTTAGAGGGGGATACTGCAATGCGGTGCAAACGAGAACTAAATGATCACAGCTAGTGAGAAGCGTTAATTGCTGTTAGAGAGAGTTAAAATTGTATATCGTACTAATCCCTAATTATAAAATAGGACACAAAACCTCAAAAATTTTCCAATATAGAGCAGGAGTTATTGAGTTTCTGTAATTCACGTTTATGGAAATGTTTTATAATGGGGAAGTTCCCGAATGAATCAAATTCCCATTTCCTTATTTCTTACGAACTTCGTGAGCGTTCGAATTCTATCGTCCTTTTCGATAAACTTTATTTTTCTAATAGATATAGTGGTTTACTCAATTTTATAATAGCCCTTTTACCTACATTTTTTTTTTACTTTCCTTGCCTGACGTTAATTGATGATAAAAAAAGGCCAAATTTTGGCTCAATGATGATTTTGACCTTGGCAGAAATACAAGGATACGTTGCCAACAAACTTCCTCTTTTATAAACGATGTGGACGTTACGAAATGTCTCTCAGAAGCACCTGAACGCTTCATTAACTGCAGCCAGGGGTAAACGAATATTGTGTGGATATGTGGTTGTTTTGTTCCTTTCGGATTAATTCATCGGGACGATTCCATTGTGATATTTTTGGGATCTGCGTCATTATTTAGGTGTCATTAGATAATAACTGATCAAAGGTTGTTCGTTCTATTTAACTTAATAATTCTGCCAGGCTTGTCTCATGTTGTAAACGAAATGATCGAACGGGATAAACCACATCAAAATATACGTAGTAGGATTTTCAGGATTTGTAAGGATAAAGGAAGTGGCCTCGCGTGGAATCCCAAACACCGCGATACAGTACATCAATGGGGTCCAGGGTTCAAAGCGGGAGGTACGCAGAGAATTATTTAAAAAAAATTATACCTAATACTTACTAGGCATTTTGGTTTTTTAGGGATCCGTTTGTTCTCGTGCTATCATCCCAAAAAGGGCTAAACCTTTTTTCCTATTCCAAGTTTCCATCATTAGGTTTAAAGAACCCTTGAAATCGGTGGCTTCTACAGAAGATATAGCGCAAAGAGCCGGTCAAAATCTATACGAAATGCCGGATTATAGGGATCCTACCTCAGTTTGTCTCCTTGGCGAAGATGAAGTGAGGTACGGTTTTTTTCCATAAAATTCTGGAAACCATGAAACACTAGCTTAGACTTAAGGTTGCCTTAGCTAGATTATAGCTCAGTAGCGTAAGAATGAATTCCTGTAAACGAGCTATGCGAGAAGAAAAAAATCTGCCCTGAAGTATGTATTTAGCTGTCAGCTTCCTCTAACGCCAAATAGGGAACGTTATTTGAGCTTTCCCTAAGGCTAAAAAATCTCTAAATTTGGCATTCCAGAATATTATCAAATTTTCAAATAATTTCTTCACTTTGATGCGCATAGACCCTAAAATGATGGGGTAGGGTTTTTCTCCCCCCTTAGGAAGCTATAAGAAACCTTTCCCCCTATTTCGTATGATAAGTCGAATAGGAATAAGGTGATATAGAACATCTACGTCCCTTCCACATACATATATAACATTATTACAATAATTGAAGATACAATTTTTTTCAGGCACTTATATAAAATAATTAAAATACTTTTTTTTCAGGTACGGTTTTTTGGACAACTTTTTATTCGTAAGTTACGTAAAACTATAATAAATTATTCCAAGCTTCTTTGATTTTTTTTTTTTGGTTTGATCTTTCAACCCTTTCGAAAGGTTTTGATGTAAGATAATAAACTGAAGATTTATTACGATGAAAAACCAAGTTTGCAACTTGAACTTGAGATAAGAACTGCAATATTTCAATGAAAATTCTCAAGATAAGTATTTATAGTGATTTAGATCGTTCTATGATTTCAGGTATGAAAAACGTTTAGTCCTGAGTCATAAAGAAAAAAGAGGCTATTTATCAAGTTCTACTCTATGGAACGTTTCATCACAGGCTTTTATTTCCTCTTAGGCGATTCAATTTTTTTAGAGTTTCGTATACCTAACTAAACTACAGTTGCTGCTTACTGATATGAAATTCAAACTCAAACTTTCACAAGAACCCTTTCGAATGTATTAATCTGGAAGGAGGTTAGGTTCAAACTCGCACCCGATCAAGTAGAAACGAACAGATTAGAGGCATGAGGAGTACACGGGATGTTTCATAAATAAGACACTCGTTAGTATCTCTTTTTTATTTTCCTCCCCTCGGATAGACCCTCGATCTCTTGATTCCTCAAAAAAGTCTGTTCTTTGACCAGAAACCGGAGTTCCTTCAAGTGTGAAATTCCGTGACAACGCGGGTGTGAACGAAATCAAATTTGCCTTATATTGAACGTTACAAAAAAAAAAAAAAAAGAAGAAGAAATACCTTGCGCGAACCGGCCACCGATTAACCAGGTTGCAAAAAAAAAAAAAAAAAAAAAAAAAAAAAATTAACATCACCTAGTGCTTTAAATAGTCTTTTTTAATATTATAGCGACCATTTTATTAGAGGGAGCTAAGGTTCCTTGTTTCCTCCAAAATTTAATTCGCCTTCATCATTTGGCTGTTTATTAATCCCCTACCTTATTAATTTTCAATTATAATTTGTTATTATATTTTGAAATGACAATATTAATGAATAATTAGAAATAACGGAAGATAGAAACGTTGACCTTTCGCCTCATCTAAACAGGTTATTATTAACGAAGCACGAGCGCTTTCGCAATTGGTATTTTCTATTTTTCTCATTCGATGGAAAACCAAACCAAGTTTCATTTTTTCACCCGCCTCCCCCTCTTGGACAAATTTTTCATAGAAATAAATTTACGTATCAGCGGGAGTGATGTAGCTTTTGGCCCAAGTTCAAATAGAAGATAAGGGAGACGCGGTTGAGATAAAATGAAATCATCAAATCGACGTCGCTTTGCAGTGAAGGGTGAGGAAGGGGATGCTCACGCTCACTTCGTCATCAAATAAAAGCTGGAAAATTCAGTTATAAAGGACGATTGATTAACTTTCCCAGCAGAGATTAAAGCGTCCACATACGATAATATCATTAGCTTCCCCCTGCGAACATCAAAGAAACATTGCATTTCAAAACGGTTTGTCCTATATTTTATTTTCATTTCGAAGTACATGAATGATTTTTCTTTTTTGGAGAACGGTGCCATTTAAAAAAAATAGTTCTAAAAATCTCTGTTTAACTTCTACGGTTAAACCTTCCTCCCAAAAGGCACCCACGGTATATGGCGCCTGAGGTCCGTCCCCGATTTTCCTTGAATTGCAAAATACCAGGTGAAAGGGGAAACAAAAAATGGGTTGAACTCCAGTGGAGGGGGTCGAGAGGCTTAAGACAAGCAAAAGACTCATAGGATCCTTCACTTGAAAAGTTAAACTCTGTCTCTCAACCGAAAGGTCCTGAGGCTCCTGATTAGTATCCTGAATGGGCAGCTCCCAGTTCCCACTTAAGGGAAGGTACAGACTCTGCTAATTAGAGACCTCGGAACATATAGTAAAACCATAGGGCTTTAAGAAGGGACCTTAAAATGGAAACCTCTGGAAAAAATATGATTATTTCGATTTCATTATTTATAATGATTCATTAAGAAGCGTTTAAAGTGTTCAATTCCTTATTCACGTCGGCAGAAAGAGTTGATTAAGCGACAGAAATTAAGAGTAAAGTTTTAGCCGATTACTTTTCCACATGGAATCGGGTTGAAGTAATGAAGGTTCTAGATTGGTTTCGAAACTTTCCTTTGTATCGATAAAAGAAATGAGTCGGATGTTTAAGGCTTCTTAATTCTCGTGGCTTAAAACTTCGTACCCTCCCTTTCCAGATACGATTACGCGGATTAGTCGGAGGGGCCACTCACGTTTGTCAAGACTCGGGCTCAACTAAAAAAAAAAAATGTGATCAGGAGTTTTTTTTCCATATTATCTTTGATTGGTGATGTAAAAAACGGAGTTTGCGTTGGACATTTGTTGCGTGATGGCTTAATTTCTCCTAGCTCTTGTTGAGAGTTAAATTACATCCGGTAAATATCTGGATAGGGGTTTTAATCGTTAAGTGCAAGTGACAGCTTGTGAAATGTGCTTAAAATTTTGATTCGGAAAACAAATAGTCAAAATAAATAACATTTTTATTTTACCTTGAAATCAATCCTTAACGAACAAACAAAATCGTAAAGCACCCAAAATATTAACCTTTCTAAAACATTGATTTGAATTTAAAAAAAGAGCGATTTGAAAGTGAAAAGAGATTCCGAGCCAAAAGAGGGATTTTTATTTTAACATTTCATAACTTCGCTCCAAGGAATAAGCCTCATCACTTACTGCCAATAGACGGCACCATCTGTTGACCTATCAGTTCGATTCCCCTTTTATTCCGCCCTGCAGGCTTTGTTATAAAAAAATCGAGCTCCCAGTTAAGTTAAACGAACTACAAGCTGTGCCCAGGGGAAGGCAGTTCATTTCTACTTTATTATGTAACGATTATATAACAGTCTATTTATTAGTAATAATTATTATTTTATTTAGTTTGTCGATACCCCCTAAAGATTTATTTGGGTCACTCTTTCCTCGTCGAGTCAAAATGCAGAATTTTTATGTAGGTAAAAAAAACCAATTAGTAGGTGAGAACAGCTTTTTTTTTATATTCTCAAAAATTGCCAGAGGATCAGTCTGCAGTGAATGGTTTAGCCCATCTTCCACTTTACACAAATTGCTCGTAAATACTAGACGTCAAGTTCAAGTGACTGATATTACTATGGGAAATTCATATTTTTTTTTTAGTGTCTCCTTTCTGAAGTTAGAAAACTAAAAGTTAAATCATAACTTATTACGTGCCAAGAAACGTGTTTTAACTTATGGCGGGCATACCATCCCCTATAGATCCTTGGAAGGTGTAATGGAGAAAAGTTGTAGCCGGGCCGTCTTTTTGGATTAAACTTTTCTACTTCCACCTTTCAAAGTTGATCCTAAATGTGAAATAATACTCTTTCAAGACTATTGCGCATACTTGTTCGATGTCACCACCTTCAAAAAAAAGAAGGAAAAAAAGGCGCTTTATAACCTTTTTATCAATCTTTTATCTCTTTAGCACTCAGTAAAGATCACGACTGAGTGAAAAAAAATGACCGAAGATATTTGAATGAATTGAATTATTCCGCAGAACTTTTAAAAAACATTGTTTAACCTGTTGGCTTGAGCGAAGTGCCCGGAAAACCGTAAAACCGTTAACGAGTGAAGACGGGTAAACAGCAAGAACAAGACGAAAAAAAGTTTTTCTTTCGATGGGCGGGGCACTTCCATGTTCCTAGACTTTTTATTGCTACTGATCACTATCTTGGTTGTTACGAGGGTTTATAATCACCCAGGAGCAAGAATCACTTGAAACAAAAAAATATTATGTAACTAAAAAGAAGGAAACTTTATAACTATGTACTATAAAATTTTTGCTTTAGAATATTACGAAAATGGTTGCGAGGGGGTGAACGGCCAGGGAGGTAACGAAACTAATTATTTCATGGCTTTAAGACGTTAGGAAGAAACGAAAAGAAGGCCTAATGAGCACATTGTTAAAATTCCTTGAAGGTACTGCGCAGTAGTCCTTCCGCTAGCAAGTTTCAAGTACTTGGAAAACCTGTGAAGATCCCCCTGGGTGCAACTTAGAAAGCTAAGGCCTTCTACCTACATGTAATAATAAAGATAGCATGGTGTCCCTTCTTTCAATTTCGAGACCCTTTCATTGAGTTCGAAAGGGTCCTTAATGGAGGCCCACGGGTCTAGTTGGCGAGACGCTTACGATTGCCATGTTTTGTTTGTTTTTAACTTCCTCAAAAAATAGTAATTGTGATACTTTTGTTTGGATATTCTGTAAATAAATAAATCTTTCCGAGTAATTTTTGGCCTGTAAAAGCTAAAGTTGTTTCACGTTCAATCTACCAACTTTTCAATTTATTTATTTTTTGTATCCGAATTTTCGGTAAATTTTTATTTTTAAACTCCAAAGTCAAGTTTAAATTGAGTTTCATTAAAAATTAAAAACCAACCACCCTCGCCTTTAAATGTTACCATGGGGTTGAATAAAATTAAAACTTGATTAAAGTAGTGGACACTGCTTAGCTTTAAATCTTAATTAAAATTTAATTATTCAGGATAAAAAGGAAACGTAAGCTTTTTTTTTCCTACTAATCATCCATCTATCAGGAAACGTGTACCAAAAAATTCTCACCTGCATCCAGAGAGGTTTGGGGCAAACTGAGCAATACGGCGGGGCCTGGGGCTGTGTCATTGGTTAAAAGAAAAGTGAACTTTTAAAATATGATTAATTTTTGATAGCGTCTATAATACGTTTAATAAACAGCTCAATTAAATTTCTAAGCGTAGGAATCGCAATGCCAAAATTTAGAAAAATATCCTCGGAGAAGTCAGGCGTGGGCGGGACAAAGACATTAATTTCCATGCCGGGCCCCAAGTTGGCTACGTCCCGGACTTTTATTGTACGAAACGGCTGCAGCCTTGGTACATAACATCGTATAATTTTTTTATTTTCAGAAAAATTTAAATAGATAGTATTTTATTTTTAAACAAAATTGTTAATGGACATTGTAGCTCCTTAAAAAGATATTACTGTAATTTGTAATATCCTGGATTTCAAAAATGGTTATTGAAAGGTCATTGGAGTCGATAAGACTTCCATAGTTACAATTGGTGTCTGTTACAAAAATACCAAAATCCACCAACACAGCCAGGCGCTCTCAATTCCTCAAGAAGTGGGAGGAAAAATTAGCTGTTAACGTAGTGCGTTAGAGGTAGTACGGTAGTGGAATGGGTGAAGCCGACAAAATATGTCCACGTATAGTGGCAAAAGGCAGGGAGCTACAAGAGATCCGCAGGGAATCGAACATTGAATTGCACATCTAATACGATTGTACAATTAGGTACCTCGGGAAATCGATAAAAAGGAAATTATCTTCCTAGTCGTTTAATTTTGTATAATTATTTTTACTTCCATAAAGAAGTTATTGTGATAGCCTCCACGTCGGATTTTTGGGGAAGGGACTTCCAGACCCCGGAGGGTCAAATCGAAATCTCCCTCGTTACATTCTTGTTCTCCGAAAGAAGATTTCGTGAAAAGGTGAAAATCGGTTGAAAACTGTGGCCATAAAGTGTTCCGGAAAAAAATGCTACGGCCGGCCGGCACCACAGACAAAGTGAGTACGGTAAGGATCAATATTCGATTTGACCCTCCGGAGTCTGGAAGACCCTTCCCCAAAAACCCGACGTGGAGGGTATCACAATAACTTCTTTATGGAAGTTTTTTTTCCATTAATTATCATGTCTTTAAGGTCTAAGATGTAATTTCGAATCATAACCCATAATTTATTGAATTAGTTCATAATTAATTTCCTTTTAATTAGAAAAATAAATATTCAAGGAAGATATTTTCTGAGAACAAAGCATTAATTACGAATATGCGTCACTCGTTTTCTTTATACTTTTGAGCCTCTCGCACTAAAACTTGGGAGAATCTAATTTGAATTTGTAATTTAATTTTTCTCCTTTAATTCTAGACTGATGGAAAACAGGATAAATCTATTTGCTTCGAGATTAAATTTATTTCTACTCTTAGTGAGAGTATGAAAGATGAAATTTTTTCCATACGAAATAAATAAAATGTCCGCGACTTCCCCACAGGGAGTGGAAAGTGAAATCGAATTTAAACGAATGAAACAGAAACGCCGGGAATCTTTCTCAAGGCTACTGGGTTTTCTTCGGTTTTGGTACGAAAAATTACTAACTGAACTAAATTTTGTTGAGAACGAAACCAATAAGTGCCCAAGTGTGATCTGCAGACGAATAGCGACGATTTTATTTGTTTTTGCCTTCATTTTGTACGTTTTTCAATCGTTTTTTTTCCTCTTCCCAGCGTACAACATTTGTATTAAAGATAGGATATTTTATATACGCGAGTAATGAGACTTGCGGGTGGGTTATTACTGTCACCCAACCGCATACCCCGAGTTGTACATCGAATATTGAGGTCAAACTTTTCCATGCGCCACCCTACGTGTGGATAGAACGCGAAAACTTCCCTAGGATTTCTTCATATTTTTTTTGTCAAAAGTGTACAAATTTCATGTATTTTCTTTAGATTCTTATAAAGGAATCAATTGTTTACCTATCGATCATGGAGTTCCTCAAAAACTTTTTATTTTTTTACCATAGTATTTTATTGTTATCTTTGCAAAAAAATGTTTTATGTTGTTTTAAAAGTTATTACTGCATTCATAAAATTGTACCTCAGCATCTAAAACGCTGCAATTAACGTTATTTTTTGAATATCTCTGATTAAACGAAATGGAAGAATAAAAATAAAAATTCAATTGACACAACGTGAGATGGAATAAGGGAGGCGCTTTTTAAAATGAAGAGAGAATATTTTAGAACTGGAAAATTACTAGTATCAAACGTTTTAAATGGTGACTAAAGGGTTAGGATTATTTTTATGCCAGGAAAGGGTAAGAGGCATTTTTTATCACCCCTTTGTTTATTATAAATTTATACGAAGTGGTTTTTTTTGTCTTTTTACGCTCTTCTTACGGTTTTCTTTCATAACCCCATTCTCGTATAAAACCATTGTTTAACTTCATCTACTTATATTAATTAAAAACAAATTTTTTATAAACAAAATATTTTTTTAAGTACCATATAATTAACCAATAATGGAGGAAGAAATGACTGTGATAACGGGTATCTCACGACGCGTTTCGGCTTAAAAAGCCTCGTCAGGTGAGCTATTCCCTCTATCACAATCATTTCTATCTTTTCACTGTGCCCCTATCTCCGAGAGATTTAGTGGATACAGATAGAAATGATTGTGATAGAGGGAATAGCTCACATGACGAGGCTTTTTAAGCCGAAACGCGTCGTGAGATACCCGTTATCACAGTAATTTCTTCCTCCATTATTCGTTAATTATATGATAGTTAAATCAACCCCTTTGCGGAATACAAACGCAAAAAAATTAGAAGGAAAATATTTTTTTACGAAATCGGTCTTCCTGCCTGAAAGCGGTTTTAACCTCCCCGATTTTGCGCTTCTGGTTTTCTCCGGTCCCCGTGAGGGATTTCCTGGGAATTTAATCAAATAAAATAAATACATGGAAATCGGTTTGATAACGAAATTTCTTTCTTGTGTCACAATACTCAGAATTTTTTTTTCTTCTTCTTCTTTTCTTTCTTCTTTTTTTCTTTTAATGTGAGATGATCTGAATTAAACCTCCGTTTTTTCTAAATTCCATAAAGATATGAAAGAAGAAGAAATAAAACGAAATGTCGAAAAAAAAGAAGGAGGAAAACGAAAACTCGATTTTTTATGTTATTTTTTTTTTTTATTTAGTGCCTGTGGTAAGGTTAATTATCCATTCCAGTATTTTGTTTTGTCTACTAGTTTTTGTGATATCTTAAAGTTTTAAACCAGCGTCTTAGATGAGCTGAGCTTCATACATTCTTATAAAATTTTAATAGACAAGTGTCCATTTTAAGCAAGTCACGGATTTTTAGAATAACTAAACATTGTTAAGATAAAGAGCACGTGTATACATATTCAATGGGAAAAGCAACGGGGGCAAATTTATTGACACTTCATGTTTAGAAAGTCACGAAGTGATTCCAATTTTTATTTACATGCCAACAAATAAGACGGGAAAGTAAAGAAAGGTTGACGAGAGAAAACACTTGGCGAACTCTCAGACTCCTGTGGGGGCTCTTTGGTCTTGGAAAAATAAATGGAAAGTTATCTGAAACTTGTGAGAAGTAAAAGATTACTTTTAATCGATCGCATATATTTTGATTTTCTCATACGGGGATACTACTAACGCTTCTAACTCTTCTCCTAAAGCTTTAAACACAGAAATTATTTTTTAATTTATCAAAATTTGGGAACATACGGAGCAATAGTACGGCCTTAGAGCGTCAAGCTGAACTACAGAGAAACCTCCGCCGTTATTTCAATTTTAAAACAGTCTTCAAAATTGAAAATCCTATGAAGTGGCTGTAAAGTACGGCGCCACAGTTAACCATTTTGGAGATAAGGGTTCAGAAATATCATTTAAAATCATCTCTTGAGAGTATCACATTCACTTTCTTTAGAGAACCTTAAAAAGTCGTATGTTTAGGTTGAATCGAAAATGGATAAACCGTAGACTACATGAGATTTAATTTAGTTCTGACCTTTTAATAGTACGTGTCAAAATTTCTTGCCAGATTAGAGGTTACACTCAGAGGTCACAGCTGCTCTCGAAGTGGTTTCCGAGGGCGGAGGGGACCCGAGTCACAAATCGATGGAAGTTATGTTTAAATTCGAAGAGATACGCTTTGAATAGCTTTCCTCCCCTCCAAATTTGGCCACCGGTGTCTCCTGTCTTTTTTTATACACGATGGAGAAATAAAACGATTGATGTATTAGCTGGGGAAATAATTTTCTTTTAAAAAAGCTCTATTAATAAAAAAAATCATTAAATAATTGAATTTTTTTAAAGCAACAAAAAAATCTCTGAAAAGCTTTATATTCTCTATTCAAATTAGGCTTTCCTTCAGTCCAGGATACTTCGTAACGACGGGGTTTGATTCGAGAGGCTTTTGGGATAATTTATCTCCCTTTGTCTAGTCTTGGCGAGATAATGACTGCATTGATGGGGCCGATCCTATTTGAACTTGTAAACTGATTATTTAATTAAATGGCTTACAATAAAGGGAAGGGAGAGGACTAACGAGATAAACGTTTCAAATTTTTCACGTTTAGATTAAAGCTTCCGCCTAGAAACCACCCTATTTAACTTCCCTCCTTTAATAAGATTTTTTCAATAAGAAAATAGTAAATTTTCGTTTAAAGTACTACGATTATTAGATAGAAATTATAAAAATCGATCGGAAAGAGAGATGCAATTTTCTAAACGAACGAATTTTGGTTTGAAGCATCCAATTTAAAGGGACAACCCCTTTTGTCTAAGTGCTACGATTGAAGTCAATTGGACTCGAGAGGTCACGGGATATAAAATAGAGTTTAGAAAGGAAAGGCATTACTGATTTGGGAAAAAAACGAAGATTAAGGATGCCCGAATTGATGTGACAGACGATTTTCTATTTTATCGGCAACGTGGAAAAACAGCGTTCATCACCAACCAAAGTGTAATTATCTTCAAGTGTGATAATGGATATTCTACGTGCTTCAAAACTTGCCATCTAACTTCTAAATAAAGTCATTCATTTCGCCTAAAATATCGCCAGAGTTACTCGCGATATAGAAACGAGATTGTTTTAAGAGAAGTGCCATAGTTTCGCAACAAAACACGATTTACTGATGAAAATTGATTAAGTTATGAACTTACTTTAAAATAACACAATTTTTTGTCTTGTCTCTAAAGGGAACATGTGCACCAGTTTTAAAGCTCTCTTGGCGACTAGTTACTTCTGTACAAGATGCTCTTTTGTTCTTTCATTATCTAATTTTTCTTCAATATTTAAAAATGTATCTCAACCACCAAGTGGAGCTTCAAATACGTGGAAAGTGAGCTGATGATATTTTTTTGCAATAATTGTTTAAAGGAATCGTCGTCAAAGATTGTTAGGCTGTAGAGCCGTCAATCTGGTCAGGATTTGTCGAAAATGTTGCTTCTTATTATGATGACTCCTCGATTTGTACTACGGGTTTTCTCTGCCTAGGCACTGATTGCGCCATTTACAATTCAACCAAACTCGTCGTTAGAACCCCCTGTTATTTCCGTTCCAACTCAAAGTGAAAATCGCTGGTTTTGACGTATGTATATCACTCCCGTACATTTAAATTTTCGAGAATATTGAATGTTTTAATTGACGGCTTTATGATCCATAACTAGTTTCAACAGGTTTCACAGAAACTTCCGAAACTTGGTCCTGACAAATAATGAGGGTGTAGTCAAGCGTTGGATGGGATCGGTTATTTTGACATTGATTTCAAACCTGGCGACGTTGAGCTGCTTTATTTTATCACTCGGCTGTACAAGATTCAACATAAGTTTCAAAACTATCTTCCAGGAGGTGGTTTCGCATTAAAAAATATCCTGACAGTTTTAATAGAAGTTATTGTAATACTCTCTTCAAATGGCTTCTGGGAATGGCCCAAAACGATAATCTTTACTCGGGAATGTCACTTCTCGCAATATTCTGAATTTTTGTTTTCCGGGAGCCCACCTCCATGCTATCTCAAGTTTGAGGAAACAAATCGCATTTTGGCCGCTTCCTGTTGGGCATTTGGAAGAACCATTTCCATAAATTGATGAACACATTTTCCTTTGGAAAGGGTACCTACCGCTTGAGTTACTTGAAGAGCCTAATATCGATATGTCGGGGATTGGAATCTTTTTTTGGTAACACTGTAAGTGTCTCCTTAAGGTTCATCCTCTGGCTGTGCGTAGACGCACTCTTTTGGCTGTGTGTAGAAGTGAAAGGCCGCCGGGTGAGGTTACTCTTCCGAATGAAACCGGCGACTGAGAATAGTCTGGACTGTGCTCTCGGTGGAGGTACGTGAATGGCGAAAGAGGGCAGTAATTTGAGAACTGCCAGCAGAGGAAGTTCCTGTCCTCTTTTCTCTAAAACTTGGTGTTTAATTTAACTGTGGTTCTTGTTTCGAATAAAAGATTGTGAGTAAAGTGAAGATAGTGTTTTATTTCTCGGCCCAACGTCGGAAGACAGCGAGATTTCGTAGTTTTCCGCCTTGCATCTACATCTTTCCTGACAGATATATTGATTTAGAAAAAGAAAATTTTTTGTTTATTCCCAAAAGTAAACAGGATGCTTCCGCTACCTTTTGGTAGACTCGGAAGCAATAAATTCATTAAACATCTAGCAAGCGAGGTCTCCACGAGATCCATAACAAGTTGTTTTTCCTCCCTACTCGCTCCCACCTTTTTCAACTGATCGTGTTTTTAGACTACTTTTCCGATCGGAACGTTTAAAACTAAATTTTGATGATCATTCTGTAAGCTCGGGATGCTATTTATTTCCGTTTCGTGTTTTAGTTTTAATGAGTTATTCTAAAGGAGATCCTTGAGTCCTTATAATGGAAGGGATTCAGCTTAGAGGGATAAAACTAGAATTTGTTTTGGTAGTTTAAATAGAAAATTATGTGGCCTGGAAACAGTTTAGCACAGTTGTTAAAGCAAAATAGAGGGACCCGACAATTGAAATGGAGATGTTTCACTATTGTTAGCTCGGAGTCAGTAGACATTGCTGGGATAAGTACCTCGGCATCCTATTAATCGCATCGTGTGTTGCGGGCGAGCTTAAACCGACCACGAAACCAAAGAGAGGGCTCAAGCTGACTTGGTTACAGTGAATCAAATGAGCGAAATGGTTCGGCGGGCGGGATGAAGTAAATTCCATTCAAATCGAACCCTGAATACCGAAAGTTTAAGCAGGAAAAAAAAACGGCAAGAATTTTCTTATTTTATTGTTTTTGAATTAGACACCTTCCCGAATGTTCGAAATCCTAAATTGTTGAAACGTGACGCAATAACAAAAGTTGGTGTTCAATAAAAGCTTTTATAAACATTCTTAGAGACCATTAAAACTCGATGTTTGTTTTAGGGTTTGCAAAAGGGCTTATTGATTATGGTTTACCTTGGCTCAGGGTATTGAAGGATTAGGCTTTTCCTTCCTTAACTTTTCAATTTATTTTTTATAGAATTTCAGATGGGCAAACCATTATTTTGGTTTACGATGCAACAAGCACACCAAACATTAAATCATTTTAAAATTCAAATTAGACACATCTAACAGACTTTCATTGGCCTATTCTACCTTCAAATATTTCTCTTCAATTTGTGAGCTTAATTAATCCAGAGTATCTTTTTTAATAGTTTTATTTTACTTTCATAATTTTTAGTAAAAAGTTGCGTTCGAAGTTTTTTAATTAATAACAGGAAACTTAAGATTCAATTGAAGTACTGATCTGTAAAATTTGGGAAGGAGGGTTCAAGTGAAGTACTGATCTGTAAATTTAGAGTGGAGGGGGGAGTGAAAAAAAACCTCTACAACGATCGACGAGGCATAAAATTCTTCTTCTGATGGATTGAAACAGATGTCGGTTATTAGATTGATCAAAAGAACCTCTTTTTAATTAAATAAGAAAACTTCTGCGGACTTAAGAACGGCTTTAATTTCTTTAATAAACCTCAAAGTAAACTTTTCACCTAAAAGTAAAGAAAATCTTAAACTCTGTGGGATTTTATAAGCGGGAGCCAAAAGATAAAAAAATTTAGATACACCGGACGAATCAGTCAAGATTTTAAAAGAATCCCTTTTACTTGACCTTTAATTTATTTCTTTTAAATAACCTTCTATTTGTCTTCTATTTTGTGGGTTCCTACTTTTATTTTCACTAAAAAATGGCGTAAATCAAACAATCTGATCGTCGATTCTTGAGAATTTATTTTTTTAGTTCTTCTTTCTTCTTATCTGAAGGAAGTTAACTATTTCGGTGGGAGCTATGGATAAATCTAGGACGAAATGTATATATTTTAATGTATATTTTGAAGATATTACATTATATTTTTTAGTTTTAAAAGGATAAAATCGAATGAAAAAAATTGTCCTTTTTCCGGTTCCATTTTTTTTCCTTTTTAAAGTTTAATGACCAGTTTTATTCGTTCCAGAATATCGTTTGTTTTGTCAGTATCGCGCGCCGTGTTTTTTATGGCTTCATATTTTTTTTTCTCCCTTTTTTTTTTGTTTAATAGCGAGTTCGATATTTTAGGGTATGAAATACACAGGATAACCCTGATACCTGTTATTATTTATAGGGACTCCAGCCTTTCCATCAGTGCCTTAACTTCAATCATTGACATAGAGAATGAAGAGAAGTGGTCCTATCATAGAGCCCTGAGGTACCCCAGTTGATATAAAGGCCGATTGTGAAATTCTACCACCATATCAGATTTATAAAGAACGTAAAGTTACCTAATCTAAACTCATCATTTATGTATTTTTTTAAAGTAGGGTTGAAGATGAAGGCTATTAAGGAAATGTACGTACCGACTTAATTTAATTTTTTCAAATTAGTTTATATAATTAATAAAAATTAACTTAATTTTTTCAACTCATGGACGATCAAAATTTTCTTTTTGTGCCTAAAACGTTTTATTTTAAGAATTTAAATTTTCCTAATGAAGAGGTGTTTATGGTATTATTAGGCTTAATTTTATGTCCTGACGGGATCTAATTTGACGGATTACTTCATCGAAAAACCAGGTGGTAAATGTAAATTTACGGTCCATGGGAGGTAAACGACAATCAAGCAAAATTGGGCTTGAAAGTATTTAAAAACTTTTTATTGATAAATATCGACTGTGCTTTAACTAGAAACAGTTTCACAAGCATATAAATACGATCGGTTCCCTTGAGGAGCTAAGCGGGTAGCAGTGAACGGAGTCTTGGGGAGGACGTGGTGGTTCAAGATGTGAGAAGACCCCTTGGGGCCTGCTGTGACTTCTCCAGTCAGTTAGCCGCTGTCAGAGATTTCAGCAGGAGAAATGCTTTTATTTTTAGCTTTAGTAAACGATCCGTTTAGTAGATAATCCGTTAACATTTGATACTTTTTTTATCCTTGTTAGTTTCCCGTTCATAGTGAAATAACACACTTTGGGAGAATTACTTCTCAGAACTTTCTCTACGTCCCAACTATTTCGTCCCTCAGCAGCCTCGCCCAAAAGCACCCTCGAGGACGCGGTGTGTAAATGGCGTAAGTGCTAATTAGGTATAAACTCGCATTTATTACTTATATATTTTCTATTTTCAGTGTAATTAAACTTCCTAAAAAGTAAAGGCAAAATAAATTTTTTAAATCTCATTAAGTAACCTTCCAAACATCGAATACCGTGTAATCAGTTCCACTCCGCATTCCAATCATCGTGTGACCCGTCTATTTCGTTATTTCTATTGAATACTAAATGTTCAGTTGATTACAAGACTTTGGAAATTAACGTCATGAATTGTTTTCATTACTATTCCGCCAAAGTATATCATTCATTGTCAAGAGTCACCGGTCAAGGTAATGGGAAAGAGATTCAGACTAAATATTGTCAGAGGAAAAATATATTTTTCTGTGTGTTATTTTAGTATGGAAAATTTTTTATGAGTCCTCATTACTCAATTTTACGTTGAAATCTGCGTAAAGTTCGAATAGGTTTGAAATTTTTTATCCGCTTTGTTATAGAATACAAAATATGCTGTTTTTATTCTTTCATTTTTTTATCAGGGATTTTATTTTTTCGCATTGAAAAGGGTGAAAAAAGCTGGTATTTACTTCAGATATTCTTAGTGCACTTGAGTCACGGAATATAACGTTACGTTTTTCCTTGAGGTGGTCTTTTAACGCCTATATCTCTGGAATAATGTTCTGAAAGGTTCACTCCAACCGACCCGCAAAACCCATTCCTAATCCAAATAGTACCTACTTCTCATCCCTCCTCGACCGGCATCCCGGTTATATCTTACCATTTCAATTTGTTCTGAATGTTTCCTCAGTTCAATTTTTTTCTTTTTTCATTAAAAGTTATGAGAAATTATATTTTGATTCTGTTTTTTTACATAATCGTTAATAAAGGCTTCGCTTTATCTCGTTTTCCCCCCGAGGGAACACCTGCATATGACCTTTGAACACAGTTGGAACGAACTCTCGGAGAGTTGGCTACGCACAGCTCGTAAAACGTCTACTTTTAATTATTTATTTATACACGTATTTAATTTACATCTTCTATTGAAAATTGACTTCAAGTTTTCATTTTGGGGATATCCTAGAAATTTCCTCTGCTACTACATAGATATTGTCAGGCTAGTAAGTTATTTATCGCAGAATCCTCAAGGTAGTTATTACTTATTCCCTTAATGGATTACAATTAAGAGCTTCATTTATCTAAAAAATCGATTTCGACCATCGTTAGCATTAAATTATTCGCAATAAAATTTTAATAAAATGGAGGACAATAAACATTTATGATCGGGCCACACGGTTGATTATAATATATTTTATTTTGTATCCCTGTAAATGACATTTATATTTTACCTCGGTTTATATTTACGACGTTTTTCGTTGAAAAATGAAGAATTTAGTCAGAAGTTAAGGCTTTTTATAAAAAAATCTAGGTTTTGATTTATTCTTTCAGCATAAAAAGCTTACAACCCTCTTTAAAATGCTAGCCATGAAGCAAAGATTAGCGAGAGGGCTGTTCATAATCTTACTCTCTGATTTTGTTAATAACCGCCACGCTTGATCCTTATTTTTATATCTGTTAAATTTATTGTTTTACCTAATTTTTATTTTCATCTGTTAACAGAGGGAAAGGATTTATCCCCCTTTTTTAAAAATAGCAAAATTGGAATTTCAGTTTTAAAATGTAGGAATACGTTGGCGCTCCGTCCTGTCAAGCAAAACCCGACCCAATGCGCCAAAAAGTACGATTCCAACGAGAATTTTTTAGAGGTTTATAATCCTTGAAAACTCGATCTTATCGACCCTAAAAATTTGAGACGTATTTTCCTTATTAAAATTCAGCGCATGGTTTGAAGCATATGTCTATTATGACTTCATGAGAAATCTCCCCCTATAGCAAGGACTGCTTTAAGGAACGGTATTAAAATACATCCTTCCCTTCCAAAATTACGCCGGAGATTCAAGAAGATAGATAATTTTCTTGTGGTTGTAGCTGATGTTTCATGGGAGATTCACGATCTTAATTTAAAAAATAATCGTTCTTTGTCGGAATTCCCTCCGTGTCCTAAATATTAAATTACAAATATACTAATTAGCTTCCTATTTGAGGAAATAATTGTGATACTCTCCATTGAAGAGTTTTTGAATATTGCTTCTTTTTTTCTTGATTTGAAGTTTTCAATAGATGTATTTAATATCGTAAAAAATACGTACTTTAAAACGAATTTCCTGAAAGTAATGGGGAGCACTTGAAGGTTTTAAACAATTGGTTGATGCCCGCGGCTAAGACGAATGTAAATGCGGTCGAGAACCTAAAAGGGAAAAGCCTCTAACAAATTATCACCATCCTGGTCTCAGCGAAATTTGTCTCCTTGCAAATCTCTTAAATCAAGAGGATATTTTTCTTTTCTACCTTCTAGAATCATATAATTAAGATGATACTTTTGTTCAAGATTTTATAAACATCTAATTTTTAATATTAAACCGAGTAAACTAGGAAGAACAATAAAGAAAAAAAAATTGTTCACTAGTGGGAGATTCGAACCTACGACCTTTATGTATCCAGCCCAAGGCACTACCAACGGAGATACGGAGAAGCCTAATTGAAAGACGCCTTTCAATCTGGGTTCTTATTTCACATTTTTTCCCACAGCTTCTTTCTCGTTTCCCTTATTTTTATCTTTCACAATCAAACAAATTGACATTATGACACATTGAAAGTGAATTCTAAAAATGCTGAATAATTTTTTTTTTCTTCTTTTTGTAAGTTCAAAAATAGAGCAATCGAAGAGGGATAGGTATATACCTACAAGTGGTTGTAAACCGTTTCTGCCTTTGTTCACGAATCCGCAGATAGGCCGCCCCCTTCAACACTGCCCGAGGCGTGGTTGGAGGGTGGAAAATAGGAGTTTAATCGTTACTTTCCTCACCCCGCTTGGAACAGCCCATATAACGGGCGCTTTTTTTTTATTTAGTTAAAAAAGAAATGCGCGTCGTAAAATTTTATCTTCATTGAAAAAAAAAAAAGTTGACATCAGGCTGAAATAAACGCGATTTCAATTAAATAAAATATGAATGTGGTCAGTATCTTTTGAGGAAGAGGCTCTGTTGTTGACAGATTTCATAATGTGTGGTCCATTCGTGTCTTGGAGGGCTTGAACTCGACCCCGCCTTTTTCTGAAATTCAATACGCTGTTTAAAAATCGTGTTACACGACAAAAACTATTCCTCTTCGAAGAAAAAAAAACCCTTTTATTTATTTTTTGAAGTGGAATTTCTTTGAATTAAACGTTGAAAGACTTGTGTGCGCGACTGTGCTTATTCACCTGGCTGAGCTACGGTTTATGAAGGCCCCTAGTCAATTTGAATTTTTCATTTTTTCCTGGAATTATTGTTAGAGGCGCCTTTTTAGGGTGTATAAAAACCAGTTACAGTATATTAGGTAACGTCCCCGTTGGTCCTTGGCCCCCGGCCGCCTGACCGAGCTCCCACAATCTCCCGGGCTACTCCTTATCCTGCAGGACGTTTTACAGGGATAGCGATTCCAGGCATAATCTTCTCAGAATGCCAAACTTCCAGCAGGCAGTCAGGACTTGCCTGAATCAACAGTGGCCAATTCATAGCCGCTTCCGTCCTTTCTTTCCTCATCAAGGCCACCAGATCCCAACAATGGCATCACCTCAATGACACCGCCGCAGTCCTGGCCGCCCTTTCCCAGGATCCCACAGTGACCATTAATACAGTCTTTGCTCTTTTAAATTCATTTAAAAAAACTGGGTTCCTTTCGAACTATTTAGAGAGAAGAAACTTTTTTTGTGAACGTTGATACGTGTTTTTGTACTTTTTTTTTTCTCCGGGATCTAGAAGTTGAGGTGACAAAAAGGAGTTCTCGCTTCCACATTGAGCTTTAGGTCGTTAAAATTGTTCGAATAGCATGTGGGAGGATAGCATTGTCTGTGAATGAAATGGGCAAAATGAAAAGACGGAAGGACACAAGGAATGCTGCGGAGAAACAATGAAAGGATTTTGTGACAAGTGTCGAATAAGATTAGGGAAAAAAAAGATCCTCTTTTTTTCTCTCTTTCTTTTTCCTCGGGGAATTCGTTACTTCATTGAATCGAGTCAATTTAACTTTTTGTTGTTTAGTAAACGAGCATCAATTAATTTCTCTCCACCTATAATTAAACCTATTAGGGGGGGGGGGTTGTGGTTTTGGGAATTTTAAATTGAAATCGCTTCGGAGAATTTGAAAAAAAAAACGACTCTTTTTCCGATTGGATTTTGACTGTGGTGAAACAAGTGGATGCGTCCGTCATGGCTGTAGTTGGTTGGTTTCGATCTAATTCCACAAAACCCTAGTCTCTTAATCCTTACCCGCTTTCAGCAATCTCGTCCAAACGCCGTTAATGAATGGCTACAGCCCTCTGAGATCATCACTATTTTTCGCCCCAGGCATTGTCCTCAAAAATCTAACATTCGAAATAATTAATGCAGACTTTGATAAGTTTCTTAAATTTTCTGTGAAGCTGTACAGCTTAGGTCTCCGATATGTTATTATGGAATATAAAGGAGTTGTCAAATAGAACATAATTTAGGTTCGTATCGAAATGACTAATCCCATTGACTTCTAAACTTTATCATAGAAGACTCTCCTAATTAGTTTCATTATGATCACATGAAAAGGGAAGCGAAAATTCTTATTAAAGTCTTCCATTGCGTTAGGGGTTTTAAACAAAACAAGTTTGAATCCTTGGTGGTTTCCTTTACCTCTCAATCCCTCTTTCCCTCCTTTTTTTCTTCTTCTTAAGAACCTCTTTAATTAGCTTAAATAATTTATGTAAACATTTCAGGGAATGAGAGCGTAACGTTGAAAGTGTGAGGGGAGGGGTATTAAAGAAAGATGGAGTGCAAAACTTGAGTGATATTTCTTAATAAACGGTAGAGTTGGAGGCTTGTTACAGGGGAAAAATGGAGAAAAAGAGATGGGAAAGGAATTAACCGTTGGTTGACCAACCTTGAAACCTGATATTATGTGCTCGTTTATCATCAAAAATTTACGATAACGTAAAATAAGAATTTTTCGTTTGGTTGATGCTTTTACTTCGTTTTAACATCTTTCTATGATCATCCATGCAGCCTGGTGAAATATTCATAATGACGTCACTACGTCACTCTCTTCTCTTAGCTACTACGCTTTCATCAAAACCACAAATTTTATTCCTAAAAGAAAATTAATAATTAATATAATTTTTGTCGTGTGTTACAGGATGAGCGAGCCATCAATAAAAACTATTATAATTGATTTGCATTCTTTGTGGCGGAAGTGTGACTAAATCCTAAAAGGTTGGTAAACTTATTTTAAATACTATTTTAATTTTTAGCGTGTAGTGTAGGTAGGTGCCTACCTGGAATTCGACTAAGAATATAATATAACCTACTATATAAGTAATCGGCATAAATTTAATATTAGAAAGAATCCACTTATTCAGCATTCTTTAGAATCTTAGGAATGCCTAGTTTGTAAAGGGGGCGGTCCTCCGCTGTCGAAAATATTCAGTGCATCTGGAAATTGCAAGCTATAGACAACATTATGGGGACTCCGGGTTTCTTTTTAGAAAAGTAACAATAGCGCATCTAGAATTCTTTTGAAAAAGAAAGTACTTTCGAGTTTCTAGGTCAATTTTCTAATTGCCACACTGCATAAAACATTTTTCCGTTATTTTTCACTCTGTCATTTAAAAGCTTTCATTGTACTCTGCCTAGTAGTTGATAATGGTGGGCATTTAAAAAATTTATTAAGCGCTTTTTTGGGACGTTCTTGTTGGATTGGAACGCGATGTCTTCAATGGAGCAGAAATCAATACACGTTGATTAAAGGCGTGTCTAAGATATTCTTTTTGTCCGCCTACGCTTTTATTTCAGCAGTAGATATAATTAAAAAGTGCTAATTAGGCTTTGGATTAAGGGGGACAAAACAATTAGTCAGTCTCAATCTCGCGTAGACTTGGTTAATGTCCGGTTACAGACGAGTGGAGAATAACACTGGAAGGGAACAAGTTAGAAACCCTTAACAGAAATTAGAGGAAGGAAGGAACGCCTCGTGTGTATGTTTCACGTGATTGTGGTCGCATGCCTGCCATTGAGTTAAATAGGCTTCAGGGTATTGTTTACTTTGAATGTGCTCACACTTGTGTGAATGGGAAAGAACCTTTTTTTAGCCGTCACGAATAAGGCAATTAACCCTACCGTCTAAAATAAAAATTATTTCAATTATGTTACTGTCATTAATGAGGAAATTGGTTTTTCCCACGCCATCGAATTTTCGATTTTCACTTCTGACTGGAAACAAACATTTGCTTTCCGTTCTAATTTAGCTAATTTACGCCAGAGTGAACCACGAACACAGATTTTCGGAATAATGTCTCTTTATAAATGGGCTTATTTCTTGTTCGATTATGAGCTAACATGGAACTAAAAACAAGTTTCAAGTCTTTTTATTTTATTCGCACTCCCCATTCATCTTTTATTTCCGATCTCCTTATCAATATTGCATCCATGTATTTTGAAAAAAAAAAAAAATTATTGTCAATATTAGCCGAGAAAATTGAATTCCTAAGGAAAAAAAAGAGTATAAACAAATGTTGGGCCCCAGTGGGATTCGAACCTACGACCTTATGGTTTCTAGCCCAACGCTCAACCATTGAGACGTATTTGTAACTATTTGTTTTTATCTCGCATGTTTTCCTATAAATTGCTTCTTTCTCAGCTTTTTTTTTTTTGAAATGGAATCCAGGGAGATAAGTTGACATTGAAGTGGCCTAGTTTAATTAATTAAAATTATAATAATATTTCAAAAACAGTACTCTATGTAAGCACTAAAGATAGTTTTTCGAGGTTTTGAAGCTTACAGAAGGTTGGTTTCGAAACACTTTGTAAACCGAGCATTAGCGGTCACTCCTCACCATGATGCCGACTGCTTTAGTAACAATTAACCGTTTCGATCTGATTTAATTTAATTTTTAAATTGAATACTAGTTGCACCTTTAAATTTTTCCCTTTCTCAAAATTAATTTATTGTGATACCTAACTTCGAAATCATTTTCTTGTCCCAAAATCAGATTTAGGAACATGGTATATTCACAAGTTCGCCGCTCCAAGCTAAAGTCGTCTGAAAATAAACATTTCTGGATGTTCCAGAATGCTAAAATGGTATAAAAGGTATAATAGAGCATTAAACATACTATTTAGGAGCTTTTAACTTCTTTTAAAAATTTCATTTAATCGTCAAGAGCTGCTTTGGAACTCTAAGCAAATATCTTCGCCCAGGGCAGCTTTGAAAACGCTATGGACAGCGGTGGGAGAAGTTGGTTTTCGGAAGTCGTTCGCTTGCCGCGACAATCTTTGAATTTAAAGGTTGGTATTTTTGTTAATGATTACGTGCAGTTTTGCTTTTCAAAAACTAACTAACTTAATAAACCTTGAACACCTAATTTTATCTTGTTATGGGTTAATTAGTGTATTAATGCAAGCGGCCGATTGGCTAATCGTGAGTTTTTATTAAAATTTGCGGTTGACTAAACTAATTTCTAATTAGATAATATCGCTAGCACTCCTCACCCTAAAGGGATAGCCGCGAAAGCTTTTTACGCTGGCTGAAACAGGGAAATAATGGTTAATCGATATCATCCCACCATTTTAATACAAGGGGCTAGGGAGACAAAATGCAGTATCTAGTTTAGTCCTCTATTTTGTTTAAATATTTTTTCTCCCCCATAGTATTTACATTTTATTAAAAAATTTCGTAAAAAGAGTGGTCCTATCAAGCAGCACACCTGATACAAATAATTTTTTTTTTATTCGCGTGATTGAGATCAATTAAGTTGAAAAATATTAACACTTGTTCTGCCTCTTGAGTAAAAATTAGAGGTAGGTAAAAAAAAAAGAAAAAAAATCCTTGAAAAGCCAAGTAACAAAAGGGTTATTGTCCTTTGAGATGTGCAAAATGCCCGCAAGTCCCTTTGTCTGTAAACGGCTTTTGTGTAGTGTTTTTCTGAGCTTAATATTCACACATAACGAGCGCGTAACAGGGATGAGGGGTGGTAGATTCTTCATTCAGACCGTCCCAAGGGCCAATTTCCCCTTTCATTGCCCTGATATACGCTCCTTTTCAGAGGCAATAAATTATCAAGATTATCACTCGTTTGAAAAGAGGTTATTATTTTAATTGCTTGTTGCTTCCGAATTACAAACGATTTTGACTTTCGACAAATGTATTACAGGAAATATGATTAAAACGTTATTTACATTTTCACTGATAAGGTTTTTAATTTATTGAAGTCTAATAAACCCCGTGGAAAGAAACCTTTTCAACTATAAAAAGCCGCCAGTGGGATTCGAACCCACGACCATTGGGTTTTCTGCTTCTTTTCTTTTACCTGGATTTGGATCCTTGTTGGCCGAAATTTTAAGACCTCTGGAAGCCGAGATTTAAAACTATGAAAAAACCGGTTTTCTCCGTTCTTGTTCAGTAAAACGAGGATAAGCCTCTCTTACTTCAATGTTTGACTTGAAAATCATGAAAAGCAGCCACTTGAGACCAATTTTCATAACCAGTTAGGATCAGGAAATAAAAAGGAAGGGCAGAATGAGATAGTAGAAAAATATAAATAAATGAATCAATCTCAAAAAAAAAAAAATTCTCCGTTCCGGACGTCCATCACGCGCTTTCAAACGAAAATGGCCTTCAGCGTACTTGAGGCCGCCTCCAAAAGCCCCCTCTCCTCATTAATACACCAAATGAAGTGCCAGGAACGGAGCACTTAAGCAAACCTCTTATTATGCCAGGTAATGGAGTTTGGAAAGGCACATACAACTACGAGTTGCCTTTTAAACACCTAGTCTTCACACCTAAAATATTAAAATCCAACACTCTCAGCCTACCGTCTCCTACAAAAAAATGTTCCCAGCAGCATAATAGCTATTTCTACTTCCCTCCTTAAGGAGTTGTCAGTTTTAATCTAGGAATCTGATTTGAGTTGTTGCCTGTTGGTGTTTTGTTTTTAATGGTACCATTAAATGGTTATCACGCTCTTTTATAATCCTATAAAGCTCAGAAAAGCCCTTAGACTGTTTAAATTGTAATTTTTCCGAGATTTATACTCAAATATTAAAATCTTAACCAAATTGTAGTTTAATTTATCTTCGTTCTAAATGTTTTTCACTTTTCTTAAGGAACCCTTTTCTCAAATTTCCTTTGAAAATCTTACCTTGACGTTATCACGTATATATGAACCTTCCTTGAAGTGATGTGTTCCTTCATATAAAAGTAACCCTTGCGTTTTTTCAAGGTAGCTGTCGAGGTACCTGAAGAATCCTCAAAAGGAGGGCTCTCATTAGCAAAACAAAAAGAATTCTTCCGATTTCCCTCCGTTTTTAGTGGTGGCTATTGAGGAACCTTAAGGAGTCCTCTACCGGAGGGCTCTTTTCTAATAATAACACAATCCTTGATATTCATTTTCCCTTAGTTAAGGAACAGAAATTTTCAGGTATCCTTCAGGTTAAGTTTCAAGGAAATTTTAAAAATACGGCCCTGAAACTTTATTTTGTTGGAGTAAAAAGCTTAAAATATAAGTGCTGGCCCACGAGCTGAAGCACCCTGTATAATTAAGTAATGTTGGCTGGGACCCGGGAGGGAACGTAAGGGCGTAACTGATTTCAAGTTACGATAAAGTGGTTAGAGAAAAGCCTGAGGGAGCGATGGCGACTCTTTTAGCGCATTTAGTCGATTAAATCCTAAATGGCGAGGGTTAGGTACTCATATCTCCCCGATACGTCTCAGCCGCTGATTCAACTACTTTTCTCCTACTCAGCTTCCTCCGTAGAAACTTTGCAATCAAGCCTTGCATCCAATCAACGCTTTTCCTATTGATTTGCAAAGAAAAAAGTGTTAAAAATAAAACAAAGCATGGTTTAAATTTTAATATTTGGGCTCCATAAGGATTTTACATTTAAATGAAGTTTAAAATAAACTAATGGCTCATAAAAAGATATTTGGTATATAAGGAAATTTTGATTTTGCAGTAGGTAAGTAATACCTCACAAAAAAAGTTATTGTGACACCCTAGATAAATGGTTTTTGAAAATGGGTCTTCCGGGGGTTTTGACTGTCTCCATTTTACCCCCACAAATCACTTTATCTACACGATTTTCATCGGATTATCACCCAATCATTTTTTCGTTATAATCTTGAAGGGATTCTTTCGAAATCCGCAAAAATAGCTGGGCGGAGATCCCAAAGGAAGTTCCGGTTGCGGCATGCTCCAGACCAGCCCGTAATTATGTATGACCGATCGACCCCTTTGGAATTTCAAAATAATGCCTTAGGCGTTCTGTACCCACCTATTTACCGAGAAACTTTTTCGGAGCGTCTATTTTAATGGGGAACTTTAAAGAATTTTTTGTAAGCTTTTCGCTGTAAAATTTGTCTTAAATAAGTAATTAAGTCTGTTGTTGTTTTAATGTAGATATTAAAAAAAATGTTTTGTTTAAATCAAATAAAGTTTCAAGTTGGTTTTGATTATTTTTTTGTTTAAATTTTTTCTTCCCGTAGGCATTTTAAATTAAATAAAAATTGAAGAGGATATAAAAAGTATTTTAGTTGCCTACTTTTAATAAAACTTCTCTAAGAGAATTTAATCTTGTCTTCAAATTGCCGTGTAAAAAGTTGGAACTGGAAAGTTGAGAAAGGTTGATGGCGCCTAATTGGGAGTTGTTAAAGAGGGCTATTTAGAGGACATTCATTGGGCGAGAGTGGTCAAAGACTCCAAGTTAGCCTCCATATTAGCCTTCATTATGGATGATAATAATAATGCGACCTCTCACCACTTACCTTCCACCTTCAAAAGTGATCGTATTACCTCCGCATACACCTCTATTGTCCTCCCGCGACTTGGGAAATCGATCGAAACTACTTCTACCATGGGAAAGTTAACCTAGATGAGATTAAATATAATATTGCGTAACTTTATTAAAAGAGATGAAAAGAAATAAAGTTTTAAAAAATGATTACGAACAGATCGCTGTGAACTAATTTTTTTAGGCTAAAATTGCAGTACTAGCAGTGTTAATGAAGGAAGAAAAAAAATTTTC
>JACGAQ010000293.1:0-186058 GCA_014119065.1 Orius insidiosus | reverse complement strand
TAACCATCCCTTTCTGCAAATTCGAAATTTCGTTTTCTTGATATTGTGGATTTCGCAGTTTGGGTACAGAGAATTCCTGAAATAAATTTAAAAAAAAATTCTTTCATGTTACAATATTGTAGACTGAGATTTTTACAATCATCCCTTCTTGAAGTCTAATATAACTCAATTGCCTCAGGGAATATCCGTCATAGTCTCAATGGAATAAAGCTTTCAAATGAGAAGTAGTTAGCAACCGTCCTGGAAGGTAATGGGGAAATGATGAAAATGATGCTAGACGACGAGCCCTAATGCAACCGACCCCACCTCCCTTCTCCCATGCCCGTATTACCGCTCCCTTTGATATATCGTTCACATATTTTGTTGTAATGTACGTGCCCGCCTCTCTTAGCTCTCTAAAAGGAATAAAATATCACTTTTTGAGGTATGGACTCGGATATTCCCCTCCCTCTCTTTCAAAACCTCTTTATTTTCTTCCAATCTCAAAAACGTGATTTATTCCCGTATCAAAAGTCCTACCAGGAACAGAACGGAAAAAGTCTTTTTAAACATCATTATTTAGACGTACTCAATTCCCTTTGAATAAGTAGAGCTAAACAGCGTCAGGTCGTCATAATCTCAGCTAAATAGTTGTAGAACGTCATATTGTCGCTGAGCAGTCGTTAGATCGTATATTGCTAAATATTGTAAGAACGTCATATTGTCCGCTGAGCAGTCGTTCGCGTCATATTGTAAATAGTTGTTAGAACGTTCATATTGTCCGCTGAGCAAGCGTTAGATCGTCATATTGCTAAATAGTGTAAGAACGTCATATTGTCCGCTGAGCAGTCGTTCGATCGTCATTGCTAAATAGTTGTTAGAACGTCATATTGTCCGCTGAGCAGTCGTTAGATCGTCATATTGTGAGCTAAACAGCCGTTAGGTCGTCATAATCTCAGCTAATAGTTGTTAAAACGTCATATTGTAAGCTGAGCAGTCGTTAGATAAATTGCTAAATAGAGTTAGAACTTCATATTGTCCGCTGAGCAGTCGTTAGATCGTCATATTGTGAGCTAAACCGACGTTGGGTCGTCATAATCTTAGCTAATAGTGTTAGAACGTCATATTGTCCGCTGAGCAGTCGTTAGGTCGTCATATTGTGAGCTAAACAGCGTAAGGTCGTCATAATCTCAGATAAATAGTTGTTAGAACGTTTATTGTCGCTGAGCAGTCGTTAGATCGTCATATTGTGAGCTAAACCGACGTTGGGTCGTCATAATCTCAGCGAAATAGTTGTTAGAACGTTATATTGTCCGCTGAGCAGTCGTTAGGTCGTCATATTGGAGCTAAACCGACGTTGGGTCGTCATAATCTCAGCTAAATAGTTGTTAGAACGTCATTGTCCGCTGCGCAGTCGTTAGATCGTCATATTGTGAGCTAAAACCGACGTTGGGTCGTATAATCTCAGCTAAATAGTGTTAGAAGTCATATTGTCCCGCTGCGCATCGTTAGATCGTCATATTGTGAGCTAAAACCGACGTTGGGTCGTCATCATAATCTCAGCTAAATAGTTGTTAGAACGTCATATTGTCCGTGAGCAGTCGTTAGGTCGTCATATTGAGCTAAACCGACGTTGGGTCGTCATAATCTCAGCTAAATAGTTGTTAGAACGTCATATTGTCCGCTGCGCAGTCGTTAGCTCGTCATATTGTGAGCTAAACCGACGTTGGGTCGTCATAATCTCAGCTAAATAGTGTTAGAACGTCATATTGTCCAATTTGTTGGTTGTTTTTCAGCCGGATGTTTTTAAATGTTCTTTTTAGTTTTTTGGGGATTGCGGCCAGTAGATGAGCAGTTGTTTTTACTTCATTATTATTATTCGGTACGACGTTTCGGCCGTGCTGCCGGCCATATCAGTACAATCTACAAAGAATTTTTTGTGAAGTTTACAGGGTAACGGTATTAGCATGCTTACATAATTATATACATCCAGGGGTTGAATAAAAATTTCTTTCCCTTGAAAACAGGGTAAAAACTTTAAGTGAATAATAAAAAAATATAATAAACTTTGGTAACATGCACTTAAATTAAAATGACTACATGCACTTAACATGCACTTAACATGCACTTAAAATGACTAGACGATGGTAAAAGAAGTCAAAAGCGTAAAAAAAAAAAAAATAGTTAAAAAACAATGAAACGAAATGAAAGGTAACAAGTGAAAAGTTTCCTCTTGATCTACGTTGAGGAAGGTGGTGTCTATCGTCTCTCCCAGCTGTTGAATGACGTGATCTCCCGCTCAAATTTCGAATTTTGTCGACTATATGTGAGTAACACTTCCCGATTATATCTTTGTCCTCTTTATGGTTAAGTGACTTCTTTTCTAGATTATCTGCAACGACTCCATGAGCTTCCTTCTCCGGCTGTTGCTTCGTACGCGATGATCTTTGCGTCGTCGTAACCTGCCCTGTGTTGCATTTGTAGCACGTGTCTGCTGAGAGCTGTGGCGTCTTCTCATTTCGTACGTATCCCTTGTGCTGCATGATTCTGCTGTGCAGTTTTTGCCGTGTTCACCAATATAGATTTTTTGGCATTCACAAGTTATGGCGTAGATGACGTTGGACTTGTCCTTTAGAGGTGTTGGATCTTTCAATTAGTGTAGAACATGTTGTAATTTATACATGGTCGAAGTCCGAGTTATATTCTGGTTTTCGACGTTTTTGAAAACTTTTGTAATCTGGTATGTTAATCCAGGTATGAACGAGAACGGAAAGAACGTGTTGCCTCAACAGCGAGCGTTTCTGCAGCTCCTGCTCTTCTGGTGCTCGCGCTTCAGGCTCTGCTCTTCAGCTGTCTGCAACAAGGTGGTAGGTTTTTTTTTTTCATATTGGTCATATTGTCCGCTGCGCAGTCGTTAGATCGTCATATTGTGAGCTAAACCGACGTTGGGTCGTCATAATCTCAGCTAAATAGTTGTTAGAACGTCATATTGTCCGCTGCGCAGTCGTTAGCTCGTCATATTGTGAGCTAAACCGACGTTGGGTCGTCATAATCTCAGCTAAATAGTTGTTAGAACGTCATTGTCCGCTGAGCAGTCGTTAGGTCGTCATATTGTGAGCTAAACCGACGTTGGGTCGTCATAATCTCAGCTAAATAGTTGTTAGAACGTCATATTGTCCGCTGCGCAGTCGTTAGATCGTCATATTGTGAGCTAAACGACGTTGGGTCGTCATAATCTCAGCTAAATAGTTGTTAGAACGTCATATTGTCCGCTGAGCAGTCGTTAGCTCGTCATATTGTGAGTTAAACAGCGTCAGGTCGTCATAATCTCAGCTAAATAGTTGTTAGAACGTCATATTGTCCGCTGAGCAGCCGTTAGATCGTCATATTGCTAAATAGTTGTTAGAACGTCATATTGTCCGCTGAGCAGTCGTTAGATCGTCATATTGTGTGGTAAACAGCCGTTAGGTCGTCATAATCTCAGCTAAATAGTTGTTAGAACGTCATATTGTAAGCTGAGCAGTCGTTAGATAAATTGCTAAATAGTTGTTAGAACGTCATATTGTCCGCTGAGCAGTCGTTCGATCGTCATATTGTGAGCTAAGCAGCCGTTAGATCGTCATAATCTCAGCTAAATAGTTGTTAGAACGTCATATTGTCCGCTGAGCAGTCGTTAGATCGTCATATTGTGAACTAAACCGACGTTGGGTCGTCATAATCTCAGCTAAATAGTTGTTAGAACGTCATATTGTCCGCTGAGCAGTCGTTAGGTCGTCATATTGTGAGCTAAACAGCGTCAGGTCGTCATAATCTCAGCTAAATAGTTGTGTTAGAACGTCATATTGTCCGCTGAGCAGTCGTTAGGTCGTCATATTGTGAGCTAAACAGCGTCAGGTCGTCATAATCTCAGCTAAATAGTTGTTAGAACGTCATATTGTCCGCTGAGCAGTCGTTAGATCGTCATATTGTGAGCTAAACCGACGTTGGGTCGTCATAATCTCAGCTAAATAGTTGTTAGAACGTCATATTGTCCGCTGAGCAGTCGTTTGATCGTCATATTGTGAGCTAAACTGACATAGGGTCGTCATAATCTCAGCTAAATAGTTGTTAAAACGTCATATTGTCCGCTGAGCAATCGTTAGGTCGTCATATTGTGAGCTAAACAGCGTCAGGTCGTCATAATCTCAGCTAAATAGTTGTTAGAACGTCATATTGTCCACTGAGCAGTCGTTAGATCGTCATATTGTGAGCTAAACAGCGTCAGGTCGTCATATTCTCAGCTAAATAGTTGTTAGAACGTCATATTGTCCGCTGAGCAGTCGTTAGGTCGTCATATTGTGAGCTAAACATCGTCAGGTCGTCATAATCTCAGCTAAATAGTTGTTAGAACGTCATATTGTCGCTACTAACGTCGCTGTTTAGGTGAGAAGTCGCTAGATTAAGAAAGCGTGACATATCAATAATGATGGTTTAGCCTACTCAAAACGCCGTCTTTTTGTTTATAATTATTATTTCCTTTAACATCCAAATTCCTCCTTTGGCAAAGCTTTTATAAACATGTTGAATTAGTTCCATAAAAGCCTTAACTTGGAGCATTGATGTGTAATTGAAGCACGATTAGTGAATGCTAAGTAGTCCCAGTCTTCGTAATACACAATGTATTACTCTAATGGATTCCGGAGGGTCTCACCCCTTGTTTCTCATTATTAACTTAAATAATCGCTAAAAGTATTAAGATTCATTGAATTCGATATGGAATTATTTATTTTGTTGGAAAAGCGTTTGTCGTACTGCGAACTTGGCGGAAAGAAAAGAAGTTTTGCAAAGGGGAGGACTTAAGTTGTTGTTGGTATTGCCGCTATATAAATCATCGTCGACGAGTGACGCGGAGTGGGCTCACGTCCGCTCTTTTCCTCCTACGGCCCCGCCCGAGTCTTTTCCCCTGGATTGGACTTAAAGAAGTCACCCCCACCCCCTTCTCTTTGTTACATATCTTAGCTTTTTTCCATCCTTTCTGCTACATTTCCCTTTTCGAACGACACACGCTCTGATTTACACATTTTCAAACTCGCCTCTCAATATTTATAGGGGGATCAAAATGTGAAAAAGAAAACACAAAGTCGGAGGGGAGTTTCTAAATAATCAAAGAGTTTTTACGCTAAATTTCTCTTCCGTTTTTTTCACGCTTTGATTATTTCATCTTTTATAAAAATCAGAAGCATATTTATTTATATTTAAGTTTGGTAAGACTGGGTGGTGTTGATCGGGGAAAATGGTCCTTTAAGAGTGCGCATTATGACCCTTTTTTAACTTCCTTAAAGGAGATATTGTGATACCCTCGACGTCGGATTTTGGGTAAGGGTCTTCCAGACCCCGAAGGGTCAAATCGAATATTGATCTTTACCGATCTCAACTTTGTCTGTGGTGCCGGCCGTCCGTAGCTTTCCACACTTTAAGGCCATAGTTTCCAACCGATTTTCACCAAGTTTTCACACTATCTTCCATAGTCGGTGAACGGTGTAACGAAGATAACGATTTTTGAATTTCGAAAAAATGGCGGAGATATGTCTGTTTGAAATTTTCACCAAATCGTCTCGTTAATTCTAACACCGGACAAGTCATTTTTCCTAGGTTTTCAGGAGAGCCAAAATACGGATTTAATTTCTCATTTGAATCAGTGCATTACCTATAGGCTAAATCGTGAACTACGCGTTTTCTGTTGGTAAGAGAATTCAACTACCAACGGAATTCGATTCTCCACAAAATTTACCGTCAGAAACAATGGCTAACTCAAAACAGACAAAAAATGACTTGTCCGGTGTTAGAATTAACGCGACGAAATACTCCTTATATTATTTACAAATTTTTGTGAAATAAAATAAAATTTTTGAGTAGGGAGAAATTTGATACTTCCACCCTTTGCGAGAGAGACATCCCTTGGGCAGAAAGCCAATTATTTCTACCTTGATGCTTAGAAAAATGCTTTCAAAAAAGAAAAAAAAGAAAAGAAAACTGCAAATTAAAAAAAAAAAAAAAAAAAAAAAAAAAAATTAAAAATTTTTGACGAACAAAATAAATTGAAAAAATAACTTTGAAAACTTATTGAAAAAAGAATTTGTCTAAATGCTTGAAATTAATTATTCTTCCCCTCCTTTATTACTTCCCCATCCTAATACTTCCCTCCTTGAACTTCCGCTCCCTAAACTTCTCCTCTGTTATACTTCCCCTCTTCAATACTTCCCCAACCTATATTGCTACTTCTCTTTAAAACGCGATTATGGCGAAACGACAAGTGTTAAATCTCTTCTTTATGGTGATATGTACTCGTATAATGTTCAAATGCATTACGGTGAACGTTTTCGACAATTTCTTTATGTTGAGTTGCAGATTTTTATGGCGAACGATAACTCGATTTCTGCTATTTTATGGTCAAATGCATTATGGCGAACCGCATTATGTCGACATTTATAAACTCCCAGTTGTCTGAAAAGCGGCACGCTGTAGAAATGCGGTCCAAAACCCCCTAAAAAGATAAACCGATGAAATAGATGTTTTTAAACGAGAAAAGCGAGGAAAATTGCCCAAAAACTATAAAATAGGGTGTTTAGCGCTTGAACACCCGATTAAAGAGGGCGATGAAAGCCCAAAAACTCCATGAAACCTTTATTTATTGACCAAAAAATCGAGGAAAAGGACGGGGGAGAGCGGAAAACCGCTTTCAGTCTTATCATATCTAGTATCATCCTTATCGTCTCCGTAGTGCTACGTCATTAATCACGTAAAGCCTGAACAGCATCGTTTTTTATTCTTATTTATTTCCCGTTTGTAGAGAAGAGGTTCTCTTGGGCGGCTATTTCGTCATCGCCTCCGGCAGAAACGCCTTCGAGGACGTAAAACGGAGCTGTGTATTTATTAAGTTTTCATTATTGGCAATAAAGGGATTGAAATTGGTATTTTTCAATAAGTTTATTATAGAAATTTAATAAAAGGGCAAACTAATATTTGTATAGTTTGAACTTTGAAAGCTTCATGGATTAATACCAGTGGAATAATGAGGGCATAGAAATTCTTTATTGCTTTCCATTTTATGATTTCGATTGATGGCGAAATTGAAATTCGCTCACCTTTATGAACAAACGTTGCCGGAGCTGTGGTTAAATTGTTTGCTATTGGATTTGAACAAAAGGATACGAGGATTAATTAGTGATTATTGCTTACCAAGTTAATTGAGAAGGGAAGAACATAAAGGGGGAGCTTGATTGTTCATTAGAAACGTATTTTAAGCCATCAGTCTTTTATCTTTGAAATTTAAATTGGCTTACCTAAAGGGTAAAATAATTAAATAGGTCAAAGATGGTTTTAGACAATGAAGAATATTCAACAGCGTCAAAAGCGGCAGAGAGACCAAAGGTACTAGCCTCAAGCGCTTGGTTTGTCGAGTATTATTTCAATCCTTTTTGCTAGTTTTGAGAAGAAAATAAATTTTTCCGTTTATAGAAGAAGTGAAGTAGCTCTTTAAGAAAGAGCGGTCCCGGAGGTGAAGAAGTTTGAAGGAGAAGGTACGCAGCTATAAATTTATTAAGGCTTGGTGAGTTGACCCTTTGAATATTGCGAGACTCGGCATTCAAGAAGTTGTTTACAGAGTAGCACGGCTTAATGAGGGGAAGGTCTTGGAGGCCGGTCCCTTGTAAACAACTCCTTTCGGTCGGGAGTCCGTCCCTTACATTTCCGGACTCCTCCCCAATTACACACCAACAGCAATCTACATTTTCAGGGGCGAAATGAAATTGTCCCATTAGCCATGTTGGAGAATAGTGGTAATTAACCAAGGAAGATCTGACCTTTAAGCACTCTTGGCTCACGGGAAGCTACCGAGCTATTACCGACCCCTTTCTCTAATAGCACCGATGGTATTTTCAACGGATATTATGTTTTCTCAAACTAAAAGGCGTTCGGTTTCATGTTCGGGGAGTCCTCATTAGGTCTTCTAGGCTCACGTGACGTTACATAAAAGGGAAATTCCCTTCTAATTATGAATTCAAACCCCTCAAAGTTTATAATAAATGTATATAACGGGAGAAGGAAGGATTAAAGATTGAATTAAGGATGTGATATTTACGCTGACGTGTTTTTGAAACATGATGGTTTCCATGCCGAAGGCCTTTAGGCATATTACCACAAACAGGATACTGCACTACGCAACAATATTAAAGGATAATCACCCCAAAATCCGCATCATCGGATTTTGGACCGATCATTTCGTGCTCATATACTGGGGTTGATCATTTTGGGCTGATGCCTTTCTAGTTTCAACGGCTCTTCAACAGAAAAACACAGCGACCCTTAAAGGTTATATTTTTTAACTTCCTTGAAGAATTTATTGTTTTACCCGTCATGTCGGTTTTTTGGGGAAGTTTCTTCCAAGACCCGTAGGGTCAAATCGAAGAACAATCAACTTCGTCTGTGATTCCGGTCGGCATTTTTTTCCAGCACACTTTACAACAAATTTTGTACAATTTGTATTACAACAAATTGTAACAACAAATTTTCACCAAATTTTCATACAATCTTCCTAAGTAGTTGCACAAGATTGCTACAAGAGCGATTTTTGAGTTTTGAAAAAATGGCGGAGATGTGTCAGTTTGAAATAAAAAATTTGCTGCGGCCGAACCGTTGGTCGGATTTTCACCAAATTTTTACCAAATTTACGAATTTTTGGTATAAAATTTTTTCGAGCTCAGGAATACATCGCAGGAAAACACCACTTGAAAATGAGATTAGGGCATAATCGTAATTTGTGTTACGATTACGGATATGATTACAAATTCACGATTTTTCAATAAATCGTATTTTTTTTAAATGATATTGAAAAATATCTTTTATCTTTTGGTTGAAAAAATCGTATTTAAAAAAATGCTTTTATCTAAATTTTTTTTTAGTTTTACGAATTTTTTCGAAAAAAACATATTTTTTTAACAATCTTTTGAAAAAGCTATAATTTTTTTCAAATTTTTTCAGAAAACCATAATTTTTAAAAAATTTTTGAAAAATATCTCAATTTTTTTAAGAATTTTTCGAGAAAATTGCAGATTTTTTAAAACTTATTTTTAAAGAAAATTTCAGCTATGAATTACCTTCTTATGCTGAAATCCCAATTTTCTCATAATCTTAAAAAAAATCATAAG
Organism: Orius insidiosus; assembly: GCA_014119065.1. NCBI lineage: Eukaryota > Metazoa > Arthropoda > Insecta > Hemiptera > Anthocoridae > Orius > Orius insidiosus. Next base: position 176,894 of record JACGAQ010000293.1, on the reverse strand, counting down.
CCGTAAAAAAAAAAAGTTTCTTAAAAAATTTAAAAATGTTAAAAGCGTTAAAATTTTATTATATAAAAAAAAAGACATTTCCATGAATTTTAGAAAGAAAAAGTGTAATGAAAATTTATTAAAAAAGTACTAGTTTGAAGAGCTTCCAACGAAAACTTCCTTAAAGAGAAGTAAAAAATATAGAAAGGGGGAAGTATAACGGACGGGAAGTATAAGGGAGCCCCAAAACTTCCCCAAGTTTTTTTTTCTCGAAAAATTTCTAAATTTTCTTTTTTAAATTGGCGCTTTTTATTTTATTTATTTTTTTTTTTTGAAAAATTGTCTAAGTTTTTTATTTCGAAAATTTTTCTAAGTATCAAGGTAGAAATAATAGGAGTTTTGCCTAGGAGGGGTCCCTCTCGTAAGGGGTGGAAGTATGGAATGTCTCCCTACTGAAATGATAAATGTAAAAAAATGATAATTTGTTTTAAAACAAAATTCTTAAAAAATATAAAGAGTAATTGGTGAAAAGGAGAAAATCGGACTAACGGTTCGGCCGCAGCGAATTTTTTAAAATTTCAAACAGACTTATCTCCGCCAATTTTTCGAAATTCAAAAATCGCCCTCGTCAGTTTCTTCTTCAACGACTAAAAAAATTTGGTGAAAATCGGATGAAAATCGGTTGAAAACTGTGGCCGTAAAGATAACATCCTAATAATAATTACATCTGTAATCATAATCATAAAAAAAAATGATTGCAATTACCTATTCCCAACTCTGATGCATATTGCATATAACGAGTCATAAATGAAATAGTTTCACTTTGTCAACGTTGGCTTTTATAAGTCCCACTTTCTCTGGAAAAAGTCTTAATTTTCCACCTGCTCCTAGAAGCAGCCATGCTTTAAAAGTAAAAATTCATCAAACATCAAGACTCGAAAATAATGCGAATCTCAAGAGGTTTCAAGTGTTCCTTCGCTATTGATTTCCCTCCCTTTTAATCTGTATTCATAGTTTGAATCCGTTTATCAAAAATAGTAGTAATAATTTGGGACATTTATAGTTTTGTAAGGGACGAGAGAATTGTAGGCTGAGGGGAGAAACGCCGAAACCGTAAAATTGCAACCCTCGGTGGAGGGTGGAATCCCTGATGTTTCCAAATGAGATGGCTATTGAAATAGCCAATAAATAAGACATCACTTTTTAAAGAATAAACTTAATCTGATTTTGCAGTCTTAGGGATTTCTTGGTTTCTCTAAATGAAGTGCCAATCATTTGGTTTAGCACTCGCCCCATGGGAAGACGACCCGGATAGATAACGACTTACCGACTTAGGGCCACCTTTTTTTTATAATCCCGAGAAATAAAATCTTGAGCTTCGACCCTCCAGATTTCTAAAAACGCAGATTAAAATTCCTTTTTAGGGAGTTAAAAGGGGACTCGCATAAATTATCTCCATTTCTTATTGCTCTCCGATTTATTCCGTAATTCCCATCAGACGGATTGCCCTGGCTAAATTAAACCAGTACAACTTAATCTTAGGAGCGTTGTAAGGTCCGTTTTAACAGCCGAAATACGACCTCTCCCAGTTTCTACATAACAACCTCTATTTTATTTTTATTGCCTTTTCAGATTATCTGAAAAGATTAAATGTTTATGTGTTTTGACAAAGGCTCTGGAAATCCGAGTGTTCCGTATTTATTCGATTTTTTGGATTATCCTCCCTTTTCTAATTTATAAGTAAGTCCAGTATCTGGTAACAAAGTACGTGATATTTTTTATTTTTTTTAGTCTATTGTTGAGGAAAAATCCTTATTTTGTGATAAAAAAGTTCGACCCCAATTATTTATTTCCTTCTTTTAAATAAAATTAACTTTATAATGTATAATGCAAAAGGCGTTGAGATTATTTCGATTTAGCTTCTCCGCCTTTAGCCTACCAGATGGCGTAAAAAGGGTGGGTGGGAAGGCTCTTCCATTAGTTTGGCTGTCCAACACACCGTTTCCGATATACAGAAAAACTTAACAAATTTCCTGTTTGTTTTACACTGACTTTGAAAGGTCCTTTTAATCCTTGGTAAACAACGTCCTTTATCTTTTGCTGTCTGTTGATATTTTTTTTACCCTGTCCTATTGATGAAAAAAAAGAAGGGTTGGAAAATAACGAAAACCGAGTAGGAAAAGTGGGGTAAGACGGGGTAAAAGGACTTATTTTTTTTATGAATAACTTTCATTTGGATTCGATTTTTTTAGCCTGTTTGCTACCAGAAAATCATTTTTTTTTATATAAAATAATTTTTGTGAATATTTTTAAGCAGTTTGGTTATAGGAGGGTAAGATCGGGAGGCCGAAAATAAAGGTATAGATAAGCATGAAAAATCTAGATTAATATTCTCTATTAATTAATTTTCTTAAATAGAAGTTATTGTATTACCCTCAATTTTGGGAGAGGGTCATACAGACCCCATATACGAAAATGGAGAGAGAGTCCACCACGGGCGAGGGTGACATCCTTCCGCCAGACGGTCCATGTTTTTACTAGGAGGGTAAAAAAATAACTCCTTTAAGGAAGTTAAAGTACATACTACATAGTTTGAAGAGCTACCAACGAAACTTCCTTAAACGGCGAAAATAGGCTTGCTCTTTAGCTGTCCCTAGTTTATGGTGAGACGTATTATGCCTAAACGACAGAAACCGTTTTATGGCGAAACAACAAGATTAAAGAGAGGCTTTTATGGTGAGAAGCGTTATGATGACTTGCACTTTTTTTATGTCGACTTGCATTATTGAAAAAGTCGTTTATGGCGAAACGCTTTATGTTAAAATTCATTATGCTCAAAAATTTTGAACTTCCGAGAGCTTTATATTCAATTGCATTATGCCGAATCGCAGTATGGTGAACTACAGATTTTTATGTTTAACTGCTTTAGGGTGAAATGCGTTATGTTGAACAGTGTTCTCCCCTTAAGTTCTCCCTTGTGAAATGAGCCCAAGCATTTTGAATCCAAAAGAGCCTTCTAGTTTGGTGTGAAAAATGAGCCCCAAGGGTTCAAAAAAATCTATGAGCATTCATATTAGGACGAAAAACCTGCTTAAATTGACTTAAAACCCAGTTTCAGGGAGTCATTTCGACTCACTTAGTTCACAATGTTCTCACTAGAGCAAATTCATGAATCCAAACATGGTTGTTCTGATTAACTATAACAGCACATAGAAATTACCTATCCCCAAAACGTTCCCGCCAATTTCCACAGTGTGGGTATCAAGTTTCCTTGATAGTTTTTTATATTTTAACCTCCAAAATCCTTCCAAAAAGTATGGAATCAATTTCCTTCGATTTTAGCCAATCTGTTGAGAAACTAGTTGATTTCCGAACCCGAAACTAAACGAGATAACAAAATAACCTTCGTAAAATATAACCTTATTCGGAGTCGGGAAGTGAGTCTTCCCGTATACGACTCACAAAAAGGGCTTCTCGTAGAGGCTTTATAACCCAGTTTCAGGGAGTCGTTCCGAAGCAGCTAGTTTACAATGTTCTCACTAGAGCAAATTCATGAATCCAATCATGTTTTTTTCTGATTAACTATAACAGCACATAGAAATTACCTATCCCCAAAACGTTCCCGCCAATTTTCACTTAGCGTATAAAGTTTCCTTGATAGTTTTTTTAATTTCAACTTCCAAAATCCTTCCAAAAAGTACGGAATTTCCTTCGATTTTAGCCAATCTGTTGAGAAACTAGTTGATTTCCGAACCTGAAACTAAAAGAGATAACAAAATAACCTTCGTAAAATATAACCTTACTTTTAATCGGAGTCGGGAAGTGAGTCGTTCACATATACGACTCAGCTGGCTCGAGTCTTATGACCTTGGGTGAGTCGGAAAGGGCAAATTACGATTTCCTTGAACTCTCTAGTGCCTGCCCTGCTAAACACGACCGAATGGTGCCCTATTAAAAATTTGACCAACATTCAAAATAACCTCCTTAATTAATTTAAAATAGAAAACCGAGCGATTACCGCTTCAGAGTTTAAAGAAAAAAAAAATTCAACTCCTTCGTGTGTAAAACATTTTCCATTTTCTCGAAGCTGTTAATGGACACACGCACGCAAGCATTAAACATTCATTCCACTCTCTGAAATATGCACGATGTTGAACATTTATATGAAGGGGAAAAAATACGTCACGAAAATATAGTGTATTTTTATATATTTATATCACACCAAACTGAAAAAAACGGGGTTTAATTTTCGTCAAATATTTTGAAAGCTCTTAGAAGGCTGGAGAGGTCTTAATTAAAATAAATTAAATTTTGTGGATTAAAAAAAAATAAAAAAGAGGGAAATATTTTAAGAAGTTGGGGTCGCTTCTAGGTAGTTGTCATGTTCAAGAGGCGAGTGGAATGCGTCGGTTTTCCATTCTTTAATTAAACCTGTCAGTGTCGGAATGACAGAAAAGCCTCCGACCCAACAACACACATACTCTGATTACCCCACCCGACGGACTTCCACAAACTACAACCCCTGGACAAAAGTCCACGATATTTTTGATTAAACTTTAATTAAAACCGACTCTCTGGTGTACGAAGTTAGTCAAATAAATAAATTTAATTCGACGGTATGGAAGGAAAATGCTTGTTTTAAGCCACTTAATAAAACGTAATACATTTTGTTTTCAACCCCCAGGAATATTTTCAAGCTTTCCTCAATTATTTGCTTCAACAATAAATAAAAGATTAATAAACAATTGATATCCAGAGGGCTTCAAGCTTCTAATTAGGGGTAGAATTCCCCTTTTAAAATTTCTAACGATTCATCTAGCGTAACATCTTGTATTACCAATTAAATCGATCAGCTAAAACTAAAATACATTTTCTGGCTTATAAGGCGAAAACAAAAATCTAAGGTTACGAGGCTATAACCTGACGTGGACACGAATCCTCCCCTCAGCTGGCGCACCAAGCGGAATTTAAGTGTAGGGAAATAAGAGGGATGATGGCTTCTGTAACATAATATCTTTTAGACGGCTAACTATTTCCCTCCTTAAACTTCCCCTCCTTTATACTTCCCCTCTTTAATACTTCCCCCTCCTTGATACTGCATTGAATTATTTTCTCCTGTTTAAGAGATTAGGAATTCTAACGATTCGTCGAGAGTAACATCTTGTATTACCTATGAAATCGATCAGCTAAAACAGAACTACATTTTCTGGCTTATAAGTCGTACACGAAAATCTAAGGTTATGATGCTATAACCTGACATGGACCCGAATCCCCCCTCAGCTGGCGCACCAAGCGGAATTTTAGTGTAGGAAAATAAGAGGGATGATGGCTTCTGTAACCTAAGATCTTTTAGACGGCTCATTATTTCCCTCCTTAAACTTCCCCTCCATTATACTTCCCCCTCCGTTATACTTCCCCTCTTTAATACTTCCCCCTCCTTGATACTTCACTGAATTATTTTCTCCTGTTTAAGAGATTTGTAATTCTAACGATTCGTCTAGCCTAACATCTTGTATTACCTATTAAAACGAACAGCTAAAACATTTTAAAAATACATTTTTTGGCTTATAAGTCGTAAACAAAATCTTAGGTTATAGAGCTATAACCTTACATGGACACGAATCTCCCCTCAGCTGGCGCACCAAGCGGAATTTAAGTGTAGGAAAATAAGAGGGATGATGACCATATCTTTGTAACCAAAAATCTTTTAGACGGCTCATTATTTCCCTCCTTAAACTTCCCTCCTTTATACTTCCCCCTCCATTATACTTCCCCCTCATTTATACTTCCCGTCTTTAATACTTCCCCCTCCATGATACAGAATTGATTAATTTTCTCCTGTTTAAGAGATTAGTAATTCAAACGATTCGTCTAGCCTAACATCTTGTATTACCAATTAAATCGATCAGGAAAAATATTTTTTTCGGCTTATAAGTCGTAAACAAAAATTATAGGTTATGAGGCTATAACCTGACATGGACACGAATCTCCCCTCAGCTGGCGCAACAAGCGGAATTCAAGTGTAGGAAAATAAGAGGGATGATGACCATATCTTTGTAACCAAAGATCTTTTAGAAGGCTCATTATTTCCCTCCTTAAACTTCCCCTCCTTTATACTTCCCCTCCGTTATACTTCCCCTCCTTTATACTTCCCCTCTTTAGTTCTTCCCCCTCCTTGATACTGCATTGAATTATTTTCACCTGTTTAAGAGATTAGTAATTCTAACGATTCGTCTTGCCTAACATCTTGTATTACCTATTAAAACGAACAGCTAAAACATTTAAAAATACATTTTTTGGCTTATAAGTCGTAAACAAAATCTTAGGTTATAATGCTATAACCTTACATGGACACGAATCTCCCCTCAGCTGGCGCACCAAGCGGAATTTAAGTGTAGGAAAATAAGAGGGATGATGGCCATATCTTTGTAAATATCTTTGTAACCAATGAACTTTTTGACGGCTCATTATTTCTCTCCTTAAACTTCCCTCCTTTATACTTCCCCCTCAGTTATACTTCCCGTCTTTAATACTTCCCCCTCCATGATACAGAATTGATTAATTTTCGCATGTTTAAGAGATTAGTAATTCTAACGATTCGTCTAGCGATTCGTAATAGCATCTTGTATTTCCAATTAAATCGATCAGGAAAAATATTTTTTTCGGCTTATAAGTCGTAAACAAAAATCATAGGTTATAAGACTATAACCTGACATGGACACGAATCTCCCCTCAGCTGGCGCACCAAGCGGAATTGAAGTGTAGGAAAATAAGAGGGATGATGGCTTCTGTAACCTTAGATCTTTTTAATTATTTTCTCCAGTTTAATTTCGATACTTTGAAGTAGTTAATTTACGTAAGTAGGTTCTCTAAGCAAGCATTTCAAAAAGGTTTTAGGGAAAGAAAAAATATTATGTAGGTAAAGAAGAAAAATGAAATAGAGGTTGGGATAAGAGGTATGGGTGGTATAACGCAAATTGAACTGTCAGCTACATTGACGGGCAAAGTATACTTAGTCAATAATATTTGTAAAGGTCTAGAAAGGAGGTTTTCTCTTTCCGGAGTGGAGTTTTTCCCGTCGGTTTATACCAGGGTTGGAATCTCGCAAAATAAAGGTTTTCTTATAGAAGACCTCTCTCTCCCTCTCTCTTATCATTGTTAACTTTTCTTTGAGAATGTATTTGGCTAGGTTTAACAGTTTCCATCACACTAATGCACCTAGCTTATTGTTGTATCAGAACTCACCCACCCTTCTTCCCCCCAGCGTCTTCACGGGATATAACTCGCCCGTTCCCTCCTCCATTTTTTTAATAATCACTGAAATAGCAACAAAGATGGCTTTAAAGAAAATAGGTATCTTTTCCAAAAGCTTTCGCTTTCACACAAAAAAAAAACTCCTATTTTATCAAAATTGATCCATTTCCTAATTGCTTGTTGTAAATTTATTAGGTGATGGATGGGTTAAAATTTTAATCAATTAATTTTTTTTAATACCGAAAAAGAGAGGAAAGCTCGATAAATGATTCAAAAATTTTTTTAATAATTGGCTTATTTTTATTCCTCTCCGCTGAATAAATCAAAGGATCACCAAAAATTCTCATTTTCAAACTGTCGCCTTTAATATTTGATCAATTTTACTTTTACAGCCACCGTTGGAACGGAAAACGATTTCTTTTAAGATTTAAAAAGTGAAAAAATGTAATTTTTTTGCAAAAGGGCTTTAATAAAACGCTGGAAAAACCTATATGGTATTATTTATCAATAAACGCGGTTTTTCTTTTTTTTCCCCCTTCATGGAATTTCTGAAATCCTGTCCATTTATGAAGAAAAGACTCCTATCCGGTGTTTGGGTGTTTTCCTCGATTTTTTAGTGTTAAAACACCCATGTCATCGGGTTCGAGCGTTCGACACTCAAAACACAGCATTTGAGCCTTTCTCCTTGATTTTTTTGGTGTAAAAACACCCTTTTTACCGGGCGTTTTGGCGTCAAACATCAAATAGGTCGTTATCTTTGATTTTTTGGTTTAGAAAACTCCGTTTTATCCGGCAATAAGACGTTTTCTTCGATTTTTTGGTGTAGAAACACTCATTTTATGGGGTTTTATAGCTCTCAGCACACAAATAAAAAGGCGTTCGAGCGTTCGACACCCAAAACACAGCATTTGAGCCTTTTTATTTTATTGTTTTGGTGTAAAAACACCCTTTTTACCGGGCGTTTTGGCGTCAAACATCAAATGGGTCGTTAACGTTGATTTTCTGGTTTAAAAAAGTCCGTTTTATCCGGCAATAGGGCGTTTTCTTCGATTTTTGGTGCTAAAACACCCGTGTCATCGGGCTTTCTTGCTCTCAGCACACAAATAAAAAGGTGTTTGAGCGTTCGACACCCAAAACACAGCATTTTAGCCTTTTTACTTGATTTTTTTGGTGTAAAAACACCCTTTTTACCGGGCGTTTTGGCGTCAAACATCAAATGGGTCGTTATCTTTAATTTTCAAGTTTAGAAAACTCCGTTTTATCCGGAATAGGGTGTTTTCTTCGATTTTTTGGTGTTAAAACACCCATGTCATCGGCTTTTCTAGCTCTCAGCACACAAATAAAAAGGTGTTCGAGCGTTCGACACCCAAAACACAGCATTTGAGCCTTTTTCCTAAATTTTTTGGTGTAAAAACACCCTTTTTACCAGGCGTTTTGGCGTCAAAAATCAAATGGTTCGTTATCTTTGATTTTCTAGATTAGAAAACTCCGTTTTATCCGGCAATAGGGCTTTTTCTTCCGTTTTTTGGTGTTAAAACACCCGTGTCATCGGGTTTTATAGCTCTCAGTACCCACTTTAAACGGGCGCGGGCGTTCTGAAAATGTCCTGATTTTTTTAATGATTTTCCAGAAATTCGATATGTTTTAAAATTGAAATTTCTCAAAAAATCGTAATAGTTTAACGTATTTTTTTCTCAAAAATCGTTATAAAATTGCAATTATCTCAACGAATCGTAAAAAAATTATTATTTTCTCAAAAAACCGTAAAAACAATCTAATTTTTTTAACGTTAAAAATAATACGATTTCTTTAAAATACGTTAAAATGAATTTGTATAAATGTTTGGAGCGTATAAATGGGAAACTTTCAGTAGAATTTAGTACTTAATACTGCAGGGGATTTTATTATAATTTCAAGGGGGATCCCTTTTGTAATATTAGGTAAATTTTTTTATTAAAGAAGGTATATTTAGTGATTTTAATAAACGCAAATCTCAAGTGAAATAATCTCACTTCTTGCAAGTGAAGCAACCGAGTTTAATTGAATGTTGGTCCCTTAACCACTTATTGTTAGTTAAATTTCAAACTCATTGTAATTCTAATGAATAGGCTCATAGGAGATGGAAGATAAGAGGAAATTTCCTGGTTGCGAATTGTTTTAGCTACAATGTGGCCCTCTCTAAACTTAAGTTTGTATTGTACCAATTTTAACCAAAAGCGTAATTTAATTGTTTCGCGGTTTTACTGAGGTCGACTTTGAAAAGTGTATTTAGTTGATTAGAAAACTTTTTTTTTTCCTCACTCACAAAAAATTTACTAATTGTCTCTGATGAAAAGTTTTTAATTTATCGTTCACCAAGGAACCGTGTAATTCTCCCATTTAAAACATATACGGCTACGAGCGTGTATTTTACCCTTCTCACTTTTCTCTCCCCGTGTTAGGCCCCTCGTTAAAAGTTTTTCTCCCCCATGTTGTCATCTTGCAGGATTATAAGTTTTATTTTATTGTAGCAACTGTACACATCTAAACAAAAATTGAACAAGTACTAAGTTACTATTCACAACAGTTTTCTTTTTATTTTTAAAAAAGCTTAAAGCGCAAGTTGTCAAAAACAGCACGAACTCGGGCACCGAGGAATTTCATTTACGATTATTTAGAAAATCTTATTTTCTAAATGATTTTGTTGGTAATCATATTTTAAAATATTATTTGTTTTCTTCTTTGTTTGGTAGACTAATTATTGATATGGTTTTTTTTTCCAAGACATTTTTTTTCAAAACGCCAAAATGTTGAGGTGTCAAAACGCGCTTTTTATCAAAAATCTCGAAAACTATGAGGTTTACCACAAAAAGTACTAAGTACAAAATTAATCTACATTAAATTTTCTACAAAATCTATTTAGCACATAACCACGATAAAGTGAAGGATTTCGGAAATACGAGCCGTCAAAAAAAATAAATTTGGCTCTTTTGACGTTTTAGACTCAAATAACTCAAAAACCACTGCTTCTAGCGTGATAAAGACTAAATAAAAAATTAATCTTTATGCAATTTCCAATAGAAAATGACTTCATATTTTTTTTCTTAAACTAATAGTTTAGGATATACGGGGTGTCCGGAAACATTTGGCCTGGGAGAGCGTTAAAAAGTCGTTTTTTGAAAAAAAGTTAAATGTAAACCCCCCTTAATTTAAATCAAACAATTTGATGGTGTAGTTTAAAATGTATTTTTTATTAATAAATTTATTTTTATTAAGATTCGGAATCTACGCAAAATTTCAATTTATGACTATTTATGACCATTTTTGGCAACTTTAAAAAATGTCAAAATTTAGCGTTTTTTGCGCTAAAATCCGTTAAAATTGACCCAAGAGACTCCTTTTTTAGCACCTCTTTTTGTCCAAAGATTCCATCTATAACAAATTCAAGCATCTTCGCATTCAGCATCACGAGATGTCATCGCTAACGTCCTTTTTTCAAGTTAGAACCCGAATTTCTTACTTCAGAAATTAAAATTAGCGATTTTTTGAATTTAAAAAAATTAGTCTCTTAGGTCAATTTTAACGGATTTTAGCGCGAAAAACGCTAAAATTTGACATTTTTTAAAGTTGTCAAAAAAATGAATAGCCTTATCAACTTGAAATTTCGCGTCAATTTTGACGGATTTTAGCGCGAAAAACGCTAAAATTTGACATTTTTTAAAGTTGTCAAAAATATGAATTGCCTAATCAACTTGAAATTTCGCGTCAATTTTAACGGATTTTAGCGCGAAAAACGCTAAAATTTGACATTTTTTAAAGTTGTCAAAAATATGAATAGCCTAATCAACTTAAAATTTCGCGTCAATTTTGACGGATTTTAGCGCGAAAAACGCTAAAATTTGACATTTTTTAAAGTTGTCAAAAATATGAATAGCCTAATCAACTTGAAATTTCGCGTCAATTATAACGGATTTTAGCGCGAAAAACGCTAAAATTTGACATTTTTCAAAGTTGTCAAAAATGGTCATATGAATAGCCTAACCAACTTGAAATTTTGCGTAGATTACGAGTCTGAAATAAAAAATAAGGCTTCTGTATAAGTCAAAGATCAAGTGTACTTTTAACAAAATCGATTTTAAAGAAATCAATTTTTAGACATCCTTTTTCGCAAATAATAAAGCAATTTTACCTCTTCAGGTCAAAAGTTAAGCTATTTTTATAACTTCAAAAGGTTGTCAGAGGAGGTTTTACAAAACAGAAAATTGAAATAGAAGCTGTTATTTAGGGTCAGGAAGTTTATAAGGAATTTCGCAACCTAAAGTTTCAAACAAATGAACGATTCACTAATTAATGTGAAATGTACACAAGCAGAGGCTTCAAAAACCTATAATTGGCTGCCATCGCCATTCTGTAACCTCCTATAGAACATAAACAATAACGTTACAAATACAATTAACTTTGGAAAAGTGTCTTGTTTCGTAATAATTGGCTCAAAAAAAAATTTCTCCCACTCTTTTCTTTTTCTTTCCTCACTCTGAATTTGTGTAACGTATGACGTAAGGGGGAAGAAAAAATTCGAACACATCCAATTACGTATAACAATGGTTTAGCTGGAGGCATTAACCCACTCATTATAACGCCAATTCGAAAACTAACAAGCTAAAAAGGTTTTAGGGCAAAAATTGGTACTTCGACTTACCTCCAATAGCAGAACCTTCTTCTTTAAGGAGATATTAGGGTTTTAAGTTGGTTGCTTTGTACATTTTTCGTTGTGAGCAACGGTTTTCGGTTTTTCCCATCTATCTTGGAAACCGTCGCTCAAAACGAAAAAATGTCTTAAGTAAAAGTTGTAGCTACGGAAATTTACTACATAAAATATCTTATTGGTTTTTTCCGTCAGAGCAATATTTTAGGAGATATGAAGGTTTTAAGTTTTCAGACAGGCTCTGTAGGATTATTAGTTTAACCTCATAACTCCTTAAATATTGCTCTTACGCAAATAATAAATAAAGAAATTTTTGTAGGAAATCTTTGTACCTACAACTTTGACTTAGGACATTTTTTCGTTTTGAGCAACGATTTCCGAGATAGAAGGGAAAACCCGAAAACCGTTGCTCACAACGAAAAATTTGCAAAGCAACCAACTTAATTACTTCCATATCTCCTAAAGTATTGCTCTGACGGAAAAAACTAATAAGATATTTTATGTAGTATATTTCAGTACCTACAACTTTTACTTAGGACATTTTTTCGTTTTGAGCGACGGTTTCCGAGATAGAAGGAAAAAACCGAAAACCGTTGTTAACAACGAAAAATTTGCAAAGCAACTCACTTAAAAACCATCATACCTCCTTAACTTACTGATAGTCAGAAAATTTTTAAAGGGACATAAAAAATACAAAAACAATTTACCTAATAATTGGTTTATTAAAATGATTTTCTTAAAAAACCAAAAATGAAATAAAAAAATTTATTTACAGAAATAATCTGAAATTACAATACAAATACATTTTTTTTTCCTTTGAAAGGGGAAATAAAAATTTTGGGGAAAAGGGAGGGAATAAAAAAAATAAATGATTGGTTTTGTTTTCTATTTAAATTACATATCACTCTATATAATTATAAGACCGCAGTTGACACATATAAACATTCAGAAGAGGGCTAACGCTGCCGCTCACACACCAACTTTAAAATAAATTGTCTTTTTTAATTTTTTTTTTTTAATTTGTTTTTTGTTTTTAGTAAATAACATACATTTAATATTATTAATAACATATATAATATTATATAGGTACTCAATGTAATCTAATATATTTTATAATAAATTTGTTTCTGCAATTACGTCGCAACACTCGCACAATTTCTTAAAAAGTTCATTCTTAAACTCGAAAAAATTAAATAAACGTCTCTTTTGTGTGTTAAACTTTCCTCGTTGTTTTCATTGTATTTTTCTTCCAATTGCCCTTCGTTTTCACATCTTTCGTTAGCGGTGATCACGACGAAAAGAAAAAAATGCGCGCATTTCGATGGTACACGTAACAAAATAAAAGGTGTTGCACTTTTGGACACTTATTTTGAAAAATTAAAAAAACAATAGAATTGAGAAAATAAACGTTTTTTTCCCCCCGTAAAATTCACCAACAGTAAACACTTAGCTCGCCGCCTGTGTCGCCAGTGTGCCTCCACGTAGTAACCGCCCTCGCTTGCAGCTGAAAAAAAATAAAAGTAAATTAGTATATGAGTAAAATTAATCTGAGTATACTATTTTCTAAAAAACTGCATAAATCGATGGAAATTTCCCTTTGAAAACCAATCTTAAGGATAAGGAGGTCGCTGACGATAAGAGATGAGAGAGACAAGGTGGAATTTTTTAAATCTAAAATATTAAGCCCGAGTTAATTAGGTGTTGAGTAATGTGGTTACAGGGTGTGTTTAAATCCTGAAAGAACTTTTTATTTGCGATGCTGACATGTTGGCTATGCTAACTTGTTGGCTATGCTAACTTGGTGACGATGCTGATATATTAGCCATGCTGACATGTGGGCGATGCTGACACGGTGGCCATGTTAGCGATGCTGACAGGTTGGCGATGCTGACAGGTTGGCGATGCTGACATGTTGGCGATGCTAACTTGGTGAAGATGCTGACATGTTGGCAATGCAGACATCCTGGAGATGCTAACATGTTGGCGATGCTGACTTGTTGGCGATGCTGACATGTAGGCGATGCTGAAATGGTAGCAATGCTGACACGCTATCCTGATTGCATTACAGTACCATTAAGGGGAAAAGAAAATGAAGTAGTTAGTATTGCCACCATTTCAGCATCGCCAACATGTCAGCATCTCCAGGATGTCAGCATCGTCGCCATGTCGGCATCGCCAACACGTCATCATCGCCAACATGTTAGCATCTCCAGGATGTCGGCATTGCCAACATGTCAGCATCGTCACGAAGTTAGCATCGCCAACCTGTCAGCATCGCCAACCTGTCAGCATCGCAAAAATGGCCACCATGTGAGCATCGCCAACATGTGAGCATCGCCAATATGTCAGCATCTCCAACATGTCAGCATCTCCAACAAGTCAGCATAGCTAATATGTCAGCATCGTCACCAAGTTAGCATCGCCAAAATGTCAGCATCTCAAACATGTCAGCATCGCTACCATGTCAACATCGCCACCCTGTCAGCATCTCCAACATGTCAGCATCGCCAACATGTCAGCATCGCCAACATGTCAGCATCGCCAACATGTCAGCATCGCCAACATGTCAGCATCGCAAACATGTCAGCATCGCGAACATGTCAGCATCGCCAACATGACAGCATCGCCACATGTCAGCATCTCCAACAAGTCAGCATAGCTAATATCAGCATCGCCACCATGTCAGCATCGCCAACAGTCAGCATCTCCAACAAGTCAGCATAGCTAATATGTCAGCATCGTCACCAAGTCAGCATCGCCAACATGTCAGCATCGCCAATATGTCAGCATCTCCAACATGTCAGCATCTCCAACATGACAGCATCGCTATCATGTCAGCATCGCCACCATGTCAGCATCGCCAACATGTCAGCATCTCCAACAAGTTAGCATAGCTAATATATAACCATCGTCACCAAGTTAGCATCGCCAATATGTCAGCATCGCCAATATGTCAGCATCTCCAACAAGTTAGCATAGCTAATATATCAGCATCGTCACCAAGTTAGCATCGCAAACATGTCAGCATTGCAAACATGTCAGCATCGCCAACATGTCAGCATCGCCAACATGACAGCATCGCCCACATGTCAGCATCTCCAACAAGTCAGCATAGCTAATATATCAACATCGCCACCATGTCAGCATCGCCAACAGTCAGCATCTCCAACAAGTCAGCATAGCTAATATATCAGCATCGCCACCATGTCAGCATCGCCAACAGTCAGCATCTCCAACAAGTCAGCATAGCTAATATGTCAGCATCTTCACCAAGTCAGCATCGCCAACATGTCAGCATCGCCAATATGTCAGCATCTCCAACATGTCAGCATCTCCAACATGTCAGCATCTCCAACATGACAGCTTCGCCACCATATCAGCATCGCCAACATGTCAGCATCTCCAACAAGTTAGCAAAGCTAATATATCAGCATCGTCACCAAGTTAGCATCGCCAACATGTCAGCATCGCCAATATGTCAGCATCTCTAATATGACAGCATCGCCACCATGTCAGCATCGCCAACATGTCAGCATCTCCAACAAGTTAGCATAGCTAATATATCAGCATCGTCACCAAGTTAGCATCGTCACCATGTCAGCATCGCCAACATGTCGGCAATGTCGAATTGCCTCGAATTGCCCCCACTTAATCCACGAAGATATAAGAATGTTCGCCCAGGGCGACCCCGAACAGAACGGATCGGAGTTAACAAGGGGCCCAAACGTGCGACTTCGAACCTCCGAACGTTCGGTGCAAATGCTCTCTGGATGCGGCTTTACACTGATGAAAATTCCCGCCATCTGATATCATTTCCCCAGATAAAAACGTTTCTCATTGGGACAGCATTGGTCAGCTTATCTAATATCGATGTTAATGAGAGCTGTTCATAACAGGTTGGAGCAAAAATCTAGTAGCATTAAAATGCGTCCCGCATTCAGAGGGTGTCAAGTGCCATTTTACGTCAAAGTAGAAGATTTAAAAAAATTTAGCCTTTTTTCAGTGTCAAGCAATGCTTTTTTTTTATGTTCCTAGGGGAAAAAAAGTAAGCACCGGAGGGTATGGAATCCATTTGATAACGTTTACCTGCTGAGTAACAAAACAGAAATGGGGAAGGAACAGGTTGAAAAGAGGAGATCGATAGGTAAAATATCGATGTTGGTGACCTTCAACTGATAACAACTTCATTTTAATAAGCCGGAATGAGATTCCCTTTTGCCAAGAAAAGGGTGGGAAAGGGCTAAAAATAAACTTAATCAATCCGCTAATGTGTAAAAGTTTCTTAATGCTTTTGTTATAACGGAAAAGTCTTGAAAGTAGAATAAATGGTTGTGACCCGGTACGTTTGAAGGAAAAAGGGTCCGGGGGCTGGAGTGAAGGGAGGTGCGGGGTCTTGGCAATCAATAGTTGGGAGGGCCTCTCCCCGCTCACACGGACCTACCCCTACTATCTACACTACACTTACACATTTACGGAGGCTACACGTTCACACAAAACACACCCCCTTTAAAGCCTCCTCTTCTCAACTACATAGTTTATTTTCTCATTATTATTAAGAGGGCCTAAATTAAATCCCATTTGGAAAGAAAATTAGACATTTATCTTCATAAAAGAGAAAGAAAAATTAGGGAGCCGACAAAATGGATACGACCCCCTCAAACTTCGATTTGCATCACGCCAGGCAATTGCTCAAATCTTTCACCAAAATGACTACCAACGGAAGTTAAAACGAGTTGATTCCAGGGATAAGGCACAAAATAGAGAAAGCTTTGTTTATAGGAAACCACGTATAAATCACGAGCCATAAAAACCATAGAGATTAATCTCAAACGATAACGGTCAAAACAAACTCGCCCGATAATTTTATCAAATTCGACGTTTCGCTAACATTTCATATTTCCTCCACACACCCATTTCCGTACACAAATATTTAATTTCCGTACACAAAGCACAAATAGAGAAAGCTTTGCTCATTTATAGGAACCACGTATAAATCACGAGCCATAAAAACCATAGAGATTAATCTCAAACGATAACGGTCAAAACAAACTCGCCCGATAATTTTATCAAATTCGACGTTTCGGCTAACATTTCATATTTCCTCCACACCCATTTCCGTACACAAATATTTAATTTCGTCCCTTGTCTCTCGAAAATGGTTAAATATGGCCTTAGAAAGGAAAAACGTGGAAAATTATTAATATAGTTTCCCCGTTTACGATGTTTTTATGCGAAAACGATATAATCCCGGCTATAAATTTAACACCGTATTTTATCAATCAAGAGAAGCCCGATATACCCAAACTGTTTTTTTTACTAATAAAACCCAGCATATAATTTTATTTTGTCAATTTTTAGCGAATAATGCCTAAAAGCTGCAAATTTCATGATCGGAAAATTGATGCAGTAAACCCAACAGAGGTAAAAAAAATAGATTAAGCTTTGTGCCATTTTAATTAAACGGTTCTCAACTCAACTAAATTTTGACATAAAATAATAATAAAAAGTCACAATTCTCTTTGAGGAAGTTAAAAATATTGGCGTCAACGTAAAACGGAAAAAAGGGAAAAAAGGCAGAAGGGAAAAATGACTAGTCTGGAGGACGGGAATATCCAAAAGTATCGCTATTTAACTATTTTTCCTACCCAAAATCAAGGTAGAAAAACGAACGTCTACGCCTAGCAAGACCATACAGAATGTGCAGAACAACCTTAACTTATCCTACTTTTTTTTTTAATTAATTAATTAATTTTATGAAATATAAGCATTTGGTGAAAATTTGGTGAGATCGGACGATAGTAGGCCGTGGCGCAAACAAATTTTAAGCCCAAATCTCCACCATTTTAGCAAATTAAAAAAACGAAATTTTCAAGATTGCAAAAGGTAAAAATTTGGCCATTCCGGAAACAACGGACGGCCGGCCGGTACCAGAGACAATATCTTAATTGGTAAAGGTCAATAATTGGGGATATCCCCACTCCCAAAAACTCGTACATGGAGGGCAATACGATATCTTTACCAAGACCAAACACTATTTTTTTTTTCTTAATTAATTCTAAATATAAGCAATATTTGGTGAAAATTTGGTAAAGATCGGACCAATAGTAAGGCCGTAGCGCATTAAACAAAATTTTAAGCCAAAATCTCCACTATTTTAGCGAATTTAAAAAAACACGCAATTTTCAAGACTACAAAAGGAAGATTTAGGTAAAAATCAGATGAAAATTCCGGCCTTTCCGGAAACAACGGACGGCCGGCCGGCACCAGAGACAATATCGTAATTGGTTAAGTTCAATAATGTGGGGAAGTATAAGCAATATTTGGTGAAAATTTGGTAAAGATCGGACCAATAGTAAGGCCGTAGCGCATTAAACAAAATTTTAAGCCAAAATCTCCACTATTTTAGTGAATTTAAAAAACACGCAATTTTCAAGACTAAAGGAGTATAGGTTAAAATCAGATGCAAATTCCGGCCTTTCCGGAAACAACGGACGGCCGGCCGGCACCAGAGACAATATCGTAATTGGTGAAGTTCAATAATGTTGGGAAGACCCCTCCCAGAAAATCGTATATGGAGGGCATACAATATCTCTTTACCAAGAACAAACACAATTTTTTTTAAATTAATTAATTCTATGAAATATAAGCAGTATTTGGTGAAAATTTGGTGTAGATCGGACCAATAGTAAGGCGCATTAAACAAAATTTTAAGCCAAAATCTCCAGCGACTTATAAAAAAAAAACGAAATTTTCAAGATTAAAAAACGAAAATTTAGGTTAAAATCAGACGAAAGTTAGTAACAACTGGCGACGGACGGCCGGCACCGGAGACAATATCGTAATTGGTGAAGTTCAATAATATGGGAAAGACCCCTCTCCCACCCGTACATGGAGAGCAATACAATATCTCTTTACAAAGTAAAAATGCAACTCTTGACCTTATCGCCATAGATAAGAAAACATACTAGACGATTGATACACTCTTGCAATTTTTATTTTCCCGTATTTTAAATTCAAGAAGGATAATTGATGACAAAAATAAAACCTTTCTTCTGTTTTATCATTATCTCCCTTTAGAATGTTTTTTTTTATCATTCTTTTTATTATTCAACATTATGAATAGCCTGATATAGGGCGAGAAAAGCTCTGAATAAACGAAAGCCTTTTAAAACATAGATAAAATCATTAATCATTAATTATTTTGTAAGGCCGTCCCTTCGTCCACACAAAGATAGCTGATAAAACGTGGGAGGGAAAAGGATTGAAAGACCTCGCTTCCAGGTAAGTTACATATAGGTTTGACGGGAAACTCCTCCCAATCAATACCCAGTAACGAGAGAGATAGTTATCTCTCATCTCACAAAATATTTCTCCGAAATTTTACCTTTTTTTATAATTATCCATTTCTCGTGTGACTACCTTCGGGTGTGATAATTCACTTGCGTTTGTTAGTAATTACGTGGTGTGGAGTGAAACTCGGGGCTAAGATTGATCACCAGCGCCCTCGGTAATGACCGACCGTGCAGATATGAAGGCTACACTTTACCCCACCCTTTAATTCACTAAAAAAAAGCTCAAAAGTCGAATTCTAAAACAGTATTTCGATGGAAATAACCTCTGTGTTCACATCTCAGTGACATGTAATATCGCCTGACCCAACGAAGAATTTATAATATTTTTTTACGTTTCAAATACCATAATAATTATGACAAAATAAGCGCCTTTTTTTTCTTCAACACATTCAACTGTAGGGAAATCAACGTTAAATATAAGATACAACCGTTTAACTGGATTTTCTGGTGTTTTTTTTACAGTGTTCTGGTCAAGAATAACTATATATGGAATTTTTCATCTAAAAACACCTATTTCACCGGATTTTTGGTATTTTTCCTCGATTTTCACCAAGACTCCAGAGAACTTCAACTTTTTCTAGTTTTTTTGGGCGAAAATCGCCGGCGTTATTAGCGTATATTTCAGGTATTTTTACATTTGTATATTATGGCATATTTCGTCTATTTTTTGCGCATCAAAGTCCAATAATAATGAAGGTCGGGGTTTTTCTTAGCGGGGCGGAACGCTGCCGCGTTGCTAAATAATACTTTCATCCGATGTATCGATATATCGATATATTTATTCCAATATATTTGTGCCATCGATATTTTATCTTCCGATATACCTGTGCCATCGAAATATTTCTTCCGATATATCTGTGCCATCGATATATTTCTTCCGATATATCGGTTGACCGATATATTTCTTCCGATATATCTGTGCCATCGATATTTCTTCCGATATATCGGTTGACCGATAAATTTCTTCCGATATATCGGTTGACCGATATATTTCTTCCGATATATCGGTTGACTGGTATATTTCTTCCGATATCGGTTGACCGGTATATTTCTTCCAATACATCTGTGCCATCGATATATTTCTTCCGATATACCTGTGTCATCGAAATATTTCTTCCGATATATCTGTGCCATCGACTATTTCTTCCGATATATCGGTTGACCGATATATTTCTTCCGATACATCTGTGCCATCGATATATTTCTTCCGATATACCTGTGTCATCGAAATATTCTTCCGATATATCTGTGCCATCGACTATTTCTTCCGATATATCGGTTGACCGATATATTTCTTCCGATATATCGGTTGACCGATATTTATTCCGATACATCTGTGCCATCGATATCGACAGTATACCTGCAAAACCTCGTAAGTCCGATTTTTTCCCCAAAATAAGGTTTTGAGCTTGCTGGGTAAATGTAAGGCTCTAGAACCTTCGTAGAAAGTTAAGCTTCGATTCAGTGAGAAATGTCTTCTCTATGTTCGACCGTAATAACCTGCAAGTCCATAACCTTCCATAGACCTCGCAAGTGTCTCCTGTAAAATTCTGATTTGAGAACATACGAGGTTTTGCAGGTATACTGTCGATATACTTCTTCCGATATATCGGTTGACCGGTATATTTCTTCCGATACATCTCTGCCATCAATATTTTCTTCCAATATATCTATGTCATCGATAAATTTCTTCCAATACATCTGTGCCATCGATATATTTCTTCCGATACATCTGTGCCATCGATATATTTCTTCTAATATATCTGGGCCATCGATATATTTCTCCCGATATATCGGTTGACCGATATTTCTTCCGATATATCGGTTGGTTGACCGATATATTTCTTCCGATATATCGGTTGGTTGACCGATATATTTCTTCCGATATATCGGTTGGTTGACCGATATATTTCTTCCGATATATCGGTTGGTTGACCGATATATTTCTTCCGATATATCGGTTGACCGATATAATTCTTCTGATATATCGGTTGACCGATATATTCTTCCGATATATCGGTTGAATATCGGTTGACCGATATATTTCTTCCGATATATCAGTTGAATATCGGTTCTTCCGATATATCGGTTGACCGATGTATTGGTTGACCGATGTATCGGTTGACCGATGTATTTCTACCGATTTATCGGTGGACCGATATATTTCTTCCGATATATTGGTTGACCGTTATATTTCTTCCGATATCTCGGTTGACCGATATTTCTTCCGATACATCGGTTGACCGATATATTTCATCCGATACATCGGTTGACCGATATATCAATATATATTTATATATCGCCCATCCCTACACACGAGTTACTGGAGGTGATCGTGCTATTGCGCTGACCTAAACGATGCATCACGAACTGTCACAGTCGACAAGACCGTCAACTACTGACATCACCAATTGTTCCTCACAGCAGAACACTGCCTGCTTAAACACCCTCGCTTGTAATTTTTAATCACCTGATTTCTACTATCAAAGAGCGAAATATATGCTCAAATGGTAGAAAAGAGAGGAAGGGTACTTGTCCGTATAATGCTTCGAACTTGACTCGTATACAAGATACATATTCATAGTCCTCTGCATAAGATAACACTTACGCCCTTACCCGCCTCGTGTTTTCACCTGAAGGTACACCGAAAGGTTGGGCCGTATAATACTGGGAGTTTTCCATATGTATCCCAGATGTATTTAAAAGAGGAAAATGGGCCAGGGGAAATATGTATTTCTGCCTAG
Organism: Orius insidiosus; assembly: GCA_014119065.1. NCBI lineage: Eukaryota > Metazoa > Arthropoda > Insecta > Hemiptera > Anthocoridae > Orius > Orius insidiosus. The sequence continues at coordinate 154,881 of JACGAQ010000293.1, read as the reverse complement.
CACACTTTTCTCTTTACATTATCATACATTTGAGAGTCAAATTTTGTTTTCCTACTCGTTCAATGTAAAACTTTTGATTAAATAGATCCCGACTAATCAATTAGAAGCTGGAATTAAAGCCATGAAACTTGAAAGTGCTGATGGCTATGAAGAATTCTTAATAGAATCGGATCAAGTGGATGAACCGACATTTCGGCTGGGAAAACATTAGTTCGAACTATCGTATAATTGAAGATATGCACAAAATATTTCAAACGCCAACATTCAGGGCACCTCTCATTTAAGTTTCTTTGCTGGGTTGTAAAGTTTAGACAGCAAATGGAGCCCAGCTAAGAGAAGGTTCTTCAAAAGGTGAAGCTCGCGGAGACGAATAATCAAAGAGGGGGGGGGGGAGATTGGATGATGGCTCGCAATCCCTTTGACTCTTGCGCACAAGACCGCCACGCAATGGACCGCATTCCTTGTGCGCACGAGTCAAAGGGATTGCGAGCCATCATCCAAGCTCCCCCCCCCCCCCTCTTTGATTATTCGTCTCCCTAAGAGGATGAACCGACATTTCGGCTGGGAAAACATTAGTTCGAACTATCGTATAATTGAAGATATCGTACAGTTGTCTAAACTTTACAACCCAGCAAAAACCATTAATGAGAGGTGCCCTGAATGTTGGCGTTTTGAAATATTTTGTGCTTCATCTTCAATTATACGATAGTTCGAACTAATGTTTTCCCAGCCGAAATGTCGGTTCATCCTCTTAAGGAGAAGAATAATCAAAGAGGGGGGGGGGGGGGAGCTTGGATGATGGCTCGCAATCCCTTTGACTCGTGCGCAAAAGAGCGACACGCAATGGACCGCAAGCCACGAGCAGAGCGTTGGTGGGCACTTGATGGCTCGTAGTTCTCCCAAGGATTCTTAAGTTTTGTCTCTTTCGACATTTCCGTATAGCTGGAGGGTTTCTGGCTTTGACGGATTATAAAGTTTAGACAGCATAAGAGAAGGCTGTTAGCGCATCAAAAGGTGAAGCACGCGGTTCGCCTTAAGAAGACGAATAATCAAAGGGGGGGGGGGGGGGCTTAGATGATGGCAATCCATTTGACTCGTGCTCAAAAGACCGACCAGCAATTGAGGCGCTCCGGGTACGAAGGGCGAACTCATCAACATCGGACAAATTTTTTTTTTTCATTTTCAGATTCTAGACCTCTTGGTGAATACACCCATATGAGTTTTATGTTGAGTTCGCCCTTTTTTCCCCCTTTAAATACGTAAAAACCGATATGCGGCAAAGCTCTAACTGCGATATCCGAGCGGGTACGAAGGGCGAACTCAACATCGGACATTTTTTTTTTTTTTTTTTTTTTTTTTTTTTTTTCAGATTCTAGACCTCTTGGTGAATACACCCATATGAGTTTTATGTTGAGTTCGCCCTTTTTTCCCCCTTTAAATACGTAAAAACCGATATGCGGCAAAGCTCTAACTGCGATATCCGAGCGGGTACGAAGGGCGAACTCATCAACTCGGACAAATTTTTTTTTTTCATTTTCAGATTCTAGACCTCTTGGTGAATACACCCATATGAGTTTTATGTTGAGTTCGCCCTTTTTTCCCCCTTTAAATACGTAAAAACCGATATGCGGCAAAGCTCTAACTGCGATATCCGAGCGGGTACGAAGGGCGAACTCAACATCGGACATTTTTTTTTTTTTTTTTTTTTTTTTTTTTTTTTTCAGATTCTAGACCTCTTGGTGAATACACCCACATAATTTTTATGTTGAGTTCGCCCTTTTTTCCCCCTTTAAATACGTAAAAACCGATATGCGGCAAAGCTCTAACTGCGATATCCGAGCGGGTACGAAGGGCGAACTCCACATCCTAGTCCACAACCCCCACTCCTTTTCCCATTCCAGGGCATGACTTTTCTGTTGAGTTCGCCCGTAACATAAAACTTTAAAATGCGAAAATCTCGAAACTACGTTTTGTTGAGTTCGCCCTTCGTACCCGGAGCGCCTCAATTGTCCACAAGCCACGAACTAAGCGTTGGTGGGCTCGTAGTTCGAACATGTTTCCCAAAGTTTTGTCCCTAGCGACATTTCCGTATACCTGGGCTTTTACGCTCCCCGAGTGAGTATAATTTTAGTCAAAATAAGACTTTATGTGTTGAGAATTTTGACAAAGTTTAACAATAATAACGGGGACATTTTATTATGATTTAAGTCGTAAGTTGAGTATGATAGTAATAACTTGTGCGTTATACGGTCGTAGTTGATAAGGAGAGTAACAGGCAGGGGTGTTAATTAGTGAAGAAAATGAAACTGCTCTGGGAATCCAGGGTGTGTAAATTGGCAGTGGAGGAGGGCGCGTATCTCGGTTGAACAGAGCGAGAGGGAGAAAGCAACCTTCTTCCCAACGAATTAGTTTAGAGGAGAGAGAGAGAGACTGTCATTAAAGTTATGATTGGAGCAAATTGCGAGGTAAGGAGGAACGTCTTGGGATGCAGACAGAGGTGCTTATTACTCAAGAAGATATCAAAATGCTAACTGCTCCGCAGGAACCTGACAACAAGTCAACCGAAGATTAAATCAAAATTTAATTTCAAAAATTAAATCCCCTTCCTCTAAAACGAAATTTGTAACTTCAAAATGAACATTTAGAAGATAAAAATTTAGGTTTCACATCGCAAATGTAAGCCCTTTAAAATATTAACGAAGAACAAGATTATTGATTATTCAGTAAACTTAAGATTAGAGATGTGGAGAGAAAGGGGGAAACGAATTATTGAAGCAGAAGGGAAGGGAAAAAAAAATCAAAAAAGGGAAAGATTCTAAATTGGGCTACGTCATTACGTCGGTAAAAGCTTAAGATTAGAGATGTGGAGAGAAAGGGGGAAACGAATTATTGAAGCAGAAGGGAAGGGAAAAAAAAAATCAAAAAGGGAAAGATTCTAAATTGGGCTACGTCATTACGTCGGTAAAAGCGAGGAGAAAAGGGGGAGGGCGGATGGGGGTAGTGAAAGCTGAGTGTTTTGTTGAATGGGATAGTAGAAAGGGTTAGACGCATGCGCCCTTACGAATCCCGTCAAAATTAATTATCCTGAACAAGAGGCGTAATTTAACAACAATCACTCATTGATTACAATAAACAGGGCGCACCCGAAAATTACATATCGAATCATCTAAATGTTTTAGCTGTTGAACAACGGAGGTTCTAGATGACAAACGGGAGCCTATTCAGATAAAGGTACCACCGTTATTAAAAGTATACTATTTTGAAGAGCTACCAACGAAAACTTATTTAAAGAGAAGGAAACAATAGGAGGGGGAAGTATAAAGGAGGGGGAAGTAAAAAGAAGAGGTTTAGGGGGGATAAAGGAGAAGTTTAAGGCGGGAGTATAAAGGGGGGTTGAAAAAATTGGAAAAATAACCCCATCTAAACTCCTTCCTTTATACTTCCTCCTCCTTAAACCTCCTCCTTTATACTTCCCCCACCTAAACTTCCCCTCCTTAAACCTCCTCCTTTATACTCCCTCCTCCTTAAACCTCCTCCTTTATGCTTCCCCCACCTAAACTTCCCTTCCTTTATACTTCCCCCACCTAAACTTCCCCTCCTTTAACCTCCTCCTTTATACTTCCCCCACCTAAACTTCCCCTCCTTTATAAAGGAGGAGGTTTCCCTAAACTTCCGGGTGTATAACGGAGAAATTTTAGGGGGAAGTATACTTAAAGGAGAGGGAAGTATAAGTAAAGAAGGAGGTTTGGGGGGGGGAGTACAAAGAAGGAGGTTTATGGAGGGGGAAGTATAACGGAGAAGTTTAAGGGGAGAGTATAAAGGAGGGAAGTATAAAGGAGGAGGTTTAAGGAGGGGAAGTTTAGGTGGGGGAAGTATAAAGGAGGAGATTAAAGGAGGGGAAGTTTAGGTGGGGGAAGTATAAAGGAGGAGGTTAAAGGAGGGAAGTTTAGGTGGGGGAAGTTTAGGTGGGGGAAGTATAAAGGAGGAGGTTTAAGGAGGAAGTATAAAGGAGGAGGTTAAGGAGGGGAAGTTTAGGTGGGGGAAGTATAAAGGAGGAGGTTTAAGGAGGAGGAAGTATAAAGGAGGAGGTTTAAGGAGGGGAAGTTTAGGTGGGGGAAGTACGTGTATAAGGAGGAGGTTTAAGGAGGAGGAAGTATAAGGAGGAGGTTTAAGGAGGGGAAGTTTAGGTGGGGGAAGTATAAAGGAGGAGGTTTAAGGAGGGGAAGTTTAGGTGGGGGAAGTATAAAGGAGGTTTAAGGAGGAGGAAGTATAAAGGAAGGAAAGTTTTTAAAGGAGGAGAGGTTTAAGGAGGAGGAGTATAAAGGAAGGAAAGTTTAGATGGGGTTATTTATCCAATTTTTAAATCTTAAATTTTTTTTCAATTTTCAGTTTTTTTCTAATTTTTTCGAAAAATTTCCACGTTTTTTTTTGTGTGTTTTTTTTTTCAAAAAATTTTTTAGGTGGAAATAATTGGCTTTTTGCCCAGGAGATGTCACTCTTGCAAGCGGTGGAAGTATAAAATTTCTCCCTACTAAAAAAAATTTTTATGCACCAAAAATTCGTAAAAAATATGAGGAGTATTCGGTGAAAATTTGGAGAAAATCGGACCAACGGTTCTGCCGCAGCGCAGTTTTCAAAATTTCAAACTTGCATATCTCCGCCATTTTTGATTCGAAAATCGCAGACGATAATTTCTCGCTCAACTATTCTCGAAGGTTGTGTGAAAATTTGGTGAAAATCTCGTGAAAATTGTGGCCGAAAAGTGTTTCGGAAAAATGCTACGGCCGGCCGGAACCACAGACAAAGTCGAGGTCGGCATGATTTATAATCGATTTGATCCTTCCCAAAAATCCGACATGGGGGTAAAACAATAACTTCTTTAAGGAAGTTAAAAGGAGGCTTTTATTTTTGCTTACCGAATTTAATAGTTTCTAACCCATTACGCCCCAAACAATATGACCAAAACCATCCAAGTTACGATTTTTTAACAACAAAAATTTAAATAATAAATGAAAATAAATTGCTTTCGGTTAATGGCGTAGAGTGACATTGTGGATTCGGTAATTCGAGTTAGACCCATTAGAGGTGAGAATGTGATGAGGGTGTGTTATCAGCTTCCGAAGTTTCCCGCTGATAATTACTGAATGGAGGAGCAATCAGTTCAATACCGGCTACTCGCTTCTCTCCATCTTGGCTCAAAACTTCCTCATAAAAAAAATACTTTCCAATTATGGCGGTTTTTCATTTAAAATAAATTCCGTCTTTCTCAATAACATAGTATTATTTATATCAATAAAGGATCTTTGAGAAAAGGAAAGAATCCCGTTTATAAGAATCTGGACAGACTGTCGAGAGAAAAAAAAATGTAAGACATAAAAGAGGGCACTCAAAAGGTCAAAATCAAATGAAGTCTCTGATATTTTATTTACGTGAAATTTTTTCCCCCATGTTCACCGACGGTTTCGGACTCGTATTGACTTTGTATCCAAGAAAAGCCCCTCCCTACGTTTTCCTGAGTATGACGACACGTCTTTTTTATAGAAAAAAAAAATCGTTAAATGAAAAGGTCTCTTCGGTTCGTGAGAAAGTTCTATTATTGTGTCAAACAGGTTCACCTTTCTTTGAAAATAAGGAAATTCCCGTCAGACCCTTTCAATATAAAGAAATACCGACAACTGGACATAGCCTACATTGAATGGCCACTCTTCAATATTTCGCTTGATTTAACATTTGAACCTCAGGCTACTTCTCACAGTTCTCAGTAAACAAGAAAGGGATGTATTAAACTTTTAACTTCCTTAAAGAAGTTATTGTTTTACCCTCTATGTCGGGTTTTTAGGGAAGGGTCAACGGACCGCGTAGGGTCAAATCGATTATCTATACCGATCTCAACTTTGTCTGTGGTTCCGTCCGGCCGTCCTTTCCGTCGTCCGGCCGTAGCATTTTTTCCCAGCCACAGTTTTTAACCCCAGATCACACAATCTTCCACAATAGTTGAACAAGATTGTAAGGAGAGCGATTTTGAATTTCGAAAAAAAATGGTGGATTTTAACAAAACTGCTGAGGTCGAACAAAGGTCTGATTTTCACCAAATTTTCACCAAATACTTCTCATACGTTTTCACCAAATTTTTGGTGTGAAAAATTTTTTTATTTCTTGTTAGGGAGAAATATGATACTTCCGCCACTTGCGAGAGGGACATCCCATGGGTAAAAGTCCAATATTCTACCTGGATTATTTTATCCAGAAGAGAAAGATAACCCAGAAAATTTTTCAGAAAAAAAAGGAGTATGTACTAGTTTGAAGAGCTTCCAAAAAGCTTCCCCCTCCTTTGTACTTTCCCTTCCTTAAGGGGATATGGGTTTTAAGTTGGTTGCTTTGTACATATTTCGTTGTGATCAACGGTTTTCGGTTTTTCCCTTCTATCTTGGAAACCGTCGCTCAAAACGAAAAAATGTCCTAATTAAAAGTTGTAGCTACGGACATTTACTACATAAAATATCTTATTGGTTTTTTCCGTCAGAGCAATATTTTAGGAGATTTGAAGGTTAAAGTTTTCAGACAGGCTCTGTAGGATTATTAGTTTTAACCTCATAACTCCTTAAATATTGCTCTTACGCAAATAATGAATAAAGAAATTTTTGTAGGAAATCTTTGTACCTACAACTTTTACTTGAGACATTTTTTCGTTTTGAGCGACGGTTTCCGAGATAGAAGGGAAAAACCGAAAACCGTTGCTCACAACGAAAAATTTGCAAAGCAACTCACTTAAAAACCCTCATATCTCCATAAGTATTGCTCTGACAAAAAAACCAATGAGGTCTTTTTGTAGGAAATTTCCGTAGCTACGACTTTTACTTAGGACGTTTTTTCGTTTGAGCGACGGTTTCCGAGATAGAAGGGAAAAACCGAAAACAGTTGTTAACAACGAAAAATTTGCAAAGCAACCAACTTAAATACTTCCATATCTCCTAAAGTATTGCTCTGACGGAAAAAACTAAAGATATTTCATGGTCCCACCACACATGACTTAGAGGGCCCCAACCCCTAACCTCCAACGTTGAACACGGCTCATATTAAATTTATAGCGTTCTTAGAATACCAAATTAGACTGTTGCCCTCATGGGCTTTCCAGAAAATAAACTGCGTATTATCTTTTTTTTTTACATTTCAACTTCCATAATAAAAACTTTATTAGATGGCCTTGTATACATGCTGGATGACAAATAAAAAAATATATTTTCGTGATTTCTTGAAATTTCTGTATCTCTCAAGGAGACAAAGGAATGAGGAAAAAAAGCATGAAGAAAGAAAACTATTGTATACCCTCCATAGATAATTTTCGAAATCATCGTGATTTTTGAGCTGTCTGATAACTTTGGGCCTTTAGGCTGTTCTAGAAATTAAAAGAAATGGATTAATTAAACAAATTAAAGTTGATAATTAAAATAATCCAAGTGGATGGTGAAAAAAATGAGAACTAATCACTCGGACGGCGAATTAAAAGCTCTTTGAGAGCTGAACAATAAATAAAATTAATCCCAAGAGGGGAAGCGACTGCCCGGATCGAATTAATACTAATGGAGTTGATCACTGTCTTTACCATAGGCTCAAGAGGATACAAATTGAAATTCCACAAAATCTTCGGAAAGTGGTTTTCGCTAGAATCCCGTCTAAAAGGGTAGCCAGCCGGAGAGGGGATAGAGGAAAGGGGGAGCTATATTGAGAGGAATGTAATTTTACTAATTGAGTAAATCACTTGTTCCGTTTAGAAACTCCAATTGACCAGTATATGAACTTAAGAAATAAATACCTTCAGTACGTCAATCAAGTTAACTGACATAACTTAAATTCTCATCATTTTTCTTCATTCTGTGAGTTTAATAGATACATATATCGAGAAGAAAAATTTTTTAAATATTTAATAGTTTAATGCCTATATGTTTCAAGGGATTTCCCTCCTTTTCAGGGCACTACAAAACGGAAATTTGCAGGCAAGTATGTTTAAAAATATTTTTGAAAGAAGTTTTGTTTTCATGATTAATAAGACATTTTTTCTTTTTCTTTTTTTTAGGTAGATATATTTTCTTCAAAATCTACTTTATTTTTATTTATTTATTATTTTATTTATTTATTTTTATTTATTTATTTTTAAAACAGTATTTAATCAAATATTGAGAAATGATATTAGATGAGAGTGACGAAATGAACTCTTTTTTTAGATGATTAGGCAACCGGCGATTCAGCGCGGTTATGCGGGCTTAGCATTAACGGGGCCCCTTTTCGTATAAAAATAACTCCCTCCTCTTCAGAATTATGTTAATTAGCAATAATTTTGCTTTTTTAAAAGATTTTTTAGCAAAAAGAAAAAGAGAAGCTTACATAACAGAAAATTTTGAGAATTTAAATAATTTTCCAAGTTTTGTGCAATATGTAATTTAATATGGCACCCAAAGCGTAACTATTGTTCCGGTAGGTATGTAGGTACCCATGTAAAGGGGAAACTTAAATAACTCCCTAAACTGGAATTATGGAAGATAAATTAATTAAATATTTTCATATACTTAAACCTTAGAGCGGGAAAACAACGGAAAATTGACTTTTGTGTATGTTATGAGGGGCATCAAAAGTCAATAAGCACTAGTCTGGAGCTGCCCCCGACGGGAACTTCCTTAAAGAGAAGGAACAATATAGGAGGGGGAAGTATAAACGGAGGGGAAGTAAAAAGGGAGGGGGAATTACAATGGAGGGAAAGAATAATTTCAAGAATTTAGAATTTTTTTTTGTCAAAAATTTGTATAAGTATCAAGCTAAATATTGGTATTTCTGCCCATGGGATGCCCCTGTCGCTGGACGGTGGAAGGGAAAGTATAACGGAGGGGAAGGGAGGGGAAGTATAAGGGGGAAAGTAGTTTGAGTAATAATTTAATATGGCACCAAAGCGTAACTATTGTTCCGGTAGGTACGTAGGTACCCATGTAAAGGGGAAAACTTAAATAACTCCTTAAACTGGAATTATGGAAGATAAATTAATTAAATATTTTCATATACTTAAAGCATAGAGCGGGAAAACTACCGAAAATTCGACTTTTCTGTATGTTATGGGGGGCATAAAAAGTGATTAAGCACTAGTCTGGAGCTGCCCCCGACGGGAACTTCCTTAAAGAGAAGGAACAATATAGGAGGGGGAAGTATAACGGAGGAGAAGTATAAAGGGGGGGGAATTACAATGGAGGGAAAGAATAATTTCTAGAATTTAGAATTTTTTTTTTGTCAAAAATTTGTATAAGTATCAAGCTAGAAATATTGGTATTTCTGCCCATGGGATGCCCTGTCGCTGGACGGTGGAGGGGGAAGTATAAGGGAGGGGAAGTATAAGGGGGAAAGTATAAAGGAGGGGAAGTATATTTTTTTTCCAAAAAATGTTTCAAGTATTCTTTTTTAAATTTGCGCTTTTTTTCCCGAAAAATTTTACTATTTTTTTTTTAATTTTTTTAAGTATCAAGGTAGAATAATGGGATTTTCGCCCAAGAGGTCCCTCTTGTAAGGCGTGGAAGTATGAAATTTCTCCCTACTAAAATGATAATTAACGTTAAAAAAATGATAATTTGGTGAAATCGGTTAAGAACTGTGTTCCTGAGGAGGGGAAGTACAAAAGAGGAGAAGTATAACCGAGGGGGAAGTACAAAAGTAGGGAAGTATAACGGAGGGAGAAGTACAAAGGAGGGGAACTATAACGGAGGACGGCCGGCCGGCACCACAGACAAAGTTGAGATCGGCAAAGATCAATATTCGATTTGACCCTCTGGGGACTGGAAAACCCTTCCCCAAAAACCCGACGTGGAGGGTATCACAATAACTTCTTTAAGGAAGTTTTGGGGGATGTGGAGGACCGTCGTAAAATCGTGTGGAGACTATTTTCAACGGCAGTTCGACGAGAATCCTGGTCCCAAACAAAACTTTCATCAAAATCTGTCAAATGTGGCCAAAGAAGCCGACTCTGAGCGATCAAAGGACCAGAATACGAAAGGGAGTTGATTTGGCTTTACGCATGACAAAAAAAACGATCGAGGCGCTTCGGCGGTACGATCTAGAACTAGCCGATTCTACCCCAGACTTTTCCCTTTCTACTAATCTATTCTGACAGGCCCATCGACTCGCCGCCTTATCTTTTAAATTTAATATTACGGTATGTAATCGATGATTGATTTTGCTCAAAAAAAAAAATATATAAGCTGCCTAAAAATAAGTTAAACTTTCAATTTTTTTTATTTTACGGTATGTAATCGATGATTGATTTTGCTCAAAAAAAAAGTATAAGCTGCCTAAAATAAGTTAAACTTTTTTTTTTTAATATTTCCTACCTGATATACCGAATGAAAGTCATAAAAATAATTTAGGCTTCTTAATTAGGGGAAACAAATCCGCTTTACTGAAACGGTGAAATGTCTTTAACTTATGCATCAAGCAAAATGTCAACGGGATATTATAAATTTAAATAGGAGTCATGAAAGTTTGTTGGGGTTGAGTGGAAAGTTGGATAAAGGTTTATAGCGGCATAAGCAATGGGGCTTTTTTAAGTTGCGCCAGAACTCGCGTGCTAATAATGACAGGTGTATACATAAGCTGAATGCTTTGCTCTTCGAAAGAGAAGAAAATATTGATTGCTTCCGTAATTGGTAGTTTTAGAACGAGGAGGGGAGAAATGATTAAAGTCTCGAATGGAGACTTGTCCACAAACACTCGGAATTTTCTCCCATCCCTTTTTCCTCCCGGCAAATCACCCTTGAACCTCTCATCGTCTTAATTTTTCTACTTGACCAACAATGACAGAAAACTTTTTTCACCTGAAAGTCGTTTTCATTACTCTAAAAATACCCCCCAAGAAGTTAAAAAAGTTATTGTGATACCCTCCCTCTCAGTTTTACCATCATTATTCAAAAAATATTATCAGAATATCGATTGATAAATAGAAGAACAAAGAAATCAGAAAAAAAATTTAAAGCCCATTTTTAAAAATTCCATTGAATATGAGAGGGGAGTCAATAAGGGTGCCGTATTACGTCGATTACTTGTTTAATAATTACGAAGGTAGGAAAAACACGCCACGTATAACGAAATGAGATAAATTATTAACTCTTTTTGAATTTATCCACGTTAGGAAGTTATTATTGATTAACAAAAATTTGTTGAGTAACTTTTTTTTAAATTTTGCTTTTTTTAAATTTTGTCGGATTCGTTCTAATTTTAGATAGCAAGGATGTGGGGGAAAAAAAGGGGCTAAAACGTGGGAGTGAAGCCGGGGGTTCGCGAACATGAATGAAGGAGTTACTCTTCTCATCCACTCCCAATCAATAAATGTCAGCTACGTTTGTTCACCCTCGCCCTTCTCGAAACCTTTCAAATAGATACCACATCAACACAACACTAATTCAACCTGTAAAGACGAGGGGAAGTGCGGAGGACGGATGCCAAACGTTTGTTTTAATTAACAAACGTACTAATACGCTCCTACTCTTTTGTTAATTAAAACAATACGTTTTCCCTTTTATTTCGATTGTTTAATATTAGTATTCGTGACACAAAAATAGTCATTTTTTCCCGTTAAAAATCTTACGAAAGCAAAATATTGGGAATCAGAAAAGAAGAAAAATTGAAGGAACAAGCTCTGAACATCGAGGAAATAGCGCCGCAAACGCCATCTGCCGCCACATTCAAGAAATTCGTTTTAAAAAACATTTATTTAATAATATTTTATAAAAATTTTATTAATCGGTTTTTCAGATTGGATATCGGAAGGAAAATGATCGATTGGGGTTACATCCAATCAGATAATGTAAAACGAAAATAAAAATCAAATCATTGCTTTGCATGGGACGGTCCTATTGCGTGATAAAATTGTGGGAAATTGTTTTTTTTTTGTTTTTGAGCTATTTGAGTAAGCCCAAAATATAAACAAAAGTTAGATGATTAGGAGGGATAGTTTTATGTCATTCCAGAGTAAGGGGTATTCATATTCATAAATAGGTATTCATAAGGGAATTTATAATTTACTCATAAAGATAGAACTATTTTTAAAAAATCCATGCAATTTTATACATTTAAACCGTTACCAATTACTTGTTTTTAAAAATATATTCATAAAATTAGTTTTAAAAATTTAAGAATTTTAAATATTTATCAATCCCCCTCTCTTGAAATTCGAAAAAAAAATTTAATGACTTTCTGAAATTGATATTTTTTTATTAATTAGTGATATATAATTTTTAAATTAAGGGGATATGAGGGTTTTAAGTTAATTGCTTTGTACTTTTTCGTTGTGAGCAACGGTTTTCGGTTTTTCCCTTCTATCTTGGAAACTGTCGCTCAAAACGAAAAATGTCCTAAGTAAAAGTTGTAGCTTCGGAAATTTACTACATAAATATCTTCTTAGTTTTTTTCCGTCAGAGCAATATTTTAGGAGATATGAAGGTTTTAAGTTTTCAGACAGGCTCTGTAGGATTATTAGTTTTAACCTCATAACTCCTTAAATATTGCTCTTACGCAAATAATAAATAAAGACATTTTGTAGGAATTCTTTGTACCTACAACTTTTACTTAGGACATTTTTTCGTTTTGAGCGACGGTTTCCGAGATAGAAGGGAAAAAAACCGAAAACCGTTGCTCACAACGAAAAATTTGCAAAGCAACTCACTTAAGAACCCTCATATCTCCTTAAGTATTGCTCTGACAAAAAAAACCAATAAGGTCTTTTTGTAGGAAATTTCCGTAGCTACGACGTTTACTTAGGACGTTTTTTCGTTTCGAGCGACGGTTTCCGAGATAGAAGGGAAAAACCGAAACCCGTTGTTAACAACGAAAAATTTGCAAAGCAACCAACTTAAATACTTCCATATCTCCTAAAGTATTGCTCTGACGGAAAAAAATAAGATATTTTATGTAGTAAATTTCAGTACCTACAACTTTTACTTAGGACATTTTTTCGTTTTGAGCGACGGTTTCCGAGATAGAAGGGAAAAACCGAAAACCGTTGTAAACAACGAAAAATTTGCAAAGCAACTCACTTAAAAACCATCATACCTCCTTAAACAACATCAATTTTATTAAAATTCATAATAAAAAATATCAAAATATGATTTATGAATTTTAAGAAATTAATAATTAAGTATGAACGTCTGATAAAATATGAATGTGAATAATATTAGTTGCCTAAAGGAGAAGAAGAAATATTTTATACTCATTATTAAATGTGAATTATTAAAAATCTAAGTAAATGAATTATATATTTAATAATTAAAATACCTACAGAGTAAAACAGGATTTAATAATTAAATAGGTAGAAAGTAAAGGTATTATGAAAAATCGATAGGAACTGAATAATATGCGAAGAATATAGCCGCACACAAAATGGATTAATCGTGCCCTAAAAGGAGTATTATGTAGGGCATCATTCAGGGGTTATATGGAGTATTAATAATTCTGGAATTCGTCCAAAAAGGGAGGAGGAATGAAGTACGATTAAGTTACCACGGGAGGAAGAAAAGCGTAGTTGAAACAAAAGAGGAGGGGAGAATTTCCACCGGATTCGGAGAAGAGAAGAAAAAAAAATGAATCCTGTCACGACTGCGTGAAATAATTTAAGGGAATCCGGTATAAGGCACGTCGGAGGTTTGAGATAGTATATGGCAGATGGCGCTCCAACGGTCTCGCCGGAATCACGAAAATCATTGAAGAAACGTAGGTATACTAGGGTCTAACCGGTGAATAAAAAATAATATAATAGAGAAGAATTATTTTAGTTCTCGTAGATTATGACTCATATCGATTCTAATAACTCCGTTCCCTTTAAATTAACAAATGAGGTCAAACTATATGATGAGAGTTCAAAAATAAACTATTTTGTTTTTTTTAAACACGAATAAATAAGCTTTTTATGTACTTATTAATTTTTCTTTTCATTCTCTTCCCAAAAGAAGAAAACTCATTCAAAAAACAATAAAAATCCTATATAGCTCGATCGGGTGATTGTCTTTTGTCCATTTTCAATCAGACAAATAGCAGTTTTTAATTTCCTCAAAGAGAAGCTATTTGATACCCTCCAAGAAAAGGGTCGGAAGCCCCCAGAAAAGGGTCTTCCAGACCCCGTAGGATAAATCTGATAAGTGATCTTTGCCGATCCTGACTTTGTCTGTGGTGCCGGCCGTCCGTCGCCACTTTTTCCGGAACACTTCACGGCCGCAATTTTCATCCGATCTTCACCAAATTTATACACAAGCTTCCCACAGAAATCTTGAAAATGACGAGAGCTTTTTTCGAAATTTTTCAAAATGGCGGAGATATGACTGTTCAAAGATTTAAAATGAGCGCTGTGGGTGTACTGTTGGTCCGATCTTCACCAAATTTTCACTAAACATTCCTTGAATTATTTAAAAATTTTCCATGTTTTTAAAATTTTAATTTTCCAAAATTTTTTTTACTTAATAATTTTTCTAGGCAGAAATGTGAGTCACTTCGCCGGCTCGAGGGCGGCCTCTCTTTGGCTAACCGTACTGAATTTCTACCTTGATATAAAATTTTCAAAATAATTTTTTTTTTTTTTTTTTTAACTTCCTCAAGAATTTTTTTAACGGAAAATAAAATGGCGATTTATTAGGTACTTAATTTTTATTTTTTTTTTTTCAAAAAACAGAAAACGAACAACAAAAAATACCTAAAATTTCTAACTTCCTCAAGACTTACTGCGATACCCACCAAATTTATTTCACAACTTTTACAAAAATTTAGTTCTCCTACTTAATACTTCCTCCTCCTGTATCCTTGAGGAAGTTATCGTTGGAAGCTTCAAACCGGAACTTTAACGGGTGGTTAAGTTTTTATGCTTTACTTAACGGGCCGGTTAAATTTTTTAACGGGCGGTTAAGTTTTGCCCTTACTTAACGGGCCGGTTAAATTTTTACTCTCTAGTTAACGGGCCGGTTAAATTTTTGCCCTTTAATTAACAAGCCGGTTAAATTTTTAACGGGTGGTTAAGTTTTTGCCCTTTACTTAACGGGCCGGTTAAATTTTTACCCTTTACTTAACGGGCCGTTAAATTTTTGCCCTTTACTTAACGGGCCGGTTAATTTTTTTGACGGGTGGTTAAGTTTTTATCCTTTACTTAACGGGCCGGTTAAATTTTTTAACGGGCGGTTAAGTTTTTGCCCTTTACTTAACGGGCCGTATAAATTTTACTCTCTAGTTACCGGGCCGGTTAAAGTTTTGCCCTTTACTTAACGGGCCGGTTAAATTTTTAACGGGCGGTTAAGTTTTTACCCTTTACTTAAGGGGCCGGTTAAATTTTTGCCCTTTACTTAACAGACGGTTAAGTTTTTACCCTTTACTTAACGGGCCGGTTAAATTTTAGCCCTTTACTTAACGGGCCGGTTAACTTTATAAAGGGCGGTTAAGTTTTTGCCCTTTACTTAACGGACGGTTAATTTTTTTAACGGGCCGGTTAAATTTTTACTCTCTAGTTAACGGGCCGGTTAAATTTTTGCCCTTTACTTAACGGGCCGGTTAATTTTTTTTTAACGGGTGCTTAAGTTTTACCCTTTACTTAAGGGGCCGGTAAAATTTTTGCCCTTTACTTAACAGACCGGTTAAGTTTTTAGCCTTTACTTAACGGGCCGGTTAAATTTTGCCCTTTACTTAACGGGCCGGTTAACTTTATAAAGGGCGGTTAAGTTTTTGCTCTTTACTTAACGGACCGGTTAAATTTTTTACCGCCAGTACCGCCTTCGTTGAGAATCTGATGTACATGAATTAAAAGCATACGCGGGAAGGTATCTTCTGATTCACCGTTTCTCCGCTAGATTGCATGTTCAAAAACTCCCGCCAAAATTAAAAATCCACGTATTTATTGTGTACCTAATACTATTCATATAATCTTGGTTTGTGTTTTTATTTTCGAACATTTCTTCTTTTTCAGCGGATACGAGGAAGGATTGAGGAGGTGATCTGGGCATTTAACGCTTCTGTTATCTGTGATTTATATTGTGAGGAATTAGGACCTTTGGGGGGGGGGGGGGATTTATTAGGTTGTTTGGGTTTTTTTTTTGGTTAAATAAAATAATTGTAAGCTCACCTGCTGCATTTTTTCAAAATCCAGACAGGGGCGAGGTGGGGCTGCGTTTCTATGTCGTTTCCTAGGCGAGGCTTCGTGGTGTGCGGCCGAGTAGGGTCTATGCGTCCCTCTCGGAGGTGACGTTCGAAATTGCACCGGGGCCGCCATCGCGGCGACTAAACCGACGACCTCTTCGTCCGAGGAGCCGGAGCTTCCGCCTTCCGTTCGGCATCTCCCTGGCCGCCGGACTCCCACACTTTCCGGCGTCACCTAAACACCAATCCCATGATCCATTATTATCTAACCTAGGCAACAGGAAGAAAAAAAAATGTTTACAAAAGAAACATTATCGTTCAACTCCTTTTTCATTGACGTGATATATTCGACTAATGCTTTTTATACTGAGGAAACCTCTAAACTAACCTTCAAATTAACCTCATTAACAGATTAGTAGACAGAATAGGATGTTATTACCCCATTATAGATCCCTCAGAGGACAGATGATGAGAAACTCCTAATTTATTCAGTTCAATTCATGGTGATATCGCTCGCTCGTAGATACACCAATAACAGTCAATATACTAGGTATTTCTAAAATAAGCGGCGCTTCCCAAAGTTTAAATTCAAGTCCAATTTAGAGATTGAAATGGAATAGAGAAGCTCATTAGAAAGTGTAATCGAATTTCCTCACAGAAATAAGGGTAGACCTGGAACTATTCACTAATACCGTAGCAGTGACTGTGAACGCCAAGACCGCCGAACCCTAAGGTCTCTTTATTAAGTTAAAGTCCTCGGAATCTGTACAAAATTAGATTTTGCGGGCGGATATTAGATCGTCGATCTTTTACACATGAGTAGCCATCATAGTAAAGTTCACGAGTGAGGAAATTGGGAATTTTATTTCGTTTTCAGTAGGATGGCTATATTTAAAAGTAGGGGAGGGATAGCATAAAATTGCCCTTTTTCACAACGCGATTACTTCGCACGGATGGCTTCCACATAAAAACCTTTCAAGAAACATCGAATTGAGAAAGAAAAAAAAAATATTCTGGACAAATTTTCTCCTTGGCAACAACGTCATTACAACCGTCCAGACAGCCCGAAAACAAAGGATCAATTTGACACGACAAACGGCTCCAAGCCATCAAGTATTCATGCTATTTTCGACGTTCTGTTACGTTCTAAATTTGTCCTAAATTTTCGGTTAGCAACAGCGTCATGAGCCTTTGTTTTGTAAACATTGAGAATCAATACATAGGTCAGACTTGCATTTAAAATTGCCACATGGAAACAGCTCGTCTTCTCAAAATTGATCAAAAACTTCCGCAAAGCCGCCAATAATGCAGCGAAACCGCCCCAGGGCATCGGATTTTCTCCCACAAAAATTTGGCAACCTGGATACATAGATACCCTGCACAATCAATAGCAATCGCATACCGTCATTAGTTCCTCGCCTAGCCACAAATTAATATCCCATTTGATTATTAATCCTGGAAAATATTGGTTTATCATGAAGTTTATTACACATTTATTTCAAACTTTTTTTTTATGGAGAAGATAAAAAAGGAAAAACATAATTCAATAAAATGTGGACAAAAGGAATCAATAAGTCAAGTTTCAATAAATTCATTATGGCCATATTGACAAAGTATATAAAACAGAGAACGGCATAACGTAATCATAACTATTGCGATTATAATCCTATTTTATGTGGGTTTTTTGATTATGATTACGATTAAAATTGCCACATGGAAACAGCTCGTCTTCTCAAAATTGATCAAAAACTTCCGCAAAGCCGCCAATAATGCAGCGAAACCGCCCCAGGGCATCGGATTTTCTCCCACAAAAATTTGGCAACCCTGGATACATAGATACCCTGCACAATCAATAGCAATCGCATACCGTCATTAGTTCCTCGCCTAGCCACAAATTAATATCCCATTTGATTATTAATCCTGGAAATTATATTGGTTTATCATGAAGTTTATTACACATTTATTTCAAACTTTTTTTTTTATGGAGAAGATAAAAAGGAAAAACATAATTCAATAAAATGTGGACAAAAGGAATCAATAAGTCAAGTTTCAATAAATTCATTATGGCCATATTGACAAAGTATATAAAACAGAGAACGGCATAACGTAATCATAACTATTGCGATTATAATCCTATTTTTATGTGGGTTTTTTGATTATGATTACGATTAACGCAATTTTTCAAAAGATCGTTTTTTAAAATGATTTTTAAGATTTATTGTATTTTTATGATTTAAAAAAATCATGTTTTTTAACTTTAAAAAAATCATGTTTTTTAACGTTAAAAAAATGTAAAATTCTCTCAAAAATCGTTAAAAAAGGGGGGAAAATACTCTACAAAAGATGTTGATAACACGGGGGGGGGGGGGGGTAAATTTTTTTCCTCTCGCAAGAAAAGCTCATGTGGAGAGGGAAGAAAATCAAACGAGCTCTCCTTGCGATGGGAAAAAATTAACCCCCTCGTGTTATCAAACGAGCTCTCCTTGCAAGAGGAAAAAAATTAACCCTCGTGTTATTAAACGAGCTCTCCTTGCGAGAGGAAAAAAATTAACCCATCGTGTTATCAAAGGAGCTCTCCTTGCGAGGGGAAAAAATTTAACCCCTTCTATTATCAAACGAGCTCTGCTGGCGAGAAAAAAATTAACCCCTTCTCTTATCAAAGGAGCTCTCCTTGCGAGGGGAAAAAAATTAACCACCTCGTGTTATCAAAGGAGCTCTCCTTGCGAGAGGAAAAAAATTAACGCCCTCGTGTTATTAAACGAGCTCTCCTTGCGAGAGGAAAAAAATTAACCCCATCGTGTTATTAAACGAGCTCTCCTTGCGAGGGGAAAAAATTTAACCCTTCTATTATCAAACGAGCTCTGCTGGCGAGAAAAAAAATTAACCCCTTCTCTTATCAAAGGAGCTCTCCTTGCGAGGGGAAAAAAATTAACCACCTCGTGTTATCAAAGGAGCTCTCCTTGCGAGAGGAAAAAAATTAACGCCCTCGTGTTATTAAACGAGCTCTCCTTGCGAGAGGAAAAAATTAACCCCATCGTGTTATAAACGAGCTCTCCTTGCGAGGGGAAAAAAATTAACCACCTCGTGTTATCAAACGAGCTCTGCTGGCGAGGGGAAAAAAATTAACCCCCTCGTGTTATCAAACGAGCTCTGCTGGCGAGGGGAAAAAATTAACCCCTCGTGTTATCAAACGAGCTCTGCTGGCGAGAGGAAAAAATTAACCCTTCTATTATCAAAGGAGCTCTCCTTGCGAGAGAAAAAAATTAACGCCCTCGTGTAATCAAACGAGCTCTGCTGGCGAGAGGAAAAAATTAACCCCCTCGTGCTATCAAACGAGCTCTCCTTGCGAGAGGAAAAAAATTAACCCCTTCTATTATCAAAGGAGCTCTCCTTGCGAGAGGAAAAAAATTAACGCCCTCGTGTAATCAAACGAGCTCTGCTGGCGAGAGGAAAAAATTAACCCCTTCGTGCTATCAAACGAGTCTCCTAGCGAGAGTAAGTGCTATCAAACTAGTTTGAATTTAGGCAAATCTCTATAAAATCGTAAAAAAAATTCTGAAAAATTGCAAATAAAGTAAGGAAACGATTATGATTACGTTGGTGAGGTAATTCTGATAAAAAAAGAGTGATTCTTTATTGTCCATATTTCACAAAATCAGTACACGGAAATAGCAGAACCTGATAAAAATGAAAGCAAAAGGAAAAAATGAGAGAAATATTATGGGCAAATACCTGAGACCATTTTCGTTTTTCTTGGCCAGTATTACTCTTGACCTGTTTACAATTAATTACTTCTAGCTCCTCTTCCGAACTGTGCTGGTCGTATCCTTGATCACAGTCGCTAGGGAGTGCTGAGTCTAGAAAATATGGCGAAGCCGGCGTTACCAAACTGCTACGACTTCGGCTTAGGGCTGTGACTACACTCCCACCTTCACTTTCCATACCTAAAGAACAAAAAAACGACATTAATATAACATAAAACAATTTTCTGAGTCAATAAAAAGGAGATAAGTACCTAAAATGATTTTTTTTAAATCCTCTTTTATGCGCTTTAGTTGGCTTCTTGAAACCCCATACACAAACGTAGTTTTCCATCAGGGATTAGCAGAGTTTCGTAAAATAAATAATGTTACGCTTGGATAAATTTGAATAATAATAATAATAATCAATAAAAACGAAGGAAAAAAAGGGAAAAAGAGTGGGAGAAAAAAAAAAAAGCACTTTAAAAGCTGAAATGGGTTTCCCTTTTAAGGCTTTAATTTCTTTTCTTTTAACTTTCTGAAACAAAAGACGCCCCTGTTCAACTGCTTTTAATTAGTAGGAAACAGAAAAACCTTCATTAAACCCACAAAGAAAATATAAAGATTCGGTTAGAAATTTCAACGTCTATGATTATTTTTAGAACGTTTTTCGAGCTCATTTTAGGGTCTTTAACATTATTAAAATTGTTTAACAATTGTGTTATTTTTAGGAACTCAGGTATCTTCAAAAATGAACGGAACGATTTTCTTCTCCGACAATCTTTCACGAGTTTGTTACCTACTGAGTCAAGACTATATTTACAACGCCTACGGGGAAAGGGCCTCCTCAAAGAATGTAGTAGTAGTTTGTAGTAAGCTCTAAAAGAAAACGGGTCGGCGAGGGGAGGGAGGACTCTCTAGGCGTGGGCATCGCCTCGACAAGGCCACATGTTTCATTTAGACTAAAAACATATCGGGGAGGCTATTTTTTCGATTCACAAATCGTGTTTACGAACTTCCAAAGAATTTTTTTTTAAATATAAATTGTTAACCTTCATAGTTTCGCACTGACCTCATTATTAATTTTTAAAAAACCTGGTAAAAGAATTTTTTGTTTCTATAAAAATGTAGGTTTAAAAACAAAGCTTTCGTAAACAGCGTCAAGTTCATAAACACTCCCAAAATATTTTATATTATAAACAATTAAAAATATATGATGACTTTTAAAGTTTTTACAAAAACATAAAATGTGGGGGGAAGGAATATAAAAAATTTCAGCTTATTTTATTGTCTTTTCATGCTCTGAGAACATAATCGTGTTTTGTGATAATAAATTCCGTTTTCATTCTTTCATAACGCTAAATAATAAAATAAAAATCCCAAGGCAAAATCATAAAAGAAATGAGTGTAATCAAAAATGGAAAAGAAAATTTGGGGTCTGCAGTTCGATCAAGTTGAGATGAAAACATTTTGACGGCATGTCACCAAATGTTAACTTCGTTAAAGAGAATATGTTGTATTACCCTCTTTCCTTTCTTGGCAGAAAAACCCTGTTTTTCAAGATTTTCAGTGTTTTTTTTTTTTCCCCGATTTTTCGACAGAGAAACCCCTTTTTTACACAATTTTCCGAAGTTTTTCGCGATTTTTTGACACAGCAACCTAATTTTAACAGGAATTGCAGGAGTCTTAATCGCTGTTTAGACAGAGAAACCCCACTTTTACACGATTTTAAAGATTTTTCTTCAGTTTTTGACAAATAAATCATATTTTTACAGGTATTCGACGAGTTTTTCTCAGTTTTTGACAAAGAAACCACATTTTTACAGAATTTTTCCTGGGTTTTTGAAAAATTATCGCATTTTTACAAAAATTCCACGAGTTTGGAAACTTTACATTTTAGAAATAAGCCCCAAAAAACTGCCTCGTCCCCCCCCCCCCAAAAAAAGCAACAGCCAGAAAAGTCATCTTTCTACAACAATAAAGATCCTTGTCCAATACAAAGGCACTGCCCTCGTTTCAAAGCTCCCCTTGGTGCTACCAGGTGAATAAAACGAAAAAGCAAAGTATGTAGACGGCCCTATTGGTAAAGGCCTGCAAAATTAAAAAGGAGGCTATTAATAAATCAAAATTTATTTATTTTTGTTTTGATTATAGTTTTATTTTTGGGAAAGAGTGTTAATTTTGCGTTTCTATTGTGAAATGAGGTCGTTTTTGTCAACTTGTTTGATTCTTCTTAATCGATGGCTGTTTTCTAATGGTTGATAAAATTCTAAAAGCTTTTTTTTATTTATAGGAGTTTCGTGTTCTGAGGTATCGAAATGGAAAAGTGAGAGCTCTATTGATAATTCGATTATGTTCAAATGTGGTTCTTTCTATATAAATCTTCGGGTATTGTGCAGTACTCGTTCCACCCACTCGATTTTTTTTTACAACTTATAGAGGGGTAGCCCCTCCCTTTCACTCCGTTTATTAATCAGTGTCTTCGCTTTCATCTTCGTTGTCCGCCTTTTGTTGTCCGCGTTCTTCTCCCCCGGCGTTCCCACCTCCCGACGCCGCCATGACGATCTGATATTCTATTGAATCTATTTCCTCGTCCCCATAGGAATTTACCCTCACAATACCTTCTTTATCCCCTCTCATTTTACTTTCGACCATAAATTTTTTTCTCTCGTCTTAATCCAGCGTCCGACAAATTATGGTCTTCCAGAAGTTAACTTATTTACGTAAATTAGGATTTTTAATTTAGATAACATGAAAAGTCGGTTTTTTTAAAACACCGATCGTAATTTTTAAAATCTGCCGAACTTCCCGTGAATTCATGGCATTATTCATTCGGAAGGTCAAGGCTGTACGAAAAAAAACCCCTGACCCATATTAAAAAATTACAGGGTCCATTCTTTAAATAAATTTTTATTCTGGACTTGGGTAAAAACGTGAGTCGTTACCTAATTTATAATCATAAACGAATGTCACTCATATACATTTGTGTAGAAAAATTACTAAAAATCCTGTAAAAATGATATTTATTTGTCAAAGAGGGAGAAAAAGTTGTGGAAAGATGACTTTTCTGGCTGTTGCTTTTTTTTTTTGGGGGGGGGGGGGGGGTACGAGGCTGTTTTTTGGGGCTTATTTCTAAAATGTAAATTTTCCTTCACCAAAAGGATACCTTTAGCTTTTTCGTTTCATTCACCTGGTAGCACCAAGGGGAGCTTTGAAAACGAGGGCAGGGTCTTTGTCTTGGCAATATTTTTTGTTGTAGAATGATGACTTTTTCAGACTGTTGTTTTTTTTTTGGGGGGGGGGGGGGGTTACGAGGCTGTTTTTAGGGGCTTATTTCTGAAATGTAAAGTTTCCTTCACCAAAAGGATACCTTTGGCAATTTCCGTTCCTTGACTTAAGTGCCCTCCGTTCAAGGATTCCTTAATAGCTATTAGCTTTGCAATTCTTTACCAATAGTGCTGTCTATAAACTTAGCTTTTTCGTTTTATTCATCTGGTAGCACCAAGGGGAGCTTTGAAAACGAGGGCCGGGTCTTTGTCTTGACAATATTTTTGTTGTAGAATGATGACTTTTTCTGGCTGTTGCTTTTTTTTTGGGGGGGGGGGGTTACGAGGCTGTTTTTTGGGGCTTACTTCTAAAATATAAACTTTCCTTCACCAAAAGGATACCTTCTGCTTTTTCCGTTCCTTGACTTAAGTGCCCTCCGTTCAAGGATTCCTTAATAGCTATTAGCTTTGCAAGCCTTTACCAATAGTGCTGTCTATAAAATGAGCTTTTTCGTTTTATTCATCTGATAGCACCAAGGGGAGCTTTGAAAACGAGGGCAGAAAGTCTTGGCAAAGGATCTTTGTTGTGGAAAGATAAATTTTCTTTTTTGGGGAGGTTGCTGTTTTTTGATCTTTTTTTAAAAATGTAAACTTTCCTTCACCAAAAGGACACCTTTAGCTTTTTCCGTTACTTAACTTGCCCTCCGCTCGAGGATTCCTTAAAATTCCTCCATAGCTACCTTGAAAAAACGGAGGAAAATCTAAAGGATTCCTTTTCTTTGAAGGAACAGATCAAGGGAGGCCATTTATACAAAAATAACGTCAATTTTCAAGGAAATTTTAAGAAAATCCTCAAGGAACATTTATAAATACGGGCCTACATCTCGGGATACTTTGAAAATTCAATACTATAATAAAGGAAATAAAAACTCCGTTTTATTTATTAAAAAAATCAGCAAAATTAATAAAAATTTAGTAAACGAGGAAATTTCCATTCTATTCAATTTGTCTTATCAGTGTAAGCAGATTACGAGAGCAAATCTTTTTATTCAAAAGTAAAAACTTAAACATTATAAAGAAGAGGGAAATAAAGCCTGAATTCACAAAAATGATGTGTTTTTATTCAATTTTTTTTAATTAGTGAACGACTGAGGAATTTTTTGTGGTTAATTGTTAAAAAGAGAAAAAAACAAAAAAGCGGACAAAAATATATAAATGAAAAACAATGACGAACAAAGTGTGGCCTCGGGTGATGTACGCTCGGGAGGAACGGTTTGTTATATCGGCTGTCAGAGGACGGATAGCCATTACCGTCTCTCACAAACAAGCTTCAACGCGGCTAGCCGCAGCAAAAACCTTTAACAACCCCAGGGTCCCATACCTGGGCATGCCCCTCCCCCCTCCTCGGGCACCTCTCGACAACAAGCTAGAGCCCCGCTTTTATTCACTTGGGACGTTCGGTTCGATTCTATTCCGGCTATTTTTGCATCTCCCAACGGAGATAGACAGTGTACAGAAAAGGGATTCTTGTTTAGACTCCACAACCATATATAATTGGGTTTCAACTAATGGACACGAGTGACTCGGCAGAATTAAAACTAACGTACCACCAAAAGGCATTTTTAAATCTAATTTAACTTGAAAAAAATCGTCCGCTACTCCAACCGATCTCCATAGGAGTGTATACATGTCGACATAATGCAGTTCGCCATAATGCACTTGACCATAAAATAGCAGAAATTGCAGAATCGTTACCGTTCACCATAAAAAATCTCAACATAAAGAAAATAGTCGAAAACGTTCACCATAATGCAATTGAACATAATACATCTCACCATAAAGAAGAGAGTTAATACATACTTGTTTCGACATAAAATTTGTCGTTTCAACATAACGCAGTTAAACATAAAGGAAACTTTCATTTTAAAGAACTTGTCGTTTCGCCATGAAACTGTTTCTGTCGTTTGGGCATATCTCACCATAAACGAGAGACAGCTAAAGAGCAAGCGTATTTTCAAATCTAATTTAAATTTGAAGGGATAAAAACATCAAGGAAGAAGAGTCTACAAATATTTGCCCCCGAGCAGGACTCGAACCCACCACCAAAAATTTTCCCTTAGAAGCGTATTTTCGCCGTATAAAAGGCGATTATGGGACAAAACCCATAAAACTTGACAGTTCACCATAATTCGCACATCCTCGCGAGAGGAAAAAATTAACCCCTTGTGACATAAAACGAGCTGATCCCATTGGCTGCCTGCTTGCTTTTCCTAGTTTATTGCGAGATGCTTTATGTTGAATTGTATTACGGAGAACTGTCAAGTTTTAAGCTTTTTGTCGTTTCGCCATAATCGCGTTTTAAACGGCATAAGTAGGCTTGCTCTTTCCCTAGTTTATGGCGAGATGGATTATGCCCAAACGACAGAAACGTTTTATGGCGAAACAAGAAGTTTAAAGAGAGGCTTTTATGGTGAGAAGCGTTGCACTTTTTTTGTCGAGTTGCATTTATTAAAAAAGTCGTTTATGTCGAAATGCATTATGCTCAAAATTTTTGTACTTTTAAAATTTTTGTATTTTGTACTTTACGTTCAATTACATTATGCCTAGACGCATTGAACTACAGATTTTTTATGTCGATATGCACATTTTAATGATTTTTTTATGGCGAATCGACAAAAACCTTAAAACTTGACAGTTCACCATAATTCGCACATCATCGCGAGAGGAAAAAAATTAACCTTCTTGTGTCATAAAACGAGCCGATCCCATTGGCTGCCTGCTTGCTTTTCCTGTGAGGTGCTATATGTTCAATTGCATTATGGTGAACTGTCAAGTTTTAAGCTTTTTGTCGTTTCGCCATAATCGCGTTTTAAACGGCGAAAGTAGGCTTGCTCTTTCCCTAGTTTATGGCGAGATGTATTATGCCCAAACGACAAAAACGTTTTTATGGCGAAACAAGAAGTTTAAAGAGAGGCTTTTAAGGTGAGAAGCGTTGCACTTTTTTTATATCGACTTGCATTTATTGAAAAAGTCGTTTATGGCGAAACGCTTAATGTTGAAATGCATTATGCTCAAAATTTTTGAACTTTTCAAAGCTTTATATTCAATTGCATTATGCCTAAACGCATTGAACTACAGATTTTTTATGTCGATATGCACATTTTAATGATTTTTTTATGGCGAATCGACAAAAACCTTAAAACTTGACAGTTCACCATAATTCGCACATCATCGCGAGAGGAAAAAAATTAACCTTCTTGTGTCATAAAACGAGCCGATCCCATTGGCTGCCTGCTTGCTTTTCCTGTGAGGTGCTATATGTTCAATTGCATTATGGTGAACTGTCAAGTTTTAAGCTTTTTGTCGTTTCGCCATAATCGCGTTTTAAACGGCGAAAGTAGGCTTGCTCTTTCCCTAGTTTATGGCGAGATGTATTATGCCCAAACGACAAAAACGTTTTTATGGCGAAACAAGAAGTTTAAAGAGAGGCTTTTAAGGTGAGAAGCGTTGCACTTTTTTTATATCGACTTGCATTTATTGAAAAAGTCGTTTATGGCGAAACGCTTAATGTTGAAATGCATTATGCTCAAAATTTTGAACTTTTCAAAGCTTTATATTCAATTGCATTATGCCTAAACGCATTGAACTACAGATTTTTTATGTCGATATGCACATTTTAATGATTTTTTTATGGCGAATCGACAAAAACCTTAAAACTTGACAGTTCACCATAATTCGCACATCATCGCGAGAGGAAAAAAATTAACCTTCTTGTGTCATAAAACGAGCCGATCCCATTGGCTGCCTGCTTGCTTTTCCTGTGAGGTGCTATATGTTCAATTGCATTATGGTGAACTGTCAAGTTTTAAGCTTTTTGTCGTTTCGCCATAATCGCGTTTTAAACGGCGAAAGTAGGCTTGCTCTTTCCCTAGTTTATGGCGAGATGTATTATGCCCAAACGACAAAAACGTTTTTATGGCGAAACAAGAAGTTTAAAGAGAGGCTTTTAAGGTGAGAAGCGTTGCACTTTTTTATATCGACTTGCATTTATTGAAAAAGTCGTTTATGGCGAAACGCTTAATGTTGAAATGCATTATGCTCAAAATTTTGAACTTTTCAAAGCTTTATATTCAATTGCATTATGCCTAAACGCATTGAACTACAGATTTTTATGTCGATATGCACATTTTAATGATTTTTTTATGGCGAATCGACAAAAACCTTAAAACTTGACAGTTCACCATAATTCGCACATCATCGCGAGAGGAAAAAAATTAACCTTCTTGTGTCATAAAACGAGCCGATCCCATTGGCTGCCTGCTTGCTTTTCCTGTGAGGTGCTATATGTTCAATTGCATTATGGTGAACTGTCAAGTTTTAAGCTTTTTGTCGTTTCGCCATAATCGCGTTTTAAACGGCGAAAGTAGGCTTGCTCTTTCCCTAGTTTATGGCGAGATGTATTATGCCCAAACGACAAAAACGTTTTTATGGCGAAACAAGAAGTTTAAAGAGAGGCTTTTAAGGTGAGAAGCGTTGCACTTTTTTTATATCGACTTGCATTTATTGAAAAAGTCGTTTATGGCGAAACGCTTAATGTTGAAATGCATTATGCTCAAAATTTTTGAACTTTTCAAAGCTTTATATTCAATTGCATTATGCCTAAACGCATTGAACTACAGATTTTTTATGTCGATATGCACATTTTAATGATTTTTTTATGGCGAATCGACAAAAACCTTAAAACTTGACAGTTCACCATAATTCGCACATCATCGCGAGAGGAAAAAAATTAACCTTCTTGTGTCATAAAACGAGCCGATCCCATTGGCTGCCTGCTTGCTTTTCCTGTGAGGTGCTATATGTTCAATTGCATTATGGTGAACTGTCAAGTTTTAAGCTTTTTGTCGTTTCGCCATAATCGCGTTTTAAACGGCGAAAGTAGGCTTGCTCTTTCCCTAGTTTATGGCGAGATGTATTATGCCCAAACGACAAAAACGTTTTTATGGCGAAACAAGAAGTTTAAAGAGAGGCTTTTAAGGTGAGAAGCGTTGCACTTTTTTTATATCGACTTGCATTTATTGAAAAAGTCGTTTATGGCGAAACGCTTAATGTTGAAATGCATTATGCTCAAAATTTTTGAACTTTTCAAAGCTTTATATTCAATTGCATTATGCCTAAACGCATTGAACTACAGATTTTTATGTCGAAATGCAGATTTTTTTATGCTCAACTGCTTTAGGGTGAAATGCATGCCCTCTCCATAGATTTAAAAAACGGCAGCCTGATTGAAAGCGAATAAAAGGAGCTAGCCCCGACGGGAACTTCCTTAAATAGAAGGAAAATATAGGAGGGGGACGTTTTAAGGAGGAAGAAATATAATTTCAAGTTGTTTTTTTAACAGATGGCAAGTTATTTATTTACGGCGGAGAGATGCCCGTCTCGACCGAGGTGAACATCTCAAATTTTTCCCTACAGATAAAACAAAATAGGAAAAAAACTCTTAAAAAATATAAGGAGTATTTGGTTAAAATCAGGCCGCAGAATTGCTTTTTTCTTAAGCAGACATATCTCCGCCATTTTTTCGAAAATCAAAAATCGCTCTGGGGCGTTCAATCAAGATTGTGTACGACTTGAGTGGAAATCAACAATAACAAACATAGCAAAAACACTCGAAAGTTTATATTTTCATTTCCTTATTGTTGTTAAAAATGAGATTTTGCTTGAATTTATTCCGATATGACGTAAAGGGTGAGTCACAGACACAAAATCAATTAAAACCAACCTCATTTTATTGAATAAAACGAACAACTGAAACTTCTGTTTTTGCATGCCACATCCTCTCTCGGACCTTCGGATGCGTGAAATCGCTTACAGGGCAAAACACCTCCCAAACCGAAATTTTTTTTAACTTCCTGAAAGAAGTTATTGTGTTGGGTTTTTGGGGAAGGGTCTTCCGGACCCAGGAGGGTCAAATCGAATATTGATTTTACCGATCTCAACTTCGTCTGTGGTGCCGGCAGGCCGTCCGTTTTTTCCGGAAAACTTTATTTTTTCTTCCAATTCAGAACTAAGTGTACGGAATAAACTCGGCGATAGTGCAATGTTGCCGATCGGGTAATAGGACAAATCGATTTTCAGAGCTATAAATACAGAATGGCCAAATAAGCGTACTAATCCAAGTAATGAGCAATTATGGGTTCACCTTTTCTTCTATCAAGCAAAGTATTTCGTTATATTTTATTTATTATTTTATTTTTCGGCATTTTTGAAAAACAATTTGGGATATTAATTACAATTAATATGAGCCAAAAAGTAATCCAATAGTCAATAATATTAGGTGTACAAAATGAAACTCGGCTAAAATCTACAAAATTCAAATTTACCCTGCGGCTGAGTTTCATTTTGTACACCTAATAAATAAAACTTGTAGAAAATTTAATTCTCTATAAATTTGTACTTAATTATTTTTTTCTAGGATGCACCATTTTCGGAAAATAATTTTTTTTTTAAATAAATTTATCTTGAAAACAGTGCGTCCTAGAGAAAAAATGAATAGACGAAAATTAAAGAGAATTAAATTTCCAACAGATTTTATTTAGTGCATTTTTTCAATATCTGTAACGGTTTACGATTTACAAGCCTTTAAAAATTAACCTTCTTAATGGTTATACTTTAATAACCTTCTTACACGGAGAAGGTCAACTTTTGATGGACTTTAACGCCTAAAATGTTTAAAATTTTGAAAAAATGAACTACTAGGTGTACAGAATGAAACTCGGCTAAAATCTACAAAATTCAAATTTACCCTGTGGCTGAGTTTCATTTTGTACACCTAATTCTAGAGAAACTTTTTCAAAGCAGACGAAGGATGTCAATTTTTTTAAATCTATTATGAAGGTAGAAAAATGAATTTCTTGCTCAATAGCCAAAATTTCTCCCTCCAAAAACAAAATTTCAAAGACTTCCAAAATCAAGTTCAAAATTCGTAATGTAATTAAAAGTGCATGCATTAATTACAGAGCAACTCTGTTGAAAACCCAAATGCTGAATTCCCTACAACTCAATTTCAAAGGCTAATTAGTTAATAAATTGGTTTCATATTTCCATTAAAAGCAACCCTAAATTTCCTCCACCGCAAATATAATACATCGATATCAAACTAGAGAAGAAAGTAGTAGTGACTAATTATTATTATTTATTAATATTAAAATTGAATAAAAATCTATTTTTTTATGGAAAACCAAAGAGGAAAAAGAGTGAAAAGTACTAGTTTGGAGCTGGACCCGTCGGGAACTTCGTTAAAGAGAAGGAACATAGAGGAGGGGGAAGTATAACGGAGGGGGAAGTATAAAGGAGGGGAAGTAGAAGGAGGGGGAAGTATAAGAGAAGGGAAGTTTAAGGAGGTTTTTTTTTTTTCAAAAAAAATTTAAGTTTTTTTCTTTTCGAATATTTTTTTACGTATCAAGGTAGAAATAAATTGGATTTTTGCCCATGGGAGGTCCCTCTCGTAACGGATGGAAGTATCAAATTTCTCCCTACTAAAAAAACAAAACAAAAAAATTTTTTTGCACCAAAAACTTGTAAAAAATATAAGAAGTATTTGGTGAAAATCGGACCAACACGGCCGCAGCGCAGTTTTTAAAATTTTCCAACAGACATACTTTCGTAAGTTTCATGTTCATCGACTAAAGAAAATTTGGTGAAAATCGGTTGAAAACTGTGGCCGTGAAGTGTTCCGGAAAAAAGCTACGGACGGCCGGCCGGCACCACAGACTAAATTGAGATCGATCAATATTCGATTTGACCCTTCGGGATCTGGAAGACCCTTCCCCAAAAACCCGACGTACCACAATAACTTCTTAAAGGAAGTTAAAAACATTAGAGACATTAACCTGCAATCTATACCCTTTCTGGGCCATTGCTCTACCAACTGAGCTATGGAAGCCTTTTGCCCAAGTGTCCAAGAGCTCTCCTCGATTATATTACGGTAAAATAAAAAATCATAACGGAGTAAATGACGTAAACATGTGAGATAATAACCTAGATTGATTCTATTCAACAGGCTTCCTTTGTTCAGTTGGTAGAGCAACAGTAAACCCAGAGGTCGTATGTTCGAATCCCACTGGGGGCCTTTTTTCTCTTCTTTTACCCGGTTTTCCGAGTTTAAAAAAAATCTATCTTGTCTTCCTTTTTTTCGAAACTCCGCAAAATTAGCACTTTTCTCCCCCTTGAAAAACAGAATATCAATAATGATAACGACTTCCTCAATAAATCTGATGTTGCCAAAAATTAATTTAAAAAATTAGCGATTCATTGAATTTTTTAAAAGATTTTAAATAAGATTAAAAAAGAGAAGATAAAATTACTAAACAAAAAACTCAAATTTTTCAAGAGTCCAAAAATGTAATAAACGGCGAGAATAATTTAAATTGTTCATATTTCTCTGCTTTCTTAAATTAAAAGTTAGGGGAATCTACCTTATATCTTCTTTCACAAGTCTTTGTTTCTGAGGGAAAAATTTTCGAAAAAAAAAAACCCTGGGTTTGGAGCCGAAAGCTTTATTTCCGCTACATTAACTATGGACTCGGTGTACGCATGAGTCACCGAGGTGTTTATCCTCCGTTGTAACAATCACGTCATAATTGTCTTTTCTTTGAGTAAAAAATAGAGAGAAAAAGAAATAAAAAAGAATTAATAATGTGTTTTTCTTTTATATAAAAACCTACCCTTTTTCACACATTTTAATCAAGTTTAAAGCACTTTTAGAAAAACAAAAAAAAAAGAGAGAACCATTTTTCATGTTTTTGTTTAAAAAAAGATACCATAAAACGTCATAAAAGCAACCATTATAAAAATAAATTAATAAAAAAGCTTTATCTTCGATAAAGCAAAAAATCTTGTGAAGTTCAGTGAACTTTAAATATTTTTAAAAATGATAATGGAGTGGGAAAAGGGAAAAAATGCATTTTTGTTCCGATGATGTAAGCCGGGTTTTATCATAATGGACAAGATGAGACGAGTTGGCACCATCAGCAATTATTATCTAATACAATGCGCTCGTGTCATTAAGTGGATGTGCTCTTATCTTCCCTTATCCGTCCTACTCGTGCGCCAACTACCTCGGTTACTCAACCTCTCGCGAGGTACAAAAGCATATACATTAGCCCGGATATAGAGGAAAATTATTTTGAAGTGTTTTTTAGACCTATGTAGACCGCAAAAAAAAAGGAATTTTAAGTCGGAAACACTTGTCCAATTGCGTAAACAACTGCGCAAACATGTCTTGTTAATTTTCTTTTAGATGCAATTTTTTTCAGCAGAAAAGCAACAGGATTTTGCATTTTTTTTATGATTCCTTTTAAATCGCATTTCGTATGACTTTTCATAAAAATCGGAGAAAAAAAATCGTAGGTACTTTATAAAAATAATTTTATCGAAAAATTAGATTTTTATTTACAATTTTTGAGTAAACCATGTCTATTTTAAACAATTTTTTAAAGAAAATCGCATTTTTTTTTTAAAGGAAACTGCAATTTTTTTAAGCAATCTGCCAAAATTACAATTTTAAAAAAAATCGAGAATATAAACTATAATTTTTTCAAAAAAAATCGTAAAATAAGAAATGTGATTTTTTCTAATAACGAAAATTTCTCTTAAAAAAATTATGGTTAAAAGTACTGGTTTGAAGAGCTTCCAACGAAAACTTCCTTAAAGAGAAGTATCTATATAGGAGGGGGAAGTATAACGGAGGGGACGTAAAACGTAGTGGGAAGTATATGGGAGGGGAAGTATAACGGAGGGGGAAGTATATGGGAGGGGAAGTATAACGGAGGGGGAAGTATAACGGAGGGGAAAGTATAACGGAGTAGGAAGTATAACAGAGGGGGAAGTATAATGGAGGGGGAAGTATAAAGGAAGGGGATTTAGTAGGGAGGGAAAGTATAAAGGACAATTTTGCAAGTTTGTTTTTGCGAAAAATTTTCCGGGTTTTTTTTTTTTTTTTGAAAAATTTTCTAAGTTCTTTTTTTCAAAAAATTTTCTAACTTTTAACTTTTTTTTCGAAAAATTTTTTAAGTTTTTTTGTCCAAAAAAAAATTTTTTTTTCAAAAAATTTTCAAAGTTTTTTTCGAAAAATTTTCCGGGTTTTCCTTTCCTTTTTTTTTTCTTTTTTTCGAAAATTTTCTAAGTTCTTTTTTTCAAAAAATTTTCTAAGTTTTTTTGTCAAAAAAAAATTTTTTTTTTCGAAAAATTTTCCGGGTTTTTCTTTCTTTTTCATTCTTCTTCTTTTTTTTTTTCGAAAAATTTTCTAAGTTCTTTTTTTCGAAATATTTTTTAAGTCTCAAGGTAGAAATAATGGGCTCTTTGGCCTAGGGATGTGCCTCTCGTAAAGGGTAGAAGTACGAAATTTCTCCCTACTAAAAAAAAATTAATGATTAAAAAGTGGCAATTTTTTCGCACCAAAAATTCTTAAAAAATATAAGGAGTAATTGGTGAAAATTTGGTGAAAATCGGATTAACGGTTAACGGCCGCAGCGAATTTTTTAAAATTTCAAACAGACATATCTCCGCCATTTTTTCGAAATTCAAAAATCGCCCTCGACATATTCTTCTTCACCGGCTAAAGAAATTTGTGTAAAAATTTGGTGAAAATCGGATGAAAACTGTGGCCGTAAAGTGTTCCGGAAAAAAATGCTACGGACGGCCGGCACCACAGACAAAGTTGAGATCGGTAAAGATCAATATTCGATTTTACCCTCCGGACCCCGGAAGACCCCTCCCCAAAAACCCGACATGGAGGGTATCACAATAACTTCTTTAAGGAAGTTAAAAAGTAAGAAGTTTATAATTACAAAATATTGGGTAATATCAATTTTTCAACCTAACTACAAAAGGCAAAATTTGGTGAAATTGAGGTTCCCAGAAAAAACTGAGGACGGACAGCCGGTACAACAGACAACCTCAGTAAATATCATTGAGAAAAGCATGTCTATTTTAGACTAATTTTTGATAAAATCGAAATTTTTTCCCGATTTTTTTTCGGAAGTACAGATTTTTTTTTACGTTTTCAGCTAAAATTATTTTTTTAATCGCAAAAAAAGCTACGACTCCCCCCCCCCCCCCCCCTCAAATCGTAAAATAAAAGTTGTGATTTTCAAAAAAAAAATTACTATTTATAAAAAACGTAAGAAAAT
Organism: Orius insidiosus; assembly: GCA_014119065.1. Taxonomy (NCBI): domain Eukaryota; kingdom Metazoa; phylum Arthropoda; class Insecta; order Hemiptera; family Anthocoridae; genus Orius; species Orius insidiosus. The sequence continues at coordinate 120,546 of JACGAQ010000293.1, read as the reverse complement.
ATTTTATCCAAAAGTTGTAAAAAAAACCATTTCTAACGTCTTGTTTATTTCTTTAGGACATCTGGTCACCAAACCTTTTAGGAATAGCTCGGAAGACCACGTTGTTCATTTAATTTTTTAATTTATTTGTCAATTTTGCATGTCTATTTGGAACGTTGACCCGAGACGTCCTATTGACGGTTTAATGAGTTCCATTTAGCGGAGATCTGACGTGACCGGAGTTTTCCATCAAGGTAAAACGGCGACAACTTTATCTCGCTTATGCTCATTCTCATAATTATATTTATTTACATTGAATTTTCATTTTATTAAACTTTGTATATAACCGATTCTCTCATGGCTTTTAATAATCAGCGCAGAGCGTGTAAAAGCAAAAGCATTTAATTACCTCATTAAACTCGGATGGCACTCCCGCTCAGGGTGCCACGTTTGAAGCGAATAAATTAGCAGTTTAAGCAAATATTAAAACAAAGTATATAGCATTATTGAATTAAAAGTTTTTCTTCCCCTTTTTTTTTTAGAACAAAAATAATTTAATTACTTAGTATTGTACTTTCGATTCTACTAATGACCCTAAGGTCAATATGAAAACCATCGGTTTCCTTAAGTTTCTCAAACTGGGTTCAGTTAACACAAAGTTAGCGTGACAAGTTCCACTTAAGAAACGCCTGGGCAGTGTTAACAATAAAATATAATTGTTACCATCTCAAACAAAAAGAAACGCGAGATCTGAAAATTCTTGCGGTATCAGGTCAGGAACATAAATTAAAGGAGTTTTTATTTCCTTTTCCGCGAACGATAAACGTTGATAATTTTTGTGTCCCCATCATGAAACTCTGGACTTTTATGGGAGAAGTTATTGGATTGGCTCTCAGTGCTCAGTTTTTTTGGGGGAGGGTCTTGTAGATCACGAAGAGGAAAATCGATTAGTGATCTTTACTGAGGTCGTCCGTGGTGCCGGCTGTCCGTAGCCAATTTTTTCTCAGACACCTCAATTTCACCAAGTTTTCACATAATTGTCCTTTTGTAGTTGGGATGAAAATTCCTTAAGAAAAATCCGGACACTCGAGGAGAAAATCGAGGAAAACTATCCAAAACAGGGTAAAAAAAATGTTAACCGCTACAAGGCTTGATGATCGGGATTTCCTAGACCAAAAAATCGAGAGAAATGACCTAGAATACTTTGAAAGAGGGTGTTAAACGCTCAAAAACCCGATGAAAGATGTGTTTTTACACCAAAAACTCGGGGAAATGACCCAAAACATGTTGAAATGAGTTAAACGCTCAAAAACCTGATGAAACTGGTGTGTCAACACAGAAAATCGAGGAAAACTATCCAAAACACGCTAAAAAAAATGTTAACCGCTACAACGCTTGATGATCGGGGTTTCCTAGACCAAAAATTCGAGGAGAATACCCCAAGAAAATGACCCAGAAAAGGGTGTTAAACGCTCAAAAACCCGATGAAAGATGTGTTTTTACACCAAACACTCGGGGAAATGACCCAAAACTCGTTGAGCAGAGTTAAACGCTCAGAAACCGGATAAAACTGGTGTTTCAACACCCGAAAATCGAGGAAAACTATCCAAAACACGGTAAAAAAAATGTCAACCGCTAGAACGCTTGATGATCGGGGTTTTCTAGACCAAAAAATCGAGAGAAATTACCCAGAATACATTGAAAAAACCGTTTAAACGCTCAAAAACCCGATAAAAGATGTGTTTTTACACCAAAAACTCGGTGAAATGACCCAAAACTCGTTAAACTGGGAGTTAAACGCTCAAAAACCGGATAAAACTGGTGTTTCAACACAGAAAATCGAGGAAAACTATCCGAAACACGGTAAAAAAATGTTAACCGCTAGAACGCAAGATGATCGGGGTTTCCTAGACCAGAAATTCGAGGAAAATGAACCAGAATACATTGAAAAAGGGTGTTAAACGCTCAAAAACCTAATGAAAGATGTGTTTTTACACCAAAAACTCGGTGAAATGACCCAAAACTCGTTGAAATGGGAGTTAAACGCTCAAAAACCGGATAGAACTGTTGTTTCAACACCAAGAAATCGAGGAAAACTATCCAAAACACGGTAAAAATATGTTAACCGCTAGAACGCTTGATGATCGGGGTTTCCTAGACCAAAAAATCGAGGAAAATGACTCAGAGTACTTGTGTTAAACGCTCAAAAACCCGATGAAAGATGTGTTTTTACACCAAAAACTCGTTAAACTGGGAGTAAAACGCTCAAAAACGGGATAAACCTGGTGTTTCTACACCAGAAAATCGAGAAAACGGCCCGAAACCCGGTAAAAAGGACGCTAACCGCTAGAACACCTGATAAAACGGGATTTTGCTAGCAGAAAATCGAGAGAAATGAGCAAAAATCTGGTAAAAAAAGTTAAACGCCCGAACAACCGATAAAATGGGTGTTTCTACACCAAAAATAGAGAAAAACTACTCAAAACCATAACTCGAAACCAATTTAAAACATGTTAAACGCCTGAACTACCTGATAAAACGGATTTTTATAGATCAGAAAATGACCCAAAACTCGTTGAAATTCCGACAAAAAAGGGTGTTTTTACACCAAAGAATCGAGGAAAACGGCCATAAACCAGATAAAAAATAGGTTAACCGCAAGAACGCCTGATAAACGGGTTATTTTAAACCGAAAAATCAAGAGAAATAACCCGAAACCTTAAATAGGGGCGTTAAACGCTCAAAAACCCGATGAAAGATGTGTTTTTAAACAAAAACCCGGTAAAATTACCCAAAACTGTTGAAATGGGAGTTAAACGCTCAAAAACTGGTGTTTTTACACCAGAAAATCGAGAAAAACTTGTTAAACCCATTAAAAAGACGTTAAACGCCTGAAAACGGGGTTTTATAAATCAGAAAAGGAGGCAAAACCCGTTTAAATCTAAATAAAAAGGGTGTTTTTACACAAAAAAAATCGAAGAAAACTGCCCAAAACCCGATAAAAAATATGTTTACCGCTAGAACGCCTGATAAAACGTTTTTTAGAACAAAAAATGTAGAAAACCCAAAATACGTCAAACATAAGGGTGATGAATGCTCAAAAACCGGACAAAACGGGTGTTTTTACATCAGTATATCAAGGGATATGAGCCAAAACTCCGCTTTCTTTCATAGATATCAAATGTTTTGGGTATGGCTTCCCGAAAGCAGGACTTCTTCCCTCAAATCGGGACATTTGGCGGGACTTATGGTCAGCTATTCCTCAAAGGGGGAAATTTAACAATGGCTCAGCATTTTGTCCAACCTGCGATATTTCGGGACATAGAAATTGGACTACAACTCGCAAACAAATATTAGATTTAGAAACCATTCTTTTGGGCTATTGGACCTCATCCAAATATTTCTGGCGCGGAGCAGATACAAACGCCTTCCAAGTTATTTCTTAATTACAACAAATTTAAATGTGTGATAATTTTCTCCGGGCCATTCAATTTTAAATTCAATTGCCACAATTCATTAGCGTGAAAGGAAATTTTTTTCTTGAAATGTGATAAATTCTAAAAAGGGGAATGATTGCTTAGAAAATAAAATTTCTCTTATTTTATTGAAGTTTCGACAGGGCTGTGTGTTTTAATAAAAGGCAAATATAATAATGTAACGGTTCAACGAACCAGCAAACGTTAAAAACAACAAAAAAAATTTGTAATTGTAATCACCAGGCGAAAAACTCGTGGATGGTTTTAAAAAAATTATAGGCACCGTCCTTGACAAACAATAGCACCCTAAATTGTCAATTGACACTTTTAAATTTTATGTCAGAATTTAATTAATTTGAAAGGTTGAGGACTTGAGAATAGTGATTCAAGAGGATGTAAAAGAGGGAGGGAAGAAGGGAATGTCTAGTGGCATGTTCGTGTGCAGCTTTGGTCCCGGGAGGCCCCAAGGCGGACTGGTTTTTATGGCATCCGCCGAACCATTGTACTAGAAACTGAAGAATTTAAATACTTAAACCATCGGGTTTTTACAACGAAAAATGGGTCGATTAGAAATGGTGTATTAGCGAGCGCTATCCTTAATAACCGTACCACAATTTTGTCATTAGTCGCAATTGCGTATTCCCTCCATGTCCCATCCTCTAAATGAGCTGAAATAATTGTACTGCCCGCATTATTACAACTCCATTTAGGGATTCCGCTGCGACTGTGGTCAATAGAAATACGTGCGCTTTTATCCTTTAGGCTTCACAGACCGTCCTTGAACTTGTTCCACTCAAAGCGTAAACCGCAACAATTCATCTCCTCTCATTTTCGGTCATCATTAGCGCATTTAAACGAGTTGACGTTAGAAAATCATGAAAACTTAGGAAGAATCAATAGGTAAGCGAGTAGAGCTTGAGAGGCAATGAAAAGGCGGATGAACTAGGGGGCTGTAAGGGTACCCCGGAGCCCTACTGCTACCGACGTGTGAAAAGGGTGGCTATCAAAAGCCAGGCCCTTTGAAAAGCTCTGACACCCTCAAAACTACCCAGGTCAAGCAAAGAAAGAAAAATTCATTAGGACAACGTCCCAACTTTAAGCACGAATCCATAAAAAAGCGTCATTTGTTCAAAAGTAAGCAATAGCATTCCAGGGATTTGAGAAGGAAAAAGCCGGCCAACACTCCTGACCTTTTAAAGGTTAAATCTCAACACTTTTCTTCATCAAATCCCTCAAAATATTAGCTGAAGTCCATATTTAAAAAAAAAAATTCATTCTTTTCAGCTTTAAGGCGGATGCGACTTCAAAATTCAACCAAGACGCAAGATGCCTAAAATTACTTTCCTATATTTGAGCACTAAAAATCGTCGGAAAATTTTTAACTAAAGCTAGTTCTCGTTATTTTCGGAATATCTAGGCGGCCTTGGGAGCAGTTTTTCCGAAAAAATTTTCCTTTGGAAAATGGAAAGCTTATTTTTCGACTAAAACATTTTTTCCAAATAAAACCGCTAGCCATTTTGTAGGTTTTGAAGAGCTCTTTCCGAATTATATAAAGCAAACAACAACCATAAAGCGAGATGTCCTTTAAAATACAAAATAAACTTTTAAAAAAGAATGTAAATTTTTCATAAAAAGCATTTAAATCCAAAATTTGAATGTATTTATTTTATATGTACAAACGTTACTCATCGTTATTAAAAAACACATCGAAGGTCCACGACAGGGGGGGAAACCTGATGGAAAATGTCAAAAAATGCTTTGATTTTTTTTAACTTTTTTCCCCCTTTTATTTACATTTTCATGTCAAAGCCAGAAATTGGGCGATTTTTGGGGAAAAAGCGAGAGAATGTTTTTCGACATCAAAAAAAGGACTTTTTTTAAAAATTAATTTATTAATATACGAAGCAGATGGGACAAAAAGCAAAAACCAGAAGGAAATAAACAGCCATATACAAATTTTTAAGATTCTGGGAAAATTGAGGCCGTAAAATGCGAACGGACGGCCGGCACCACAGACACCCTCATAATCGGTAAAGAACACCTATTATTTTTTAGCTCTGGAAGACCCTCTCCGAAATATGGAGGGCAGTACAATAACTTCTCTTTGGGAAAGTTATTTATTAGGTGTACAAAATGAAACTCGGCTAAAATCTACAAAATTCAAATTTACCCTGCGGCTGAGTTTCATTTTGTACACCTAATAAATAAAAATTGTAGGAAATTTAATTCTCTATAAATTTGCACTTAATTATTTTTTTCTAGGATGCACCATTTTCGGAAAATAATTTTTTTTTTAATTTATCTTGAAAACAGTGCGTCCTAGAGAAAAAATCAATAGAATAAAAATTAAAGAGAATTAAATTTCCAACAGATTTTATTTAGTGCATTTTTTCAATATCTGTAACGGTTTACGATTTACAAGCCTTTAAAAATTAACCTTCTTAATGGTTATACTTCAATAACCTTCTTACACGGAGAAGGTCAACTTTTGATGGACTTTAACGCCTAAAATGTTCAAAATTTTGAAAAAATGAACTAGGTGTACAAAATGAAACTCGGCTAAAATCTACCCTGTGGCCGAGTTTTATTTTGTACACCTAATAGAATCTCTATTATTTCAAAATTTCTGCTATTTCATTTAAAATTTTGCCAAATCTAATTTAAACTACGGCTCTCTAGACCTTCCAAAAACCGAAAATTGAGAGTAATACAATAGCTTCTCATCGGGAACTTTTTGAAGAAAAAATTGAGTTCAAGTCAATTTTTTGTGACCATAAAAATCTTTTTGCAGTTATCAAAATGGGTTGGCAATCAGATTTAACGTAAAAAAAACTCAGATTCCAAAGCCTTATTTATCGCTTTTTTTTTCAGGCCTTTTTCTCGGCCCTTCTAACCCTTTGGGCCATCTCCACTTACATTTTTAATGCTAGAAACACCCATTTTAACCACTTTTTCTGTCATTTTATTGATTCTCTCAATTTTCTACATGCCATTGAGGAATACAGAGCTGGGAAATAGTAAATGAAGATAAAAGCTCAAAAAAATGTTGAAAGAGCTTCGTTTCTTCAAGTGTTGAGTAAAATAATCCCGTCTTCATAGGGTGAAAAATTCGCAAAAATGACTAACAAAAAAGCAGATTTTCAGGCCTTCTAGCGCACTTAAGGAGGTATGATGGTTTTTAAGTGAGTTGCTTTGCAAATTTTTCGGTTTTTCCCTTCTATCTCGGAAACCGTCGCTCAAAACGAAAAAACGTCTTAAGTAAAAGTTGCAGGTACTGAAATTTACTACATAAAATACTTTATTAGTTTTTTCCGTCAGAGCAATACTTTAGGAGATATGGAAGTATTTAAGTTGGTTGCTTTGCAAATTTTTCGTTGTTAACAACGGTTTTCGGTTTTTTCCTTCTATCTCGGAAACCGTCGCTCAAAACGAAAAAACGTCATAAGTAAAAGTCGTAGCTACGGAAATTTCCTACAAAAAAGACCTCATTGGTTTTTTTGTCAGAGCAATACTTGAGGAGATATGAGGGTTCTTAAGTGAGTTGCTTTGCAAATTTTTCGTTGTGAGCAACGGTTTTCGGTTTTTCCCTTCTATCTTGGAAACCGTCGCTCAAAACGAAAAAACGTTCTCAGTAAAAGTCGTAGCTACAACAATTTCCTACAAAAAAGACCTCATTGGTTTTTTTTTTTTCAGAGCAATATTTAAGGAGTTATGAGGTTAAAACTAATAATCCTACAGAGCCAGTCTGAAAACTTAAAACCTTCATATCTCCTAAAATATTGCTCTGACGGAAAAAACCAATAAGATATTTTATGTAGTAAATTTTTGTAGCTACAACTTTTGCTTAGGACATTTTTTCGTTTTGAGCGACGGTTTCCAAGATAGAAGGGAAAAACCGAAGACCGTTGCTCACAACGAAATATGTACAAAGCAACCAACTTAAAACCCTCATATCCCCTTAATGAAGAGATAGGGAACGAGTTAGCACACTAGGTAAAAGCCGGGAAATTACTTTTGTGAAATCATTTTGTGAGGGAGCTGTTCCATCAAAAGTAACCTTCCATTTCGGCAATAGATAAAAATATGCGATAAAAAACATAGTGGATAATAAGAATGGTGAAAAGTAGGGTTTGTTTATATTCTGTTTTATCATTCAATCTGGATGGTAAGAAATGATGGTAAAAACTTACTAATTTCTGGTTCGTCACTAGTTCCGTGTTCGTCGTCTGATTCTGTGCCGGAATCGTGATCGTCGTCTTCCACCTGAAAGCGAAAGTAAAATTTGAGTTGGAAAAATGTCTCAGGAGTCGCAGGTCAGCCATTGAAAAGGGATTCAAGGAGGTATTTTAAAAAGACGTTGAGGTCCCATTTTTTGTTTATTGATTTATAGAAGGCTTAAATATCAATTGGAATCTAAATTGATATGTTTTCTTTTAAAAAAACGGATTTTTCGTTGGGTTTTAGACTCCGGCGGAGTGTCGGTCGGCCATCTTGCCTCCGCTCGAGCCCCGTAGTGACCTTCGCTACGTCTTTTATTCAATGAAATAACTGTCATTTTGATGGCTGATAACAGATCTACATACCTTATGAGGATTATCTTCATTCAAAGAGTGGGTTTTGAGTTTGTGGGTTAGGAACTTGAGCATATTTCTCTCCGAGTAGGAACCACCCGAAGCGTTTAAGACCGATTATTTAAAATCGTTTTTTTTTTTTTTATTTTGTGTTTTTTTTTAATTTTGTTAATTTTTGATGTATTTTATTGTTTCTTATAAACCGAATGAGAAAGTCGACATTCTGGCCACTCGCCCGCGGTGCCGGCCGACAACAAACTGAAGGAAGGAAAACGGGGTGTTTACCCCCACTCCTTCTACTACGAGCGAGTACGAGTAGTAGTCGAGTCAGCTGAAATGGAGTGGAGTCCATTTCGGTCTAAAATGTGGTGGGGGAAAACCTTCTACTTTCACCCATTACACACTTCATTCATCTAATAATTCCTCGAACATCCGATTAGGGGCCGGCTTCTCTTATGTTTTAAACGACCATTTTATTTAAAAGAGGTTTTTTCGCATGTTTTCCTTTTCTCCGGGAAACTTTCGAGGTTAGAAGAGAGCTTACACAGTTTCCATTGATAATAATCGCTCGGAGTTTTCGAAGTGTGGCCACTCGCGTTTCGGCTTTCGAGGCTCCTCATTGGCTACCGGTCCTGTCCCTCGTCTTTATTCGACCCGCGGGGGCTCTTCTTTCCTTTTCTTATGAATGGAAAATCCCAACATCAAAACTCCCCCAATTTTTAACATGTTGATCATCCAATAAATAACTTATTCTTCTCTAAGAACAGCCAGAAGAATTAAGCCAATAGGAAGATCTTCAGGAGGAATCCGTCTTTTAAAAAATATAACATAAAAACTAAGGCAATCATCATTATAGAGACTCAGGAATTCAAAAAAAACCTGCGCAATTTTAGGTTTGTTCCAACCGCTGAAACTCCTAGAGCATGCGCAGGATTTGCACGTCAGATTTGACAGACAAGCCCTTCTGCGCATGCTCCAGAGTTTCAAACTGCGGTTGGAACAAGAAAGCTTTGTTTATTACGCGTTTATTAGGTTTGCATAATTTTGATCATCCAAACTTAACATAATCATGTTCTTCTCTTAAGAACAGCCAGAAGAATTAAGCCAATAGGAAGATCTTCAGGAGAATCCAATCTTTTAAAAAATATAAACAATATGAACATAAAAACTAAGGCAATCATCATTATAGAGACTCAGGAATTTAAAAAAAAACCTGCGCAATTTTGGTTTGTTCCAACCGCTGAAACTCCTAAGCATGCGCAGGATTTGCACGTCAGATTTGACAGACAAGCCCTTCTGCGCATGCTCCAGGAGTTTCAAACTGCGGTTGGAACAAGAAAGCTTTGTTCATTACACTGTTTATTGGCTTTGCATAATTTTGTTGATCATCCAACTTACATAATCATGTTTCTTCTCTTAAGAACAGCCAGAAGAATTAAGCCAATAGGAAGATCTTCAGGAGGAATCCAATCTTTTAAACAATATGAACATAAAAATAAGGCAATCATCATTATAGAGACTCAGGAATTTAAAAAACCTGCGCAATTTTAGGTTTGTTCCAACCGCTGAAACTCCTAAAGCATACGCAGGATTTGCACGTCAATTTGACGGACAAACGATTTGAGCAACGTCAATGACGTACAAGTCCTTCTGCGCATGCTCCAGGAGTTTCAAACTGCGGTTGGAACAAGCTTTGACTGTTAGGCTTTGCATATTGATCATCCTTACATAATCATGTTTCTTCTCTTAAGAACAGCCAGAAGAATTAAGCCAATAGGAAGATCTTCAGGAGGAATCCATCTTTTAAAAATATATAAACATAAAAACTAAGGCAATCATCATTATAGAGACTCAGGAATTAAAAAAAACCTGCGCAATTTTAGGTTTGTTCCAACCGCTGAAACTCCTAAAGCATGCGCAGGATTTGCACGTCAGATTTGACGGACAAACGATTTGAGCAACGTCAATGAGTACAAGTCCTTCTGCACATGCTCCAGGAGTTTCAAATTGCGGTTGGAACAACCTTACCATAATCCTGTTTCTTCTCTTAAGGACAGCCAGAAGAATTAAGCCAATAGGAAGATCTTCAGCCGATGGAGGAATCCAACTTTTAAAAAATATAAATAACATAAAACTAAGGCAATCATGGAGACTCGGGAATTTGAAAAAACTAAAAATATACTGCGTAATTTTATTAGGCTTCGAGGAACTTTTTAAACCTCAAGCCTTTTTTTTTCTTCATTATAAAAATACATGGAAAAATAAGTTCCTGTAACAATGAGACAAAAAATTTTTTTCACAAATAAGTAGAAAAGAGAGGCCAAATCCAGAAAAACAACTATTTGCAACAAAAAAAGAGAAGGAAAAACTTGTTATTTTAATGACTAGATTTCCTTATAAACTAAATAAGATCTTTGGTTAAGGAGTTTGTTCATTTTAAGTCCACATTTCACAAAAAGGCAGTTTCAAAATGCACAATTGAGAATCAAAAAGTATTTAAATACAGGGCAATTTGGTATACATGGCAAGAAAAAAAAATGGCTTCTCTTAGACCTGTTTTTTAGAGCCTTCCTAGGAGCTAAAGGAGATGAAACTGTAGCCCTGGTGCCAAAAAAAGCAGCAAGGAAGGATTTCAGCAAAGAGAAGGGTTTTTCTAGTTTTTTTTTCCTTTGAAGAGAAACTTGAGATCATTAACAAAGTAGGGATTCTCAAAATTGTGCCTCAGATCACTCAGCAACAAGATTTGTCGCTTAACCGCCCTGTATTTAACTTCAAATTGCAGTCTTAAAGTTGAGATTCCGTTTAGCCATCATGATATTTCAAGGAGATTCAAGTAGTATTTGGTGTTTTTCTCTCGAAAAGTCCTATAGTTTTCAACAGCGATTTTTAACTGTTGAATCTGCGGTAGTTTTTCTACATTCAGAACGATTTCTGAAGTGTCCTTACTAAAAAACAAAGAAAAATATATTTCAGTCAGAGTTTGTAATTGAGTATTCATATTCATAAGTATATACAGGGTGTTCCAAATGTCGGATTTTAGACCAAAAAACCCTAAATTTGGCACTTTTTAAAGTTGTCAAATGTATGAATAGTCAAATCAACTTGAAATATTGTGTAGATTACGAATCTGAAATAAAAGTACTGGTTTGAAGAGCTTCCAACGAAAACTTCTATAGAAGAAGTATCTATATAGGAGGGGGAAGTATAACGGAGGGGACGTAAAACGTAGGGGGAAGTATATGGGAGGGGAAGTATAACGGAGGGGGAAGTATATGGGAGGGGGAAATTTAACTAGCTTTTGACAAAAAAACTTCGAAAAAAAAACTTTAAAAATTTTTCGAAAAAAAAGGAAAACTTGGAAAATTTTTCGAAAAAAAAAATTTTTTTTTTTTGACAAAAATAACTTAGAAATTTTTTGAAAAAAAAAAGAAAAAAAACTTTCGAAAAAGGAACTTGGAAAATTCTCCTTTATACTTTCCCTCCCACTTCCCCTTCCGTTATACTTTTGTTCCCTTATACTTCCCCCTCCGTTATACTTCACCCTCTGTTATACTACCCTTCACGAAAAATTTTCCGGATTTTCCTTTTTTTTTTTTCGAAAAATTTTTTAAGTTTTTTTTCGAAAAATTTTTAAGTTTTTTTCGAAAAATTTTCCGGGTTTTCCAATTTTTTTTTTGAAAAATTTTTTAAGTTCTTTTTTTTGAAAAATTTTTCAAGTGTCAAGGTAGAAATAATGGGCTCTTTGGCCTAGGGATGTGCCTCTCGTAAAGAGTAGAAGTACGAAATTTATCCCTACTAAAAAAATTAATAACAAAAAAGTGGCAATTTTTTTACACCAAAAATTCTTAAAAAATATAAGGAGTAATTGCTGTCGTTTTGGGTCACCCTGTACACCAAAATCAAAATTCTTTAATTGCAATAGATTGCTTCGTCAAAAAACAAGGGGGTTTACATTTAACTTTATTTTGAAGGATGGAAATTATAGAAGTTATACAGGGTGGACCATCTAGTTGGGAGAAAAATCATCCAAAAAAGAATTGCTCCAATCAAAAGTACTTGTTCGAAGAGTTTCCAACAAAACTTCCTTAAAGAGAAGTAAAAATTTAGGAGGGGGAAGTATAAGGGAGGGGGAAGTATAACGGAGGGGGAAAAAGTTTAAGGGAGGGGAAGTATAACGGAGGGAGAAGTATAACGGAGGGGGAAGTTTTTTTATAGAAGTTATACATGGCGGACCATCTCGTTGGGAGAAAATTCATCCAAAAAAAGAAGTCCTCCAATCAAAAGTATTTGTTTGAAGAGCTTCCAACAAAAACTTCCTTAAAGAGAAGTAAAAATTTAGGAGGGGGAAGTATAAGGAAGGGGGAAGTATAACGGAGGGGGGAGTTTAAGGGGGGGGGGAGTATAATGGAGGGGAAAGTTTTTTAGGTTCTTAGTTTTTTTTTTTTTTTCAAAAAATTTTCCCATTTTTTTTTTAATTTTCTGAGCTTTTTTTTTGTTTCGAAAAAGTTTCAAAGTATTTTTTTTTAGATTTAATTTTTTTCTAGACTAAATGCTTTGCCGTAAAACTGCTGGTCCACTCTGGGACACCCTGTATATTCATAAACTTTTAGCGTTAAAACATTATCACATTAACATTAATTTGTGTTATAGAATTATGAATATGAATACACCCAACATAGATTTTTAGTCTTTAGGACATTTTATGAGTTAAACATACTTGTGGATTTCAAGAATAAATTCTTTCAAATGTTGAGGCAGAGTGTTGCATTTATTCAATATGATGAGTTTGTCTTCATCGAAATGAGGACTATCAAGCCTAAAAACATACGAATAAGCGAAACAACATTTTAAAAATAATTACCGTATGACGAAAAATCGATTATAAATATTCGTTTCGACATTTAAACAATCTAGAACACAATTCATAGCCGCTCTGTAAGTGTTGTCCTCCGGTTTGGGTTTATGGTACTCCAAAGAAGTTTGGTGAATGATAGATTGTTGGATAAGTTTCGCACATGGAGAGGAGACGAGGATGATTTTGAAGTTTATATCTCGAATGTATTGTTTGCCCAAAGGGGTCCTAAAGTGCTAACATCCTCTGTGTTTTTTGCATCCCAAATATCATAAACCTAAAAAAAATTTAAAAAAGGAAATAATTATGTAAAAAGTACCTGTGCAAACAAAATTTCTTCAAGTATGCTCCTAAAGACTTTCATGGCTTGCATAAACTCCTGACATTCCCTCGGATAAAGTAAAAGAATTCTCAACGGATCTTTCGGCATCACAAGTAAAGGACTTGTGGCTTTTTTACCATTCGGGAAGTACGATCTAAAATTTTGTTCCTCCGCCTTTTTCTTAGCATTAAAATAAATGATAATAAGTGCTGCAGAAACGAGAGATATCACGATGGCTGTGACAGCGATCCAAAATAAGCTGAATTCCTTCAAAGGCGAAACTTTTTCATATTCTGACGCATGAAAAGCTTAAAAGATACAATATTAAATTGAAATTTAATAAGTTTTACTTACAATATGACCTGTACCAACTGCAATCATCGATTTTAGCCCAAAATGTGTTCGAGTCGCATCGAGGATCAAATAAGTCGACGTTTAAACAATAATTTCCAGGCTGAATATTTTCAAATTGACAAATCAACGAATTCCCTTTCCAAGCGCAACTACATTCTTTTTCCTATAGCACATTTATTTTATTTAAAAAATCTTATTTATTATTAATTATGAATTTACCTTCTCGTATAGCTGAGAACAGCAATCACCATCATCTTGACCTCCCTAAAAAAAAATCGCAATACAGAACAGTACTTAAGTAAAATGAGCGAAATGCAATAAAACTCAGCATTCATTATTGCATCTGTATTCATATAATAAATGAATATTGTATTCGTAAAAACAAAACTTATCATATTAACAAAAGCATGATATATGAAAACAAATTCATACATTTTTTTGCACACATTTCTTGAATTTTATAAAATTTGAATTTACATAATATATACAGAGTAGAAACTTACTAGCGCCCCCCCCCCCCCCCCGGTCAACTCGAAAACGAAATATACACGGTCCGGAAACCAGTGTTGGGCGTAATCGTAATCGCAATTACGACTACGATTGTAATCGCAAGTTTCTTATTACGATCGTAATCGTAATTCCGATTACGATTACAATCGTATTCGTATTTTTTTCTGCGATACAATTTAATCGTATTTTTTTTCTGCGATTACAATCGTAATTGTATTTTTTTTCTGCGATTACCATTATATCGTTTTTTTTTCTGCGATTACAATCGTAATCGCATTTTTTCCAGCGATTATCGTTTATGACATCAGGTAATCTCAGTAAAAATGTCATATACGAGCCGTAAACGCTAACAAAAATACGATTACGCCCGTAATCGCTGAAAAAAATGCGATTATCGCAGAAAAAAATACGATTACGACTGTAATTGCAGAAAAAAATACGATTACAATGGTAATCGCAGAAAAAAATATACTTACAATTGTAATCGCAGAAAAAAATACGATTACAATGGTAATCACAGAAAAAAATATAAATACGATTGTAATCGCAGAAAAAAAAATACGATTACGGTTGTAATTGTAAAAAAAATGCTATTACAATCGTAATCGCAGAAAAAATACCAAATGCGATTGTAATCGTAATCGAAATTATGATTACGATTATAATTTTAATCGAAATTATGATTACGATTATAATTTAATCGTAATTAAGAAAGCGTTAAAAGTGGTTTTATGAGGAAAAAAAAAAAAAAAAAAAAAGTTAAAGTAAATCCCCCTTAATTTAAATCAAAGAATTTGATGATGTAGTTTAAAATGCGTTTGGATATACAGGGTGCCCCCAACAGAACCTAACTTTGTTATTTTAAATGGGAACCCATATTTTTTATTTCAGATTTGTATTCTGCGCAAAATTTCAAGTGGATTTGACTATTCATATGTCCATTTTCGACAACTTTAAAAAATGTCAAATTTTAGCGTTTTTTGTGCCAAAATCCGTTAAAATCGACCGGTAAAATTAATCGGTAAAATCCGTGAAGTCAACCTAAGAGACTAAATTCCACTAATTATTGTCTGAAGATTCTATCACAAATTGAAGCATCTTCGCATTCTGCATCACGAGATGTCGTCGCTAACAGCCTTTTTCCAAGTTAGAACCCAAATTTCTTACTTCAGAAATGAAAATAATGATGCAGAATGCCAAGATGCTTCAATTTGTGATAGTTAGAATCTTCGTACAAAAAGAAGAGGAATTTTAAAAAATGAGTCTCTTAGGTCGACTTTACGGATTTTACCGCAAAAACGCTAAAATTTGACATTTTTTAAAGTTGTCGTAAATGACCATATGAACAGTCAAATCAACTTGAAATTTTGCGCAGATTACGAATCTGAAATAAAAATAGGGTTCTCATTTGAAATAACGAAGTTAGGTTCTGTTGGGGGCACCCAGTATATCCAAACGCATTTTAAACTACACCATCAATTCTTTGATTCAAATTAAGGGGGTTTACATTTAACTTTTTTTTCATAAAGCCACTTTTAACGCTCTCCCAGAGGTATGCCATATGTTTCCGGACACCCGGTATATACAGAGTGGAAACTAACTAGTTCCCCCCCCCCCCCCGTTAACCCAAAAACTAAATTAAATTGTTGGTTAAATTGGTGCTGATTTTGAATTTTTCATGTTTGCCGCTCCAAAAAAAGATAATTTCGCTATCTTTGGTGGAGAGGAAAATGTTTAGGTATATAAATTAATAAATAAAGTTTTAAGGTTAATAAAGTTTAAATAAATTAATAAAATAGTTTTAAAATGGCCAAGGCCCTTTGGCAGGCTCAATAGCAAAATTAGTAAAATTGAATAAAAACCACAATATAGAAAGCTTAGAAATTGCACTGAAAGTTACGAAAAATTGCGATCACAAATACAGATTACAAAAAAAAAAGCTAAGGCAACAAACTAACAACTAGCATTAAAATATTAAAAAATAACAATATAACCTAAAAAAAATTATATCTTACCGTCGAACAACATGCTTCTCTTTTCCCAGTACCCGTGCAATCTTCAAGTCCTAAATTTATTCCAGAATTGAGTTTTACTAAAGCTGATTCTGGATAGATTCCGAAGGAGATGTCAAAATTAATAGATGTTAAAAGTAAATTTCTGGAAAAACGAATTCTTACTTCTTATACAATATTTACAAAAGGAAATTTTAGTAAGGAAGAAAAAAAAAAGCAAGTTAAAACATGCAAAACGAAAAGAATGCTTTGGAAAGACGAGCAACAAAAAACACAGCACAAAAAAAAGCGATTTTGAAAAATCCACACCTTTTCAGATCCTCTGATAATGCATACAGAACAAATGGTGAATAAAACTTCAAAAAGAGTCGTATTGACAGAAGAAATAAGTCTGTCACACCCTCCACCAGCAAGCCATTTTATAAATAGAACTTCAGATATTTCAATATTAGAATCCCTTAAGTCAATCGTAAGTTTTGAACTGAAAAGACAAAGACAACAAAATGTCAAAAAGGTTTAAACTTTTTTTTATCTTTCAACATTTAAAATAATAAGTATTACAGTCAAAACCTGATATTTTATTGTTTAATTATTTTTTCTATTTGTTTAAATATTTCAGTTTATTTTAAATATTTTGTCCCTAGTCTCAGAAAATAACCATTTTGCAGATATAAACAAAATTTTTGATTTCATGAAAATATAAACCTTTGCCCAGATAAGCCACACTAAGCTCCCTACTATTCAAGAAACTAAAATTTATTTTCTATCATATCTGTTTAATATAATAAGTATTTCAATAAAATTTGGTTAATATTTTACCAATATACGGCATTTAAATGAAACAGATCTTTAGCATTTTTGCAAATTTCAAAAAAGGCTGTCGATATTCTCAAAATTATGCGATTTGGTGAAAAACGGATGAAAATTGGCGCGGTGAAATGTTCCGGAAAAAACTGGTGACGGCCACCACAATTGTGATTGGTGAAGATTTTACAGCAAGGAAACCGGAAAGTGGAGGAAAGCTGGAGGAGGGCAATCCAATAACTTCTCTTAAAAATTTGCCGCCATGAAATGTTCTGGAAAAAACTGGCGACGGCCACCACAATCATGATTGGTGAAAATTTTACAGCAAGGAAAATGGGAATCTTCCAAAGTGGAGGGTATCCAATAACTTCTCTTAAAAATTTGCCGCCATGAAATGTTCCGGAAAAAACTGGCGACGGCCACCACAATCATGATTGGTGAAATTTTACAGCAAGGAAACTGGAAGACCATCTCCCAAAAGCTGGAGGAGAGTAATCCAATAACTTCTCTTAAAATTTACCGCCATGAAATGTTCCGGGAAAAAACTGGCGACGGCCACCACAATCATGATTGGTGAAGATTTTACAGCAAGGAAACGTGAAGACCATCTCCCAAAAGCTGGAGAAGGGTAATCCAATAACTTCTCTTAAAAATTTGCCGCCATGAAATGTTCCGGAAAAACTGGCGACGGCCACCACAATCATGATTGGTGAAGATTTTACAGCAAGGAAACTGGAAAGTGGAAGAGATGGTCTTCCAATAACTTCTCTTAAAAATTTGCCGCCATGAAATGTTCCGGAAAAAACTGGCGACGGCCACCACAATCATGATTGGTGAAGATTTTACAGCAAGGAAAGTGGAAGAGATGGTCTTCCAATAACTTCTCTTAAAAATTTGCCGCCACGAAATGTTCTGAAAAAACTGGCGACGGCCACCACAATCATGATTGGTGAAGATTTTACAGCAAGGAAACTGGAAAGTGGAAGACCATCTCCCAAAAGCTGGAGGAGGGTAATCCAATAACTTCTCTTAAAAATTTGCCGCCATGAAATGTTCTGAAAAAACTGGCGACGGCCACCACAATCATGATTGGTGCAGATTTTACAGCAAGGAAGCTGGAAGACCATCTCCCAAAAGCTGGAGGAGGGTAATCCAATATCTTCTAGAAAGTTTATATGCAAATAACTTTTCTATTAATTAATAAATCAATTTTAAAATTAAAATCTTAAATTTTTTTATTTTTGAAAGTTTTTCACTATTCATCTTTGGCCTTTCCTTTGATATCTTCCCTTTCACATGAACCTTAGCCTCAAAGAGAAAACTGAGAAGTCCACATGCTTTTTGGAGCTTTAACAATCTTTCCTTTTTAATACAAACATTTTTTAAACAGTCACCTATAGGTATTAGTAATTTTGGACTTTTGATTTGGACTTTTTGAATAAAAAAAAAATTTGAATAGTAAACTTACTTATATGGATCGTAATCATCAGCAATGGTCATTGAGCTGTTTCCGACCAATTTTTTTGTGTAGCCAGTTTTGATGAAAAATGGCCGAACAACGCAGGAGTCTAGCATAAGGCTTTTTCTGGTGATCGGCTTCACATGTATTTCGTAGCAGCTTGTAAATAATATTTTGCAGCAAACTCTAAATGCTGAAAAAACAAGTTAATGGGGAAAAAAAGGAATAAAAGTCATACCTCAACGCATTTATCTGTGCAGTTTTGACATGGTTTTCCGAATATTTGGATTTTTGAATGTGTCTCGATTGTAGAGGAATTGGAACATTTGGCGTCGTTTAGGGTGTGGATTATGACGTCGAATCGGTTGAAGCAGCATTTCGAAGGTGGAGTCGGAAGCTGGAATTTTACGATGCCCAGTTTTTTGTTTTCGACTGTCCATCGTAAATTTTCACAATAGTTATAGCACTCTTTAGACAAACTGGAACACTCTGAAAACATTTATGGTTTTTTAAGCTTTTTCATCAATCACTACAAATTAGCTTATACATCAGTAGTAGACTACAGCAAGACAATCTCAGTCTTCAGAATGCTGGAGGCACTTAAGGCACACAATGGCCTCCAGCTACATTTCGTGCTAATACAATTGAAGCAGCAAACCAAAAATTAGGCAATGCTAATACAATCTGAGTCTTCAGAATGCTGAGGGTTTCACTTGAGCCTAATCATGCGCAGAGGCACATCCAAAATGGCTTAAGCCTCCAGCAACATTTTATGCTAATACATTGATTTAGCAAACCAAGAATTAGTCTTGCATCAGCCTTTAGAATGCTGGGGGAGGCACTTTTGTTTACTCATGCCTGGTGGGACATCCACAACTGCCTAAGCCTCCAGTGGCACATTATGCTTATATAGATTGATCTAGCAACGCAGGAAGAATAAACTACAGCAAGACAATCATTGTTTTCAGAATGCTGGGGGAGGCACTTGAGCCTAATCATGCCCAGTGGCACATCCACAATGGCCTAAGCCTCCAGCAACATTTCATGCTAAACATAGATCAAGTAAGCCTAGAATTAGTCTACACCAATAAAATCTCTGCCTTCGGAATGCTGGGGGAGGAACTTAAGCCTTATCATGCCTAGTGGCATATCCACAATGACCTAAGCCTACAGCATCATTTCATGCTAATACTTTGTTCCAGCAAACCTAGAATCAGGCTACACCAATAAAATCTCTGCCTTCAGAATGCTGGGGGAGGATCTTAAGCCGGATCATGCCTAGTGGCATATCCACAATGTCCAAAGCCACCAGCTTCATTTCATGCTAAACATAGATCAAGCAAGCCTAGAATTAGTCTACACCAATAAAATCTCTGCCTTCGGAATGCTGAGGGAGGAACTTAAGCCTGATCATGCCTAGTGGCATATCCACAATGACCTAAGCCTCCAGCATTATTTCATGCTAATACATTGATCTAGCAAACCAAGAATTAGTCTTGCATCAGCCTTTAGAATGCTGGGGGAGGCACTTTTGTTTACTCATGCCTGGTGGGACATCCACAACTGCCTAAGCCTCCAGTGGCACATTATGCTTATATAGATTGATCTAGCAACGCAGGAAGAATAAACTACAGCAAGACAATCATTGTTTTCAGAATGCTGGGGGAGGCACTTGAGCCTAATCATGCCCAGTGGCACATCCAAATGGCCTCCAGCAACATTTTATGCTAAACATTGATCTAGCAAACCAAGAATTAGTCTTCCATCAGCCTTTAAAATGCTGGGGGAGGCACTTTTGTTTACTCATGCCTGGTGGGACATCCACAACTGCCTCAGCCTCCAGTAGCACATTATGCTCATAGATTGATCCAGCAACTCGGGAAGAATAAACTAATGCAAGACAATCTTAGTTTTCAGAATGCTGGGGGAGGCACTTAAGCATAATCATGCTTAGTGGCACATCCTCAATGTCCTAAGCCTCCAGCAACATACATTTCATGCTAATACATTGATCGAGCAAACCAAGAATCAGACTACAACAATACGTTCTCTGCCTTCAGAATGCTGTGGGAGGCACTTTTGCCTAATCATGTACAGTGGCTCATACACAATGGCTTAAGTCTCCAGAGGCACATTATGCATATAGATTGATCTAGCGAATTGGGAAGAATTAACAGCAAGACAATCTCAGTCTTCAGAATGTTGGGGGTGGCACTTGAGGCTAATCATGCCCAGTGGCACATCCACAATGGCCTAAGCCTCCAGCAACATTTCATGCTAAACATAGATCAAGCAAGCCTAGAATTAATCTTCACCAATAGCAATCTCTGCCTTCGGAATGCTGGGGGAGGAACTTAAGCCCTATCATGCCAAGTGGCATATCCACAATGGTCTAAGCCTCCAGCTTCATTTCATGCTAATACATTGATCTAGCAAACCTAGAATCAGCCTACACCAAAAAATCTCTGCCTTCAGAATGCTGGGGAGGAACTTAAGCCATAATGCCAAGTGGTATATCCACAATGGCCTAAGCCTTCAGCTTCATTTCATGCTAATACATTGTTCCAGCAAACCTAGAATCAGACTACACCAATAAAATCTCTGCCTTCAGAATGCTGGGGGCCTTATCATGCCTAGTGGCATATCCACAATGGCCTAAGCCTCCAGCATCATTTCATGCTAATACATTGTTCCAGCAAACCTAGAATCAGACTACACCAATATCTCTGCCTTCAGAATGCTGGGGGAGGAACTTAAGCCTTATCATGCCTAGTGGCATATCCACAATGACCTAAGCCTCCAGCATCATTTCATGCTAATACATTGATCTAGCAAACCTAGGACTTCGCCAATAAAACCTCTGCCTTCAGAATGCTGCGGGAGGAAATTAAGCTTTATCATGCCTAGTGGCATATCCACAATGACCTAAGCCTCCAGCTTCATTTCATGCTAATACATTGTTCCAGCAAACCTAGAATCAGACTACACCAATAATATCTCTGCCTTCAGAATGCTGGGGGAGGAACTTAAGCCTTATCATGCCTACTGGCATATCCACAATGGCCTAAGCCTCCAGCTTCATTTCATGCTAAAACATCGTTCCAGCAAACCTAGAATCAGGCTACACCAATAAAATCTCTGCCTTCAGAATGCTGGGGGAGGAACTTAAGCCTTATCATGCCTAGTGGCATATCCACAATGGCCTAAGCCTCCAGCTTCATGTACATTGTTCCAGCAAACCTAGCATCAGGCTACACCAATAAAATCTTAGCCTTCAGAATGCTGGGGGAGGAACTTCAGCCTAATCACGCCTAGTGGCATATCCACAATGACCTAAGCCTCCAGCATCATTTCATGCTAAAACATCGTTCCAGCAAACCTAGAATCAGGCTACACCAATAAAATCTCTGCTTTCAGAATGTTGGGGGAGGAACTTAAGCCTTTTCATGCCTAGTGACATATCCATAATGGTCTAAGCCTCCAGCTTCATTTCATGCTAATACATTGACCTAGCAAACCTATAATCAGACTATGCCAATAAAATCTCTGCCTTCAGAATGCTGGGGGAGCATCTTAAGCCTGATCATGAATAGCGGCATATCCACAATGACCTAAGCCTCCAGCTTCATTTCATGCTAAACATAGATCAAGCAAGCCTAGAATTAGTCTGCACCAATAAAATCTCAGCCTTCGGAATGCTGGGAGAGGAACTTAAGCCTTATCATGCCTAGTGGCATATCCACAATGTCCTAAGCCTCCGGCTTCATTTCATGCTAATACATTGACCTAGCAAACCTATAATCAGACTATGCCAATAAAATCTCTGCCTTCAGAATGCTGGGGGAGCATCTTAAGCCTGATCATGAATAGCGGCATATCCACAATGACCTAAGCCTCCAGCTTCATTTCATGCTAAACATAGATCAAGCAAGCCTAGAATTAGTCTGCACCAATAAAATCTCAGCCTTCGGAATGCTGGGAGAGGAACTTAAGCCTTATCATGCCTAGTGGCATATCCATAATGGTCTAAGCCTCCAGCTTCATTTCATGCTAATACATTGACCTAGCAAACCTATAATCAGACTATGCCAATAAAATCTCTGCCTTCAGAATGCTGGGGGAGCATCTTAAGCCTGATCATGAATAGCGGCATATCCACAATGACCTAAGCCTCCAGCTTCATTTCATGCTAAACATAGATCAAGCAAGCCTAGAATTAGTCTGCACCAATAAAATCTCAGCCTTCGGAATGCTGGGAGAGGAACTTAAGCCTTATCATGCCTAGTGGCATATCCACAATGTCCTAAGCCTCCGGCTTCATTTCATGCTAATACATTGACCTAGCAAACCTATAATCAGACTATGCCAATAAAATCTCTGCCTTCAGAATGGGGGAGCATCTTAAGCCTGATCATGAATAGCGGCATATCCACAATGACCTAAGCCTCCAGCTTCATTTCATGCTAAACATAGATCAAGCAAGCCTAGAATTAGTCTGCACCAATAAAATCTCAGCCTTCGGAATGCTGGGAGAGGAACTTAAGCCTTATCATGCCTAGTGGCATATCCATAATGGTCTAAGCCTCCAGCTTCATTTCATGCTAATACATTGACCTAGCAAACCTATAATCAGACTATGCCAATAAAATCTCTGCCTTCAGAATGCTGGGGGAGCATCTTAAGCCTGATCATGAATAGCGGCATATCCACAATGACCTAAGCCTCCAGCTTCATTTCATGCTAAACATAGATCAAGCAAGCCTAGAATTAGTCTGCACCAATAAAATCTCAGCCTTCGGAATGCTGGGAGAGGAACTTAAGCCTTATCATGCCTAGTGGCATATCCACAATGTCCTAAGCCTCCAGCTTCATTTCATGCTAATACATCGATCTAGCAAACCAAGAATTTAAGAGTAATTTACAACCAAATAAAGAAACATGTGCTTCAGAGTACCATTCAAAAGGCCATTCAGTGTAATCTACATAAACACGTAAAAAAAACCTCGTATCTTGATAATCTTGATAACTACAGCTGTCAAACTTGAAGGAACAATTGTAAGTTGCAACCTTCCCAAGTACCAAGGCCGTTATATCTTAAAATTCATAAACAACAACAATATAAATTACAAATCATTCTTACCTGAATCCTTAACTTCCGAGTTATTGCAGTACGAAAAATAAGGCTAAAATAAAATTAAGAAATAAGAAAATCTTTCTTTTTCAGCCAGTAAACACCTTACCTTCCTCAAATTATCACAGTCAGTATTTTGACCATTCGAAACACCGGAGAATTTAAACAAAAAGCACAAAACTAATAAATAAAGCATTTTTTTGACAAATGGATAATTCCTTCGCTAGTTGAAGCACATCAGTGAGCATGAGTAACGCATGGGAAACGCGTAACATAAAACGCGAAGAAGGAGCAACAGGTGTACATTTTTAATCAAATTTTCGGTGAGAAAAAATTAAAACATGCATTTCAAATATAAATAATAGAAAAAAAAGAAATGTATACCGGAGTAATAATAGAAAAACAATAGATAATGGTTATGCATATGATAAATTTTCCCCACTTGCCAGCTACTCGTAACCTTGATGTACGACGTGTTTTTGTGAACCTTTCCTATCACCCCCACTCTAAGATTAGGAATTATGTAGGTCAGTGGTCAAGGGATAACTTGTGGATCTTGACGGACATCAACAAAACTATCTCCATTGAGAACCTTGCTCCGAATTAATCCCAAAATAAATGCTTGATTTTAATCTAGAATAACCAACCGCTTAGGATGTCGAAGTTAGGCTGAAGAAAGAGGGGAACATTTCAAGGGAAGAGGCGCTAACAGCGATTTTCATTACTTTATATCAAATATCTCGAAAACTATGAGGTTTAGGGCAAAGCATATTTAGTGCAAAAATAATCTGCATTAAATTTCCTACAAAAAGTATTTAGTACAAAACCTTGCTAAATTTAATGGTTTCGGAGTTATTAAAAATTTTACTTTTTACTCTATCTAGATTATTTATCGAGTTAACCGCGGATTTCATTACTTTTTTTCAAATATCTCGAAAACTATGAGGTTTAGGGCAAAAAATAATTAGTACAAAAATTATCTACATTAAATTTGCTACAAAAAGTGTTTAGGACTTAACCTTGCTAAATTCAATGGTTTCTTAGTTATTAAAAGATTTTACTTTTTACTCTATCTAGATTATTTATCGAGTTAACCGCGGATTTCATTACTTTTAATCAAATATCTCGAAAACTATGAGGTTTAGGGCAAAAAGTATTTAATACAAAAATAATCTGCATTAAATTTACTACAAAAAGTATATAAGACAAATCCTTGCTAAAGTCAATGGTTTCGGAGTTATTTAAAGATTTTACTTTTTACTCTATCTAGATTATTTATCGAGTTAACAGCGGATTTCATTACTTTTAATCAAATATCTCGAAAACTATGAGGTTTATGGCAAAAAGTATTTAATACAAAAATAATCTGCATTAAATTTCTTACAAAAAGTGTTTAGGACAAAACCTGCTAAAGTCAATGGTATCGGAGTTATTTAAAAACTTTGATTTTCTCAAATACCTATAATGCTATGATTAAAAAATTAAATATTTTACTCCGTCTAGATTATTTATCAAGTTAACCGCGGATTTCATTACTTTTAATCAAATATCTCGAAAACTATGAGGTTTAGGGCAAAACATATTTAGTACTAAAATAATCTACAATAAATTTTCTACAAAAAGTATTTAGTACAAAATCTTGCTAAATTCAATGCTTTCGGAGTTATTAAAAAATTTTACTTTTTACTCTATCTACATAATTTATCGAGTTAACCACGGTTTTCATAACTTTTTATCAAATATCTCGAAAACTATGAGGTTTAGGGCAAAAAGTATTTAATACAAGAATAATCTGCATTGAATTTCCTACAAAAAGTATTTAAGACAAAACCTTGCTAAATTCAATGGCTTCGGAGTTATTAAAAAATTTTACTTTTTACTCTATCTAGATTATTTATCGAGTTAACAGCGGATTTCATTACTTTTAATCAAATATCTCGAAAACTAAGACGTTTAGGGCGAAAAGTATTTAGTACAAAAATAATCTACATTAAATTTCCTACAAAAAGTATAGTACAAAACCTTGCTAAATTCAATGGTTTCGGAGTTATTAAAAAGATTTACTTTTTACTCTATCTAGATTATTTATCGAGTTAACAGCGGATTTCATTACTTTTAATCAAATATCTCGAAAACTAAAAGGTTTAGGGCAAAAAGTATTTAATACAAAAATAATCTACATTAAATTTCCTACAAAAAGTGTTTAGGACAAAACCTTGCTAAAGTCAATGGTTTCGGAGTTATTAAAAAATTTTACTTTTTACTCTATCTAGATTATTTATCGAGTTAACAGCGGATTTCTTTACTTTTAATCAAATATCTCGAAAACTATGAGGTTTAGGGCAAAAAGTATTTAATACAAAAATTATCTGCATTAAATTTCCTACAAAAAGTGTTTAAGACAAAACCTTGCTAAAGACAATGGTACCGGAGTTATTTAAAAACTTTGATTTTCTCAAAATACACACCAATGCCATGATAAAAAAATTAAATATTTGACTCCATCTAGATTATGTATCGAGTTAACCACGGATTTTATTACTTTTAATGAAATATCTCGAAAACTATGAGGTTTAGGGCAAAAAATATTTAGTACAAAAATAATCTACATTAAATTTGCTACAAAAAGTGTTTAGGACAAACCTTGCTAAAGTCAATGGTATCGGAGTTATTTAAAAACTTTGATTTTCTCCAAATACCTATAATGCTATAATTTAAAAATAAAATATTTTACTCCATCTAGATTATTTATCGAGTTAACCACGGATTTCATTACTTTCAATCAAATATCTCGAAAACTATAAGGATTAGGACAATAAATATTTTGTACAAAAATAATCTACATTAAATTTGCTACAAAAAGTGTTTAGGACAAAACCTTGCTAAAGTCAATGATTTCGGAGTTATTAAAAAATTTGAAAAAAAAAATACGATTTTCTCAATATCTATTAAAAAATATGATTTTTTTAAATTGTAAAAAAGAACATTTTCTTAGAAAGCGTAAAAAGTTACCTTTTTTTTAATCGTAAAATAAATATGACTTTTTGATAAAATCATTTTTTAAAAATACGATCCTTTTGTCTTTTTTGGTTTTTACAATTTTACTATTTACTCTATCTTGATTATTTATTGAGTTAGGAGGGCAGTGGTAAGCTTCTACCCTGTATATTTTGAGAGATCACTTTAAGCACAATGGCAGCCTTCAGTTTGGTTAGACAAAAATAAAAAGCAAAATTTCAAATTTTATAAAAAAATAAACATTTTGTTGTCTTATGATTGGTTCTTGAAAACAGTTTGAGCAATTTTTGTACAAGGATTTCCGCTATAGCCATAGATGATGTGGCTGCCGGCGATGGGGCATTCCGACAGTGTAAAATCCTCGGGTTTTCCTTATCACCGCCTTCAAAAACAAAATCTTCAATCAGCTCTCCATTCATAGAAAGCGCCTGAGCTCTCACTCCTGCAGGCCCACTAAAAAAAGAAAATTAAATTGATTCTCCTATAGCGATTACCTTAAAACATCTGAAGACTTCAAATCAGGAACAAATCGTTGTAAATCTTTAACTTGTAATGATTTAAAAATGATTTCATATTTTCTTGAATGCCGAAAGAAAAATATTTCTTTATTAATTTCTTTGTCCCTTTATATTTTAAAGATTCCATTAGCTCCGAGAGTGATACATCTGTGTAGCTAAAAAATAAATGAAAAATTCTGTACAAATCGGGTGAAAATTGGGGCCATAAAGTGTTCCGGAAAAAAATGCTACAGACGGCCGGCCGGCACCACAGACAAAGTTGAGATCGGTAAAGATCAATATTCGATTTGACCCTCCGGGGTCTGAAAGACCCTTCCCCAAAAACCCGACATGGAGGGTATCACAATAACTTCTTTAAGGAAGTTAAAATCAATAATTAATTTATAAAAATTAATTAACTTACGTATATCCTTCTCTTCTATAAGCAAGAACAGCATTCGGTCCAAGCCAAACACTACCATCCATCCTTGGTGTAAAATGAACTCCCAGAAAAGGAAATCTTGGATCAGGAACCTATTTTATTCATTAAAAAAGTTATTTAAAACTTAATCTTACAGGATAAATATTTCCTTTGATCAAAGATGATTTTTCAGGTTTCAACAGAAGGTATTCTCCTCGAAAAGGTACAATCGCTGGATTTTCTTTCCCTCCTGTAAGCATCGCTAATTTATCAGCATACAATCCAGCACAGCATAATACAAACGATGTATTAATAAACTGTAAAAATGACAAATAAATTAAGTTAATAGATTATACTACCTTTCCATTTTCAGCTTTGATTGTAACTGGATATGAAGAGTTTTCGTTGGTGATGAACTCGTTGACTTTAAAATCAAACATGATTTCGCCTTTCGATTTTTTAAAATCTTCAGCGAAATTTTGCGTGACCAATCCATAGTCAACGATGCCTGTATGTGGAGAGTGGATAGCTTTCAGGCCCTAAAGAAAAAGTTTTAATTATATTTAAACCTATAAACGTATGACAACAAAAATCAAGAAAAAAGCATCTTTAAGGAATATGTGGGTTTTAAGTTAATTGCTTTGTACATTTTTCGTTGTGAGCAACGGTTTTCGGTTTTTCCCTTCTATCTTGGAAACCGTCGCTCAAAACGAAAAAATGTCCTAAGTAAAAGTTGTAGCTACGGAAATTTACTACATAAAATATCTTATTGGTTTTTTCCGTCAGAGCAATATGTTAGGAGATATGAAGGTTTTAAGTTTTCAGACAGGCTCTGTAGGATTATTACTTTTAACCTCATAACTCCTTAAATATTGCTCTTACGCAAATAATGAATAAAGAAATTTTTGTAGGAAATCTTTGTACCTACAACTTTTACTTAGGACATTTTTTCGTTTTGAGCGACGGTTTCCGAGGTAGAAGGGAAAAACCGAAAACCGTTGCTCACAACGAAAAATTTGCAAAGCAACTCACTTAAGAACCCTCATATCTCCTTAAGTATTGCTCTGACAAAAAAAACCAATGAGGTCTATTTGTAGGAAATTTCCGTAGCTACGACTTTTACTTATCACATTTTTTCGTTTTGAGCGACGGTTTCCGAGATAGAAGGGAAAAACCGAAAACCGTTGTTAACAACGAAAAATTTGCAAAGCAACCAACTTAAATACTTCCCTATCTCCTAAAGTATTGCTCTGACGGAAAAAACTAATAAGATATTTTATGTAGTAAATTTCAGTACCTACAACTTTTACTTAGGACATTTCTTTGTTTTGAGCGACGGTTTCCGAGATAGAAGGGGGAAAAACCGAAAACCGTTGTTAACAACGAAAAATTTGCAAAGCAACTCACTTAAAAACCATCATACCTCCTTAAAGAGGATAAAACCAGCATAAGTTTAATTTAAATAAAACTTCCATCATACTTGAGCATTCGGTTCGATTTTTTTGATGTCCTCGCTTTTTATCATGCGAATATCAGGAACTCCGTTGGCGAGACCTCTTTCCATGAGACGTTCCAAACGTTCGACCTCACATTCATCAGTTGCGATTATCAATTTTCCAACTTTTTTATAAGGAATTTTCTTCTTATCTAAATAATCGTACATCATACGCATCCCGCTTGAGCATAATTTCGCTTTCATAGATCCAGGCGTGTAGTAGATTCCAGCATGAATGACGCCGCTGTTATGCCCAGATTGATGAGACGCAACCTTTTTTTCTTTTTCAACGAGTCCGATCGACACACGTGGATACTGAAGGGCCAACTCACGTGCAGTCGCAACGCCCACAATTCCCCCGCCCACTATCACAACATCATAAGAGCCAAGACTACAAAAAAATTAAAAAAAGTTAAATCGAAATTTATAACTCACCATTCTTTCCCATAAGATGGTGAAGTACTAAATTTTCTTAGACAAAATGCTCTCCTGAGATTTCGATACATTCTAAAAATTTAATAAAAAATCCAGTTACATAACAGTGGGCCAAAATGGTTAATTAATAATAAATTAAAATTAATTTACAAAATCAACGTTATTGTAACACTGTGGGCAATTTAAAACAATTAATAAATGTTGTCATAGTAGTTATAAATATACTTTTAGAAAATTTGAACATTCAATCAAAGTTGGCGCCTGTCAAAGAAGTTTCAAGGTCAACAGATAAAAGTGATAACCGTTATCAGTGATAAGTGATAAGCAGTGTTGTCAATGATAACAAATTTATCATTTTGGTTGTACGTGAATTTTTGGAGAAAAATTATAGATTGTATATAAGCTAAAAAAAATCTTTATCGTTCCATGTTCAGTTATCAAAATCGAAAGTGAAAGATCGAAAAAAACTGAAAGGTTATTTTATTGTTATAATTTGAAAGTTTCGAAAAATCAAAACTTCTTGAATTATCAGCCCAAGATGATGTCTCGGTTAAAAAGGAACTACTGTTCAAAGCGTTGAACTGTGAATATAGTGAGTATAAATTTACAATATTTTTACCCAAAGAAAGATATAAAAATTACCAAATCAAGTACTACTTTTGGACATTTTACTGTGCCAACATTTCCCTTGAAACTTTATCCTACAGTTGGCAGAATTTAGTTTTGATTAACATTCTTTTCTTTTTATAGCTGACGAAAACTTTGGCTTCTTATGTTTTGAGTATGGATTGGAACTTGACGATATTGTGAGCAAGATTTATTCTTTTTTTTTACCTCAAATTTTTGTAGACAAGCGAAAAGAAAATGTTGATGAAA
This sequence comes from Orius insidiosus, assembly GCA_014119065.1. Lineage (NCBI taxonomy): Eukaryota > Metazoa > Arthropoda > Insecta > Hemiptera > Anthocoridae > Orius > Orius insidiosus. Next base: position 90,334 of record JACGAQ010000293.1, on the reverse strand, counting down.
GAACAAGGAGAAAAAGCAGCCAAAGAGGCTTCTGATGATGTCATCTATCGAATTGACATACCAGCCAATCGATATGATCTTCTATGCCTGGAAGGACTTACAGTCGCTTTGCTCGTTTTTCAAAACAAGTTAGTTCTTTCATGTCTTTTATTATCATCTCAAAATTAATTTTCAGGCTTCCTTTTCCCACTTACAAAGGATTTATGCCAACCGATCCCAAAAAGTTCAACGTTTAATAATTAAACCTGAAGTAACCATTTTATTAATGTTTTAATTATACTAATAAAATTTCTAGACGAAAAAAATTCGCCCTTATGCAGTCGCTGCTGTTTTACGAGATGTGACGTTCACACCAGAAAGTTATGCTAGTTTTATCGACTTGCAAGATAAACTCCATCAAAATGTTGGACGAAAAAGGACCCTCGTTTCAATCGGAACCCACGATTTGGATACAATCCAAGGGCCTTTCACCTACGATGCGCTTCCACCCAACGAAATCAAATTCGTTCCTCTCAATCAAGACAAAGAATACACAGCCAAAGATCTCATGGAACTTTATTCTGTTTGTATTTCTTAATTTGTTGTTTTTATTTAATTTTTGTTTTTAGACACATCAACAATTAAAGCAATATCTGGATATTATAAAAGACAGCCCTGTTTATCCCGTTATAAAAGATTCAAATGGCGTCATTTTATCACTTCCTCCCATCATAAATAGTCAACATTCTAAAATAACATTAAATACGAAAAATGTCTTCATTGAAATAACAGCTACAGACCTTCAAAAGGTATTTTTGTACATATTTTTGTGTTTTGTAATTTTTTTAAATTTTAGGCACATGTTGCTCTTGATACAATCGTGACGGCATTTTCATATCATTGTAAAAATCAATTTACTTCTGAAATGTGCGAGGTTGTCTGGCCTGATGGGTCCAAGCATAAAACGCCTGAGTTATCTTATAGAAAAGAGGTCGTTAATTCTAAAAAGCTTAACAAATATATAGGAACAGAGTAAGTTTTGTATTTTCTAAAAGCCTCCATAGACATTTTATCATTTTAGCGTTGATGCTGGTGAAGTTGCTTCATTATTGACTAGAATGTGCCTTCAAGCGAAAACGACTGGGGGTCCGATATCGTCGTGAAAGTCCCGCCAACCCGCCACGATATTCTTCATGCTGTCGACATTTACGAAGATGCCGCTATAGCTTACGGATACAATAAAATTGTCAAAACTCTCCCAAAAACCAACACAATTGCTCAAGCGGTATAAATTTTTTCAATCTAAATAATAACGATGCAATTAGGCATAATTACTGTTAATCGATGGCGCTAAAATGTTCTATTTGGCCCATTTTGAGTTGGAAAATTTCAGTTATTTGAGCCCAAGGTTTGATGGAGAAGGTTGTTTGAAAGCGGTTTTTTTACGTTTTGACCATCTTTTCTAGCCTTTTGAGAGGAAAACCTTTTTTACTGCTTTTTCTGGCTTTTTCTGAGAAAAACTTCAGTTTCCACATGATTTTGACGAATTTTTCTTTCTTTTTTGAGAGAGAACATCCATTTTTATTGGTTTTTTCCCCTTTTTGTGAGAGGGAAACCTCAGTTTTTACACCACATCTCCTCACTATTTGTTTTAAGATAAATTTAAAGAAAAATTTCCATCCTTGCACTAAAGACTTAGTAAAATAATATAGATTAATTCATATTAACCGTTATCAGAATTCATATCAATTGATATCAGAAGTGGGATAAACGGTATCAGAATTCATATCGATTGATATCAGAAGTGGATAAACGGTGTCAGAATTCATATCAGAAGTGGGATACACGATATCAGAATTCATATCAATTGATATCAGAAGTGGGATAAATGATACCAGAATTCATATCGATTGATATCAGAAGTGGGATAAACGGTGTCAGAATTCATATCAATTGATATCAGAACCGATAATTCTAAGCCGGGGGCGGTACCGCACCCTGGCTGGGAAGTTACTGGGGGTGGTACTGCCTTCCTGGGGGCGTTAAGCAAAATTTGGGTGATATGAGGGCAATGGCTTAGTGGCTGGGGGCGTTAGCGTGTGTCCTTTTTTTTAATTTAATTTTTATTAATGCCATAAAAAATTTTGTTCCAAAAAAAAAGGCCTACCTATAACAAAATCAGGGTCTCTTTGAAAATCGAGGCGCTTGAGATACTAAACCAACATGACCGCCAAGTCTTGCGGGTTTAGTATGACAAAGAAAATTTGAGGAGAGATGAACGCCCATGCTCCCGTTTTCAAGCTCCCCTTGGCGGCGAAATGCTTGTTTACAGGTTATATTAATCTGTGATTACTGATGAGTTAGATGATAATATGTTATCGATTACTCTGAAATCCCTGGTTTTCCCCCCTTTCTGAGAGGAAAACCTCAGTTTTTACTCTAAATCTCAACTATTTGTTCTAAGAGAAATTTACAGAAAATTTCCATACTTTGCACTAAACCCTTAGTTTTCACATGAGTTTTGTCCAGTTTTTCTCACTTTTCGAGAGAAAAACTCCATTTTCACTGCTTTTTCTGGCTTTTTGAGAGAAAAACTTCAGTTTCCACATAATTTTGACGAATTTTTTTTGCTTTTTCGAAAGAAAACATCCATTTTTACTGGGTTTTTCCCCGTTTTTGTGAGAGGGAAACCTCAGTTTTTACTCAAAATCTCAACTATTTGTTCTCAGAGAAATTTACTGAAAAATTTCCATACTTTGCACTAAATCCTGAGTTTTCAAATGATTTTTGTCCAGTTTTTCTCGTTTTTCGTGAGAAAAACCCCATTTTCACTGGTTTTTCTGGCTTTTTGAGAGAGAAACTTCAGTTTCCACAGGGTTTTGACGAATTTTTCTTGCTTTTTTGAGAGAAAACATCCATTTTTATTGGTTTTTTTCCTCCTTTTTGTGAGAGGGAAACCTCAGTTTGTACTCAAAAGCTCAACTATTTGTTCTCTGAGAAATTTAAATTGATGGAATAGTTTTGAGATATTTTAAAAACCGTTTTTGACACTTTTCTCTGCCAAATCTCTTCTTAAACTTTTTACTACTCAACACAATCAACAATCATCAAAATAAGGACATAATTTCCATTAATTTATTTAATTTTAGCAACCTTTAAACAAACTAACGGATCATCTAAGGCAGCAAATAGCACAAGCGGGATTTTCAGAAATTCTATCCTTCACTCTGGTAAATTATATAAACTGTTTAAATTTTTATTTATTATAATTTTAGTGTTCAAGGGAAGATGTAAGCACAAAATTGAGAAAACCTTTTGATAAAGACAGCATTGTTCAGATAAGCAACCCAAAAACATTGGAATTTCAAGTAGTCCGCACTACGCTTATTCCTGGTTTACTCAAAACTGTCAATTCGAATAAAAATGCTCCTTTGCCGTTGAAAATATTTGAAATATCAGATGTCGTTTGTTGTGATAAAGACGCAGGTAAAAGAAAATAATCAGAAGCTTCATTAACGCTTTTTAGAGCAAGGATCGAAAAATATGAGGAACTTATGTGCGGTTTATTATGACAAAAAAGCCGGTTTTGAAATTCTTCATGGTCTCCTTGATCGGATAATGCAGCTTTTGGAAGTTCCTTGGTCGAAAGAAGGCGGCTATTATTTGAGCAAAATAGATGGTAAAAGAGATTATTCAGTATGTTTTTGATTTTCGTTCTTTTTTTTAGATGATACTTACTTTCCAAAACGGTGTGCACATGTTATGTTAAGGGGTAAACCAATTGGGATTCTCGGCGTTCTTCATCCTGAAGTAATTAAAGGATTTGAGTTAAAGTACCCTTGCTCGGCTCTTGAGCTTAACATTGAGCATTTTGTTTAATATTGAAAAAAAGTTTCCAATAAATTAATTTTCATTAATAAGAGTTTATTTTTAAACCATAAATTTTATTGTGGAAAACTTATCTGGTTGAAGGGTTTCTCAGATGAAAAAAAAAAGTAAAGCTACTTCATCAAATATAGTTTTAACTTTTTCATTCATTCCATCATTCAGATGTGGGATAAACGATATCAAATTCATATCAATTGATATCAGAAGTGGGATAAACGGTATCAGAATTCATATAAAACGGTATCAGATGTGGGATAAACGATTTCAGAATTCATATCAATTGATATCAGAATTCACAAAATTGATATCAGAAGTGGAATACCAGAATTCATATCAACCGGTATCTGAGGTTGGATAAACGTTATCAGAATTCATATCGATTGAATTCAGAAGTGGGATAAACGATATCAGAATTCATATCAATTGATATCAGAAGTGGATACCAGAATTCTTATCAACCGGTATCTCAGGGTGGATAAACGGTATCAGAATTCATATCAATTGATATCAGAAGTGGGATACCAAAATTCATATCAACCGGTATCTCAGGGTGTTTAAACGATATCAGAATTCATATCAATTGATATCAGAAGTGGGATACCAGAATTCATATCAACCAGTATCTCAGGATGGATAAACGGTATCAGAATTCATATCAATTGATATCAGAAGTGGGATACCAAAATTCATATCAATTGATATCAGAAGTGGAATACCAAAATTCATATCAACCGGTATCTCAGGGTGTTTAAACGATATCAGAATTCATATCAATTGATTACAGAAGTGGGATATCTGTAATCATATCAACCAGTATCAGAAGTGGGATTAACGGTATCAGAATTCATATCAGATAGGGGTAAACGATATCAGAATTCATATCGATAGAAATTAGAAGTGGGATAAACGATATCAGAATTCATATCAACCGGTGTCTGAAGTGGGATAAACGGTATCAGAATTCATATTAATTCATATCTGAAGTGGGATACCAGAATTCATATCAATGGGCATCTGAGGTTGGATAAACGATATCTGAATTCATATGGATTGAAAATTCATATCAACCGGTGTCTGAAGTGGGATAAGCGGTATCAAAATTCATATAAATTGATATCAGAAGTGGGATAAACAATATCAGAATTCATATCAACCGATATCAGAAGTGGGATAAACGGTATCAGAATTCATATCAATTGATATCAGAAGTGGGATAAACGATATCAGAATTCATATCAATTGATATGAGAAGTGGGATAAATGGTATCAGAATTCATATCAACCGATATCAGAAGTGGGATAAACGGTATCAGAATTCATATCAACCGGTGTCTGAAGTGGGATAAACGGTATCAGAATTCATATCAACCGATATCAGAGGTGGGATAAACGGTATCAGAATTCATATCAACCGATATCAGAAATGGGATAAACGGTATCAGAATTCATATCAACCGATATCAGAAGTGGGACAAACGGTATCAGAATTCATATCAACCGATATCAGAAGTGGGACAAACGGTATCAGAATTCATATCAACCGATATCAGAAGTGGGATAAACGATGTCAGATAGTAGACAATTTATTTGTATCCGATATCAGAAGTGGACCAAAAAAGTTTGTTTTTTTTTCTGAAAGATTGAAGGTAGTTCTTCCATGGAGGATATCCTCGCGAAAAAACCATATAAATTCCTATAAAGTATACTATTGTGATACCCCTCGACTGAGGTTTTTACCCACCCCAATCTCAATAGTATTGTCGGGTGAAATTCATTTCTTAAAAATATTTCTTCAAAGGAAAAAAAACCGCGAAACGGAAGAAAATTCTGGAAGGGCCACTGATTTGTGTACATAAATGAATATCTACCCTATTTAGGTAATCATATTTGCAACTATATTGACGATATAAATTTTTACGAGTTTTTTAAAATGAAATTTTTAAAAAATATTTTAAGCTTCTAAGAAAGACCAAGTCAGATTAGCAAATTTATACGTAACATATCGAGGGCCCTTCCAAAATTTCTTGCGCATTTTATTCTATTTACTTATTATTTTCATTTTTTTATCCATTTTTATTCAATATTCATAATTTCTATTTAATAATTATCCACCCGAAAACCGGCGATTTTTGTTTCTGTAAATGTTTTAGTTGCGGGCGCCCCACCCCCAGCGTTCCCGGTCTCCTCTCCACGTGATTTAGCCGGTGAATTAATTTTATTATTTTTATCTTCGAAAAATACATTTTATAACTTTTAAGACTGCACAGGTAACAATATTAATTGTTATTTTGGTCTATTTTTGACTAAATTCTTATTTATTTGTTGAATTGCTGGTATTCTAATAGAAGTCCTTTGTTCCATCTTCCCCTAGTGATTATGTTTTTGTCTTCGAATTTATGCGCATTCTTATTCAATAGCCCGATTTCTAACATTTTAATTTGCTTAAATGGAAGTTATTGTAGCACCCCCAATGATCGATTTTTAAAAAGAGGGTCTTTCAGACCCCGTAGAATTTATCAGTGATAACTAGATTGTGTTGTTATACAGTTTTGATTCGATTTTCTCCTAATTTTTGCAGTATCTTCCGTTCTTCATTATCATAAAAATCTTAAAAGCTTTTTTTTGAAATTGCCAAAATGGTAGAGATCTGCCAGTCTAAAGGTTTATCTCACACACTTGGGCCATACTATCATTCAGGATCTTCACCATATTTCTTCAAATACTTCGGGTGACCAGAATTCCGAAATTCCAAAGTGAGATACCATAGATGCTATGAGTAGCACTGACGCTCAATAGACCCTATAGTAACCGCTGGCGCTCAATAGACCCTATGGTGGTAAGCGCTGGCGCTCAATAGACCCTATGGTGGTAAGCGATGGCGCTCAATAGACTCTATGGTAAGTGCTGGCGCTCAATAGACCCTATGGTGCCAAGCGCTGGCGCTCAATAGACCCTATGGTGCCAAGCGCTGGCGCTCAATAGACCCTATGGTTGTAAGCGATGGCGCTCAATAGACCCTATGGTAGTAAGCGATGGCGCTCAATAGACCCTATGGTGCCAAGCGCTGGCGCTCAATAGACTCTATGGTGCCAAGCGCTGGCGCTCAATAGACCCTATGGTAGTAAGCGATGGCGCTCAATAGACCCTATGGTGGTTAGCGCTGGTGCTCAATAGACCCTGTGGTAAGCGATGGCGCTCAATAGACCCTATGGTAAGTGCTGGCACTCAATAGACCCTATGGTGCCAAGTGCTGGCGCTCAATAGACCCTATGGTTGTAAGCGATGGCGCTCAATAGACCCTATGGTGCCAAGCGCTGGCGTTCAATAGACCCTATGGTTGTAAGCGATGGCGCTCAATAGACCCTATGTTGGTAAGCGATGGCGCTCAATAGACCCTATGTTGGTAAGCGATGGCGCTCAATAGACCCTATGGTAAGCGCTGGCGCTCAATAGACCCTATGGTAGTAAGCACTGGCGCTCAATAGACCCTATGGTAGTAAGCGATGGCGCTCAATAGACCCTATGGTGCCAAGCGCTGGCGCTCAATAGACTCTATGGTGCCAAGCGCTGGCGCTCAATAGACCCTATGGTAGTAAGCGATGGCGCTCAATAGACCCTATGGTGGTTAGCGCTGGTGCTCAATAGACCCTGTGGTAAGCGATGGCGCTCAATAGACCCTATGGTAAGTGCTGGCACTCAATAGACCCTATGGTGCCAAGTGCTGGCGCTCAATAGACCCTATGGTTGTAAGCGATGGCGCTCAATAGACCCTATGGTAGTAAGCGATGGCGCTCAATAGACCCTATGGTTGTAAGCGATGGCGCTCAATAGACCCTATGTTGGTAAGCGATGGCGCTCAATAGACCCTATGGTAAGCGCTGGCGCTCAATAGACCCTATGGTAGTAAGCACTGGCGCTCAATAGACCCTATGGTAGTAAGCGCTGGCGCTCAATAGACCCATTTGTGTGCTCCAGCTCTTTTTAGGTCATTTCAATTAAGAATTCTAGTCAAATTTTCCTCTAGAAGGCTTATTTCTCAAAAATATCTTTTGATCATCTACTCATCTTTGCTAGTGCAGTTTTAAATTTTTATTTATTTATTTTTAGAATGACTGCGAAGCTCTGAATCTGATGTAACACTTTTTTCTCGATTTAAATACTGTAAGGAATCTATATTATTGATTGGCTATTTCTAATTTGCTGTGATTTCAGGCAGAGGGTTTGGTTTTAAGCTGAACAAATGGATTCAAGGACTTCATCGATAAATTCACTTGTTGAAATAGAAGCGGTTACTCTGCAGCTTGAAAAAGAATTGAAATCATGCTCAGTGAGTACAAAATCCAACAGTATTTCTCCAGTGTCGACTGGGAGTAATAAAGAAGTCGATTTCCAATGTGGAGTCTGCAACGAAACTGTCGCCAACCCAAAGGTCCTCTCTTGTCTTCACGCCTTCTGCGAATCATGCCAGGAAACAGACGACTGCCCTCTTTGTCCAACGATTTTATGCAACAGCTGCGTCACACAAACAACGGAAGCCGTCGCCGAATGTTCCGACTGCAAAAAGTACCTTTGTTCCAACTGCGTCCTCGCTCATCAATTCATGCAGTTCTTCGAAGGCCACAAAGTCATCCATTTTACCGATACCAAAATTTTACCTAAGAAAATAACATGTTCAAGACACAACGAAGATTTGTATTATTTCTGCAAAACCTGCAATAATCCAATATGCAAAGATTGTTTATACGAACATCCCATTATCGTTCATGATGTCAGAAGATTGGATGATGTAGGAACTGAAGAAATCATCAATCTTTCGCAGACTGTTCAAAAATACAAAACACGATCATTAGAAATACAGAATATTATTCAGAATGTGGAAAACTCCTTAGAAAAGTTGGAATCTCAGTATCAGAAAGCGCAGAATGAAGTTAATGAGACGTATCAGTTTTATTTATCGATGATACAGGAAAGGAGACAAGATTTACTTAAAGAAGTCGAAAGCGTTTTCTCCGCTAAACAACTTTCGATGTCTTTTTTGAAAAAGAAGCACAAATGACTGTCGACAAAATATTCGAAGCATGCGATTTCCATGAAAGGTTGATGAAGCGAGCCAACATCGTTGAATGTCTTCTTTTCAAAAATTTGATCGAAACCAATCTGAAAGGTCTAAGTTCCTATGTTGATGAAAAACTCAAAAATTTCTCAGATTTAGAGTTTGTTTCAAACTACCAAACTATACAAGTCGGAGTGAAAAATACATTTGGGTACATTCGTGTTGGCAATGGCACAAAATGCACTAAATCTGACAAATTTTCGATTGAGAAAAACCAAGGTGTGCTTGGAAGCTTATTAGAAAATGAATTAAGAATCGTAAATTTGGGACCATTCCCAACTTCCATACGTGATACCAACAGTATTAATTTACAGAATTTTTCTGATTTGACGAAACCAGTACCGCATCCTAAATCCAAGATTGAACGTCAGAAAATGATCTATCACTGTAAATTTGGTGAATTTGGTGCTTTGGATGGGCAGTTTTCGGAGCCCAGCGGAGTCGCTGTTAATGCTCAGAATGATATTATTGTTGCGGACACAAATAACCATAGGGTCCAAATTTTCGATAAAGAAGGACGTTTCAAATTTCAATTTGGAGAATGCGGACATCGTGATGGACAACTTTTCTATCCTAACCGAGTAACCGTTGTGAAAACCTCAGGAGATATTATCGTGTCAGAACGTGCTCCTACACACCAAATCCAAATTTACAACCAGTATGGCCAGTTTGTCAGAAAATTCGGCTCAAATATACTTCAGCATCCTCGTGGTTTGGCTGTGGATAACAAAGGGAGGATCATTGTCGTAGAATGTAAGGTCATGCGCGTTATCATTTTTGACCAAACTGGAAACATGCTGCGGAAATTCGGCTGCTCTAAACATTTGGCATTTCCGAATGGTGTTGTCGTCAATAATAAGCAGGAGATTTTCATAAGTGACAATAGGGCCCATTGCGTACGCGTTTTTAACTACGAAGGGGTCTTTTTGAGGCAAATCGGCGGCGAAGGGATCACCAACTATCCCATCGGAGTCGGCATTAATTCCGAAGGAGAAATCCTGGTTGCAGACAATCACAATAATTTCAATCTCACCATTTTTTCCAGCGATGGTATCCTCTTGTCTGCTTTAGAAAGCAAAGTCAAACACGTCCAATGCTACGACTTCGCCATTTTGGATGACAAATCCGTCGTACTTGCCAGCAAAGACTACAGATTGTACATCTACGGCTACTTAAACTTTCCAGCTTTACATTAATTACATTCCTTTTTACATCCTTTCAATTTCTCATATTTAGAATTGAAATTTTTTTTTGTTATCAAACTTTGTTTTTTGTTTGTTTGTTTTAGTGAATTTTCCTATTTTTTCCTCCTTTATTTTCTATAAGACTTTGTTAACCATTCGATTGTTGGTGCATTTTATTTATTTCTTTTTTTAATGTTTTTTATTCCATTTTTCTTAAATTTTTTAAATCTAGTTTCATAATCATACTTTGTTGTTGCCTAAAATTAAGATGTTATTTTTATAGTTTTTTTTACCAACTTTTTTTGTAATTTGTTATGAAAATAAAAGTGTGTTAGCATACAGTTTCTGACCTTGCGGATAAAATGATATTTTTTGGAACCTTTCAAATTTTTTTTTTGGAAAATTTTGCGTCAAAAATTGGCGGAAAAATTGGCGTCGCCAAAATTTTGTGGTGCCCATAATTTGTCGGTGAAAACTTTACGGCTTAGCGTAAAAAGTACAGTTTTGTACAAAAATAATATACAGGGTGTCTCGAGTAAGTGGTTTTTGAGTTATGAACCATCAACGACGAAAAATCGGGTTATCAGGCTGCCTACAATGTTGACTTAAGGAGGTATGATGGTTTTTAAGTGAGTTGCTTTGCAAATTTTCGTTGTTAACAACGGTTTTCGGTTTTTCCCTTCTATCTCGGAAACCGTCGCTCAAAACGAAAAAATGTCATTAGTAAAAGTTGTAGGTACTGAAATTTACTACATAAAATATCTTATTAGTTTTTTCCGTCAGAGCAATACTTTAGGAGATATGGAAGTATCTAGGAACGCGGTAGCGTTCCGCCCCGCCAAGCAACACCCAGTCCGAAGACGTCAGAAAACGGTACCTACCAAGTGTATGTTTACTGGACGTCACGATTTGCGTTTTTCAGGTATCTGGATCTCGGCTCCCTGTTGACCGATCGACTTGAAATTTGCTACAGATTTACTTTGATATGATATGAGTAAACGCTGAAAATTTCAAGTCGATCGGTCCACAGGGAGCCGAGATATAAAAGTCTGAAAACCCGGTTTTTCGCCTTTACCGTGTTCTTCTTCTTCTTCTTCTTCTTATTCAGCTAGACAAGGCTACAGCCTCTCCTAGCGCACCGATTGACTTGAAATTTTGCACAGAGCTTCCTTTCAACTTGAGCCAGTGCCTTTTGAAAGATTTACCCCGAAATCTTAACTTTAAAAAAAGTTAGGAACAAAAAACTGAAATTTTAGGGTAATTTTAGCCACTTTAACGGGTACACAGCCTGGAGACAAGACCAATCGACTTGAAATTGTGCACAGAGCTTCCTTCTGAGTTTAGCAATGAGGACGAGTATAGTAATGAGGACGGGTTTCGGAAATGGGTCATCCAGACCCCTCAGGGTCAATTTGACCAGTGATCATTGTCTGTGGCGCCGGCTGTACACCTGATTTACACCATAAGGTCGAATTTCGGAAATGGGTCTTCCAGACCCCTTGGGGTCATTTTGACCAGTGATCATTTTTCGATCGTCAGTTAGTCTGAGGCGCCTTCTGTACATCCGATTTACACCAGAGGTCGGATTTCGGACAAATCGGATTTCGCGCGGTTCTTTTAGGAGTTTTACGATTCATTTGAATTTAAACTACAAAAGATATGATATCCCCACAAAAAACACCCCGTGTAAAAACACCCCGCCTCGCAAAAATCCTTTTACATCAGCCGGAAAAAGTTGTGATATCAACTTCCCCGCCCTCAAATGAGCGAGAAGAGTCGATACGCCGAGTGGTAGGTACGATGATGTGAGAAGCATGATGCCCGTGCTCCCGTTTTCAATGCTCCCCTTGGCGGCATCGCGAAATGCTTGTATCAGTGATTGCCGTTATTTATCAAGCCCTGGAACGTCCTGGAACGCTTAAGAATTACTGTGTTATCACTGAGTTCCTAACTAATCACTAGTATACACCCCATACACATACCCCCCCCCCCCCCCCCCCCGTATTCACACATGACACTACGCCTTCATCTACGTATGTCTGAGTGTTTGAATCATAACGATTTTTCCCGAAGAACGCACAGCACGTCTTAACTACGTCCCTGTAAACAAACATTTCGCGATGCCGCCAAGGGGAGCATTGAAAACGGGAGCACGGGCATCATGCTTCTCACATCATCGTACCTACCACTCGGGCGTATCGACTCATTTGAGGGCGGGGAAGTTGATATCACAACTTTTTCCGGCTGATGTAAAAGGATTTTTGCGAGGCGGGGTGTTTTTTACACGGGGTGTTTTTTGTGGGGTTTAAGTTGTTTGCTTTGGAAATTTTCGTTGTTAACATCGGTTTTCGGTTTTTCCCTTCTATCTCGGAAACCGTCGCTCAAAACAAAAAATGTCCTAAGTAAAAGTTGTAGGTACAAAGATTTCCTACAAAAATTTCTTTATTCATTATTTGCGTAGGAGCAATATTTAAGGAGTTATGAGGTTAAAACTAATAATCCTACAGAGCCTGTCTGAAAACTTAAAACCTTCATATCTCCTAAAATATTGCTCTGACGGAAAAAACCAATAAGATATTTTATGTAGTAAATTTCCGTAGCTACAACTTTTACTTAGGACATTTTTTCGTTTTGAGCGACGGATTCCAAGATAGAAGGGAAAAAAACCGAAAACCGTTGCTCACAACGAAAAATGTACAAAGCAACCAACTTAAAACCCTCATATCCCCTTAAAAATTTTTACAATTTATTTACTATTGAAATACTGAAAATGGCAGATTATTTTGCGTTGATTGCTATAAAATTACCTCCCCCTCTCCCCCCCCCCCCCCCAAAAAAAAAAAGAAATTCCGATTTAACTAAATAAAGTAAACAAAATAAGTTGTCTGTTGGAGAAGCAAAAATAAAGTGAAAGCTCTTGACTAGTTATCCAACTTGGTCCCAATGACATCATTTTTACGTCATAGTTACTAAGTTATGGAGGGGGAAACGTCAAGGATTATGTTAAATCTCTGTTATCACCGTAAAACAAATTTCAAACAATATTGATTTAAATGTTATAATAAATGCAAGAATTTTATTAATCAAATTATTAAGGCTTTATTTTCACAAATATTTAATAATGAAAAGCTATGGATTGGTATAATTTTAAACTCCTATCAATTTTATTATTGCACAATTTTTATTTTGGCATATTGTAAAAGAATGGCAGTTTTAATTTGTTGAGGCTTTGTTATCTTATCTGGGGACGCTTTTTCCCTACACAGGATGTGATAAACTTTAGTTGGAATTATAATGAAGATGGATTTTTTAAATTTGTTGATTATTCTGACGGTATTGCTTCATAATTCGGTCTGTCAGTTGAGTTTCGATCCTGAGCCGGAATGTTCGAGTTTTTATGACAAGGCTTTCACCGGGTATGTCCCGAAAGGGAGTAAATTGGCCGGACGGTATACTAAGATCGGGACAAACGTTGACCTTAAGGCATGCATCGATTCTTGTTGCGAGCATAAATCATGCAATGTTGTTTTTATGTACAACACTTCTTGCTATGAGGTAAAATCATTTAAAACAATTATTTTTTGCCAATTTTTTCTTTTTTTAGATTGAATGCGAAAGCGATGATTTATGCGAACCTGTCGTTCGTCCAGAATCCAAATTTGGAGAGCATGTCAAGATGGTTTTTATTAGACGGGTCAGTCCTGAAATACAAGCTGACGATTTTCAAGATAACCCATATAGGTAAAATACTTTTTGCTCAATTAGGGTCTGACCTTTCTTTTGTGGGTAAGGGCGGGAGAGATTTTGGGACGTATGTCCGAATTTTCTGGTCTAGAAATGTTTTTTCGTATTTTTGGGCGTTTAATATCTTTTTCGCCAGGTTTTGGGTAGTTTTTCTTGATTATTTGGTGTAAAAACATCTTTTTTTGTGTGTTTTGAGCATTCATCACCCTTTTTCACAAGTTTTGGGTCATTTTCCTTTACTTTTGGTGCAAAAACACACATTTAATTGGGTTTTTGAGCGTTCACCACCTTTTTTCTGAACGTGTTTTCGGTCACTTTCCTCCGTTTTCTGGTCTAGAAAAACCCTTTTTATCAGGTTTTGGGCGTTAAACATCTTTTTAATGGGCTTTTGGTCGTTTTCCATAAATTTTCTGATCGAGAAACACTATCTTGAGTTGGGCGTTTAACACCTTTTTCTAGAGGGTAGTTTCCCTTGATTGTTTGTTGTTAAAAACAACCGTTTTGTCGTTTTTTTGAGCGTTTAACACACTTTTTCAAAGTTTTGGTCACTTTCCTCCATTTTCTGGTCTAGAAAAACCCCCTGTTAAACCTGGTCTGTAAAAACCTGTTAAACACCCTCTTGCACATGTTTTGGGTCATTTCCCTTGAGTTTTTGGTGTAAAAACACATTTTTAATTGGGTGTTTTGTGCGTTAACCGCCCTTTTTTTAAACGCGTTTTTGGCCACTTCCCTCTATTTTCTGTCTAGAAAAACCTTTATTAGGTGTTTAGGCGCTTAACATCTTTTAGAATTAGAATTAGAATTTTTATTTCCTCAATTGATACAAAAGTATGTTCAGGTACGTCATAGATTAAATTCTTAAAACTAACAAGAGACCATAGCACATAAAATATCAGGTAACACATAAAATAAATAAATACATAAAAATAAAAAATAAATACATTTATCACTTTATCAAAATTTATCACTTAAAAACTCTTTGGTACTATAGTATGACTTTGAAAGGAGAAGCTGTTTTAACCGGTTTTTAAATTGTTTTATACTTTTGGTTTTTAAATCTACCGGCAAGTGATTGAAAATTTTAATACCTGCGTACAGAACACTTTTGTTATTATTTATTATTTTTTTCTGTGCAATGGAGTTCGTGATTTCTTCGAGTAGGGTAGCAGTGAACATCCGAATTTTTGGTCAATGAGTGTTCCTTTTTTTTAATTAAAACTGAAACAGCCAAGACATACAGGGACGGGAGCGTGAGGATACCCATCTTTTTGAAGTGTTCCGGCAAGATTCCCTATACCCAAGTCCGCACATGATGCGAATGATCCTTTTTGAATCCGAAATATTCTTTCAGAATGAGTACTCGCGCCCCAAAACATTAGACCATACATCAAGAGTGATTGCACACATCCCATGTAAACTGTTTTGAGAATTTCTTGGCTACATGACTGTCTCAAAATGCGCATAGCAAAACCAAGTTTGCTAAGCTTGGGAATCAAGTGGTCAATGTGACTTTCCCAGGAGAGTTCTGAATCAAGAATGAGACCTAAAACCTTACTTGAAAATGACTGCCCAAGGCCAAGGTCAACCGAATTTCCCTGAAGAATGGAAGTGTTTGCCGATGAGAAAAAATTTATGACTACAGTTTGCTTAAGTTTAAAATAAAACCATTTTCCTCAGACCAAAACTTAACTTTGTTCATGACAGTCACTAGCTTAAGCTGAAGGCCCTTTGAAGGCTTTTTAATTTTGGGTTGTTTTCCCTTCGATTTTTTGTTCATGAAACACCTGTTTTATCTTGTGTTTAGCGCTTTACATTTTTTTCGCCAAGTTTAGGGTCGTTTTCCTCGTTCATTTAGAGTAAAAATGTATTTTTGAGCGTTCAACACCCTTTCACTTTTTGGGTCATTTCCCTTGATTTTATGGTGTAAAAACGCATTTTAATCGGGTATTTAGTGCGTTTACCACGCGGTTAAAAAAAAAAAAGGGCTTTTCTATATGGGTTTTTGGTCACTTTCCTCCATTTTCTGGTCTAGAAAAACCTTTATTTGGTGTTTAGGCGTTTAACGTCTTTTTAATTTTGGGTCATTTTCCCTCGATTTTTTCAAGAAACACCTGTTTTATCGTGTGTTTAAAGCTTGACATTTTTTTCGCCAAGTTTAGGGTCGTTTTCCTCGTTCATTTAGAGTAAAAATTTTGAGCGTTCACAACCCTCTTTCACTTGTTTTGGGTCATTTCCCTTGATTTTTTGGTGTAAAAACACATGTTTAATTGGGTGTTTTGTGCGTTAACCGCCCTTTTTTAAACGCGTTTTTGGTCACTTTCCTCCATTTTCTGGTCTAGAAAAACCTTTATTAGGTGTTTAGGCGTTTAACGTCTTTTAATTTTGGGTCGTTTTCCCTCAATTTTTTCAAGAAACACCTGTTTTATCGTGTGTTTAGAGCTTCACATTTTTTTTTCGCCAAGTTTAGGGTCGTTTTCCTCGTTCATTTAGAGTAAAAATGTGTTTTTTGAGTGTTCAACACCCTCTTTCACTTGTTTTGGGTTTTTTTGGTGTAATAACACATTTTAATCGGGTGTGTTGTGCATTAACCGCCCTTTTTTATACGCGTTTTTGGTCACTTTCCTCCATTTTCTGGTCTAGAAAAACCTTTATTAGGTGTTTAGGCGTTTAACGTCTTTTTAATTTTGGGTCGTTTTCCCTCGATTTTTTCAAGAAACACCTGTTTTATCGTGTGTTTAAAGCTTGACATTTTTTTCGCCAAGTTTAGGGTCGTTTTCCTCGTTCATTTAGAGTAAAAACGTATTTTCAAGCGTTCAACACCCTCTTTCACTTGTTTTGGATCATTTCCCTTGATTTTTTGGTGTAAAAACACATGTTTAATTCACTGTTTTGTGCGCTAAACGCCCTTTTTTATACGCGTTTTTGGTCACTTTCCTCCATTTTCTGGTCTAGAAAAACCTTTATAAGGTGTTTAGGCGTTTAACGCCTTTTTAATTTTGGGTCGTTTTGCCTTGATTTTTAGTTCTAGAAACACCTGTTTTATTGTGTGTTTAGAGCTTTACATTTTTTTTCGCCAAGTTTAGGGTCGTTTTCCTCGTTCATTTAGAGTAAAAACGTATTTTTAAGCGTTCAACACCCTCTTTCACTTGTTTTGGATCATTTCCCTTGATTTTTTGGTGTAAAAACACATGTTTAATTCACTGTTTTGTGCGCTAAACGCCCTTTTTTATACGCGTTTTTGGTCACTTTCCTCCATTTTCTGGTCTAGAAAAACCTTTATAAGGTGTTTAGGCGTTTAACGCCTTTTTAATTTTGGGTCGTTTTCCCTCGATTTTTGTTCAAAAAACACCTGTTTTATCGTGTGTTTAGAGCTTTACATTTTTTTCGCCAAGTTTAGGGTCGTTTTCCTCGTTGATTTAGAGTAAAAACGTATTTTTGAGCGTTCAACATCCTCTTTCACTTGTTTTGGGGTCATTTCCCTTGATTTTTTGGTGTAAAAACACACGTTTAATCGGGTTTTTGATGTTAACCGCCATTTTTAAACGTGATTTCGGTCACCTCCATTTTCTGGTTTATAAAGACCCTTTTTGTGGGTGTTTGGGCTTTTAATGTCTTTTATGGTTTTTAAGTTCTGAAGAAATTGGTTTTTCTACACTAGAATATCAAGAAGAATGTTAAGATCGTTAAACGCTGAATAAAAGAGAAGAAAGAAAGAGAAGAAGAAAAGAATAGGTTCAAACACACAATAAACCCCTTTTTTTATTGAGTGTTTGAGCGTTTAACATCTTTTAGCATATTCATTTCTTCTTCTCTTTTCTTCAGCGTTTAACAATCTTAACATTCCTCTTGATATCCTGGTGTAGAAAAACCAATTTCTTCAAAAGCTTCTTTAAAATTTTCTCATAAATTGAATGTTGAGTAGGATTTAATCGTGATTCTTTACAGCAACGATAACATGGTAGCGATCGCTTCAAACCTCGACCCGATCAAATCCTGCGACCCAGACGTACCCGAAAGTTGCAATTTAAACGAAAAATGCATTCCATCTCAAATCTCTCAAACCAACATCTGCTCCTGCATAGAAGGTTACGAACGCAACTTAGAAAATTTTTGCGTCAAAGGTAACTTTATTTAACAAAATTTCCTTTTTAATTGTTTATTTTATAGCGCAAAACAACCTGACTTCTCAGTATCTTCCCACTTCATCTTCGCTTCCATCGCCCAAGGTTGTATTTTCTTTTATTTATTTTTTTATAATTAAATTATTTTTTTAGAGTGAACCTCTGCCAGAAATAAAAGAGTCGACTCCCAGCCCTATTAAGAAAATTATAATCTCCGTCATGTCTAAAAAGATAAGACTGCCAGAAAATGATGTTAAATTATCGGCATTTCCTGTTCCTGTAGAAACTCCTGGTAACTATTTAAAATAATATAAAAAATTTATTTTATTTGTTTTTAGATAAACCTTATAGTTATAAATGGGAATTACTGTCACATCCTCACGGAAGTGAAAGAACAGTGAGTGAAAATCAAGGGGCGACTTTAAATTGAGTCAGTTAACCGAAGGAGTTTACGTTTTTAAAGTTAGTGTGACAGGTCCTGGAGCTTACGGAGAAACCGAAGCCAACGTAACCGTTTTACCACGTATGTATTTTTTCATGTTCTTCATTTTTAACTTCCTTAAAGAAGTTATTGTGATACCCTCCACATCGGGTTTTTGGGGAAGGGTCCTCCAGACCCCGGAGGGTCAAATCGAATATTGATCTTTACCGATCTCAACTTTGTCTGTGGTTCCGGCCGGCCGGCCGTCCGTAGCATTTTTTTCCGGAACACTTTATGGCCACAGTTTTCATCCGATTTTCACCAAATTTGCCAAATTAGCAATATCTATCTATTTAATTAGCAATATCTTTTTTGCCAAATTAGCCGGTGAAGAAGAATGTAACGGGGGCGATTTTCGAATTTCGAAAAAATGGCGGAGATATGTCTGTTTTAAATTTTAAAAAATTCGCTGCGGCCGAACCGTTGGTCCGATTTTCACCAAATTTCCACCAATTACTCCTTATATTTTTTAAGAATTTTTGGTGTAAAAAAATTGCCACTTTTTAATTATTAATTTTTTTTAGTAGGGAGAAATTTCGTACTTCTACCCTTTACGAAAGGCACATCACTTAGAAAAATTTTCGAAAAAAAAGAACTTGGAAAATTTTTCAAAAAAGGGGAAAACCCGGAAAATTTTTCGAAAAAAAAAATTAGAAAATTTTCGAAAAAAAGAATTTGGAAAATTCTCCTTTATACTTTCCCTCCCTTATACATCCTCTTCCGTTATACTTTCGTTCCCTTATACTTCCCCCTCCGTTATACTTCCCTCTCCGTTATACTTCCCCTCCCATATACTTCCCCTACGTTTTTCGTCCCCTCCGTTATACTTCCCCTCCTATATAGATACTTCTCTTTAAGGAAGTTTTCGTTGGAAGCTCTTCAAACCAGTACTTTAATATTTATTTTAGAAAAAAGAGAAAACGAAGCTCCTGTCGCTGTAGTACTTCCAGCTCATCAGATCGTCAAACTTCCAAATTCACATGCTGTCCTTGATGCTTCTTCCAGCAAAGATGATAATGGGATCGTCAGTTCATTGGGAGTTACAGCAGGGTCCCTTGGTTATCAGCCAAATTTATCAGATACTATGACTCTTCAGTTGAAAGACCTGCATAAACCTGGAAATTATACATTCAGGCTTACTTTGACAGATACAGATGGAGCGACAAATTCAACTCTGGCGAATATTACAGTACTTCAAGTCCCAGATTATCCGCCAGAAGCGAATGCTGGCCCAAGTAAAATATTGTATCTCCCAAAAAATAACGTCACTTTAAACGGCAATTTGAGTACTGATGATAAAGGTATTGTTTTTGGGAATGGACAAAAAGTACAGGTGCACAAGATAATGCTGTGGATATGCAGAATACGCATACGCCTTATCTTCAGCTGTCACATTTAGAAGAAGGGATGTATACATTTACGCTTAAAGTGACTGACGATTCTGGACAATCTTCTTCCAGCGATGTCCGCGTATTCGTCAAACCACCCACCAATAAACCTCCAATCGGTACTTAGATTGAACATCAGATTTTTGTTATGTTTAATTTTAGCTCATGCTGGGGCCAATTCGACGATCGCTTTGCCTCAAAATTGGATTGTTTTGAACGGCTCTGAAAGTACGGATGATATTGGGATAGATCATTGGAAATGGGAGCAGATTAGCGGGCCGCGAAAAGCGATTTTTTCAACATCGAATTCCTCGGTGACTAATGTGACTGGGTTGACAAAAGGCGATTATGTTTTTCAGTTGACTGTTATAGACGGAAATGAAAATTCGGTTTCTGATAAAGTTTTATCTCCGTTACTCAAAGTAAGATTTTTTTTCTGCCTGCTTTTATGTGGTCTGTGGTGCCCTTTGGGCAGTGTTGGGCGTAATCGCAAGTTTCTTAATTACGATTACAATTATAATCGTAATCCCGATTACAATTACAATCGCATTCGTATTTTTTTCTGCGATTACAGTCGTAATCGTATTTTTTTCTGCGATAATCGCATTTTTTTCAGCGATTACGGGCGTAACCGTATTTTTGTTAGCGTTTACGGCTCGTATATGACATTTTTACTGAGATTACCTGATGTCATATACGAGCCGTAATCGCTGGAAAAAAATGTGATTACGATTGTAATCGCAGAAAAAAATACGATTATAATGGTATCACAGAAAAAAAAAATACAATTACGATTGTAATCTCAGAAAAAAATACGATTACGGTTGTAATTGTTAAAAAAATGCGATTACAATCGTAATCGCAGAAAAAAATACGATTATAATTGTAATCGTAATCGTAATTAAGAAACTTGCGATTACAATTGTAATTGCGATAACAATCGTAATTGTATTTTTTTTCTGCGATTACCATATAATAGTATTTTTTCTGCGATACAGTCGTAATTGTATTTTTCTGCGATAATCGCATTTTTTTAGCGATTACGGGCGTAATCGTATTTTTGTTAGCGTTTACGGCTCGTATATGACATTTTTACTTAGATTACCTGATGTCATATACGAGCCGTAAACGCTAACGAAAATACGATTACGCCCGTAATCGCTGGAAAAAATGCGATTACGATCGTAATCGCAGAAAAAAATACGATTATAATGGAATCGCAGAAAAAAATACAATTACGATTGTAATTGCAGAAAAAACACGATTACGGTTGTAATCGTTAAAAAAAAATGCAATTACAATCATAATCGCAGAAAAAAAATACGAATACGATTGTAATCGTAGTCGTAATTAAGAAACTTGCGATTACAATCGTAATCGTATTTTTTTCTGCGATTACGGGCGTAATCGTATTTTTTCTGTGATTTGTAATCGTTAAAACAATGCAATTACAATTGTAATCGCAGAAAAAAATCGAATACAATTGTAATTGTAATCGGAATTACGATTACGATATAAATCAACAAAAAAATGTAATCGTAATCGTAATTAAAAAACTTGCGATTACAATCGTAATCGTAATTGAGATGACGATTACGCCCAATATGCCTGGGAAGTTACTTTCAGTATAGATTTTATTTTTTAGATAAAAACGTCCCGCCAAAAGCCAACGCTGGTGGAGACCAAACATTGACGCTACCAGTCGACGTTTTGATTGTCAACGGTTCTCAGTCATCGGATGACCTTGGCATCGCCAAATGGCAGTGGACGAGAGAACTCACTAGCTTAGCCGTCGGAAACATTATCGGCCAATCAGACACCACTCCAGTCCTCATGGTTTGGATAATCTCAGAAATTTTTTTTAATAATTGTTTTTAGGTCACTAATGTCGTCACTGGTAGATATGAATTTAGATTAAGAGTTACTGATGATCAAGGTGAATGGTCTGAAGATACTGTCTCCATTATTATCAAGCAAGGTTGTTCAAATACTTTAAAAACAGTTTCTGAAGTATTTTTTCAGATCCTGAATTACATAATTTGGTAGAACTGACGTTAAACATAGAAGTTAGCCGATTGTCGCAGACGCAAAAAGATTCTATTCTTTTAAAACTTGGGATGTTATTAAGGTGCTTCTCAACTTGTGGTCCGAGATTTGAAATCAGATTCAATCGGAAGGGCCAAACTTGTTTTTTTACGTTTCGAGCCCGACAGGTTCAGTACCTGGTCCGCAGGTTGTGCACACTCTTAAAAATAAACTCGCCCAAGATTCATTTTTACTGCAACTTTCCGTCGTCGATATCAGAACTACTATTTGTCAAAATAATTGTTCAGGTAATTCTTAAATTATAAAAGGGGCAAAATTGTAAAAAAAAGAGGGCTTCTTGGCGAAAAAATCAAGGCGAGTCTGAAAATCCAGTTTAAGAGGGGGGTTTTCTTGGGCAAAAAAAAATCATAGAAAACGCCTTAAATCTGAAAAACTGGGAATTTATTAGGGAAAAAAACCACAGAAAACTCACAAAAACCCAGAAAAATGTGGGCTTCCAGGGCATAAACGACAGGAAACCCACGAAAATGTGGTATGAAGGGGATATCTCTGATGATAAACACAAAAAAACGCCAGAAAATCCGAAAAAAAAAAAAGACGCCTCCTTGGAAAAACACCATAGGAAAGGCCTAAAATCCGGAAAAACTGGGGATTTATTGGAAAAAACTACAAGCAGCCAATAGAATTTTGAAAAAAATCTGGAATCCTGGGCAAATTGACAGGAAGTACCAGAAATCTGGTAGGAAGGGATCTGTTGGACATAAAACACAGGAAAAAAGGGGGTTCTTTTGGGGGGGGAAAACCACAAGAAAGGCAAGAAATCCAGAAAACTGGGAATTTATTGGGGAAAAAAACCACAAGAAACCAATAGAAAACCAGCTCTTCAGTCTTGGACTTTCACCACGGAGACCAGGGTTCGATCCTGGGTCTGATGGAGGGATTTTTGTTCGGATGTTAAATTCCAAATCTAATCTTCTACAAAATCCAAGGCCACTCCTCTGGAGTTGGCTCCGTAAAGGGCGCCACAGCAATATGGCGAGAGGTCTAACCCCCCTCCCCCTCGTGACGGCCAAAAAGCCAACATGTATTAAAGTAGACTAACCAAAGAAGAGAGCCTTGCTCATTGGTTAAGTAACTCTTTTCCATCATCAACCAATAGAAATTTTTTTAAAAAGTGTGCTTCTGGGCTGGGTCCAAAAATCTGGTAGGAAGGGGGTTTTCTCTACAAAAGTACACAAAAATGAAAAACGCCTGAAAACTCTGGAAAAAAAAGGGGTTCTTCTGTAGTACTGGGGAAAACTGGGGGGGTTTCTCTACAATATACACAAAAATGAAAAAACGCCTGAAAATCTGGAAAAAAGGTTCTTTGGGGAAAAACCGCAGGAAAGGCCTGTAGTCCGGGGGGATTTATTAGGAAATACCGAAAAAGTGGGCTTTCTTAGCAAAAACGGCAGGAAACACCTAAAATCTGATAGGATGGAGTTTATCACATAATAAACACAAAAAATGCCAGAAAATCCTGAAAAAAGGTGTTTTTTGTGGAAAAAACACACCCCTGAAATCCTGAAAAATGGGGATATGTTTGGGGAAAAAAAAGTGGCTTTCTGGGCAAAAACGCAGGAAACACCTGAAAATCTGGTAGGATGAGAGTTGACAATAACCACAAAATGCCAGAAACTCCGGAAAAAGGGGTTCTTTGGGGAAAAAAACCACAGAAAAGGCCTAAATCCAGAAAAATGTGAATATATTTGGGCAATAACTTCATGAAACCCCTCAAAATCTGTAGTAAGGTGTTTCTCTCTGACAGTAAGCACAAAAAACGCCCGAAAATCCGGGAAAAAAGAGGTTTTTTTGGGAGAAAAAACCCTCAGAAAGGCCTGAAATGCGGAAGACTGGTGATTTTATGGGAAAATACAGGAAAAAGTGGCTTCCTGTGCAAAACGACAGGAAACACCTAAATCTGGTAAAGGGTCATTCTCTTGCAATACCACAAAAAACGCCAAAAATCAGGAAAGAAAGAGGTTTCCTTGGGGGGGGGGGGAACCATGGGAAGGCCTCAATCCGGAAAAACTGGGGATTTATCGGGGAAAATTATCAGGCAACCCATAAAATTTTTTTTTAAAAATTAGGCTTTCTGAGCAAAAACGACAGGAAACACCTAAAAATCTAGGATGGGAGTTTATCACACACAATAACCACAAAATGCCAGAAAATCCCGAAAAAGGGTTTTTTTTTGTGGAAAAAAACACACAGAAAGGCCTGAAATCCTGAAAAATGGGGATATGTTTGGAAAAAAAAGTGGGCTTTCTGGGCAAAAACGGCAGGAAACACCTAAAAATCTGGGTAGGATGGGAGTTTGACAATAACCACAAAAAATACCAGAAACTCCGGAAAAAGGGGGTTTTTTGGGAAAAAACCACAGAAAAGGCCTAAAATCCAGAAAAATGGGAATATATTTTGGCAAAAACTTCATGAAACCCCAGAAATCTGGTAGTATGGGTGTTTCTCTGACAGTACCCAAATAAACGCCCAAAAATCCGGAAAAAAAGGTTTTTTGGGAGAAAAAAAACCCTCAAGAAAAGGCCTGAAATGCGGATAGACTGGTGATTTTATGGGAAAATCAGGAAAAAGTGGGCTTCCTGTGCAAAAACGACAGGAAACACCTAAAATCTGGTAGGAAGGTCATTCTCTTGCAATAACCACAAAAAAACGCCAAAAAATCAGGAAAGAAAGAGGTTTCCTTGGGGGGGGGGGGGGGAACCATGGGAAAGGCCTCAAATCCGGAAAACTGGGGATTTATCGGGAAAATTATCAGGCAACCCATAAAATTTTTTTTAAATTAGGCTTTCTGACAAAAACGACAGGAAACACCTAAAAATCTGGTAGGATGGGAGTTTATCACACAATAACCACAAAAATGCCAGAAAATCCCGAAAAAAAGGGGTTTTTTGTGGAAAAAACACACAGAAAGGCCTGAAATCCTGAAAAATAGGGATATATGGTATTTGGGAAAAAAACCACAGGCAACCCAAAAACTCAGAAAAAGTGGGCTTTCCAGGCAAAAATGGCAGGAAACGCCTAAAAATCTCGTAGGATAGGAGTTATTACACAATAACCACAAAAAAATGCCCGAAAATCCCAAAAAAAAAGGTTTTTTTTTTGGAAAAACACCGGAAAGGCCTGAAATCCTGAAAATAGGGATATACGTATATGGAAAAAAAACCACACGCAACCCATAAAAATTCAGAAAAATGGGCTCCCTGGGCAAAAACGACCTGAAACACCTCAAAATCTGTAGAAAGGATGTTTCTCTAGTAATAACCACAAAAAAACGCCAGAAAATCTGAGGAAAAAACCGCAGGAAAGGCTTGGAAATTTGTAGAAAAAAAGGGTTTCTTCTAAAACACAGCAAAACCTGAATACTATTCATGATTATAGCTTTGTTCCAACCGAAACTCCTGGAGCATGAGCAGAAAGATTTGCATGTCAATGATGTCAGACTTGACTAACCAACGATTTGAACGAATTCAAATTTTACATCAAAATCCTTGCACACGCTCCAGAGTTTCAAACCAGTTTCAAACTGCGGTTGGAACAAAGCTAGTGATTACACCCAACTCTCTCTGTCTTTCTAAAGGTACCATTTTAATTTAAATTTTAGGTCATGGTGTTGTGATCAAGAAACAAGACTGCTTTTGCGAATCATTTTGGATGCAGGATTTAATCGGAAATATCTTGGAGATGGAGAATCAAATTGTGGTATGTAACTCCTTAAAAATGTCACATAATTTAAATCTTTTTTAAGGTTGGAGCATATTATATGTCGCCATTGGACTTATTTATTTGTTTTTTTCAGGCCCTATGAACAAAGTTGTGGTTTCTGATACTGATACAGATTCTGACGTTTTATTTGAAAATAGACGAAGTAAACCTAATGGAACGAATCGTCGAGAAATGGATACAAACAAGATAGAACTCGCGTTAAAGTAATTTAAGTTTCCTTTGATGAGCACCTTTTGTTTAATCATGTCGGACTTATTTCTTGCTATTCTAGTCATCTTCATTTTTCTTGCTCAAAATTTTCCTTTCATATGTTACCTGAGCTATTTTCTGACACTATAAATTTTATTGCATTTTAAAAAATGTGTTTAATCCTTTGGAGTATAATCATTTACTTTGTAAATTTTATTTGATACATTCCTGAAAGAAAAAACCTTGCATAGCGAGGTATAGGAAAAGAGTTCTATTGTAATTTTTTATGTAGACATAGACTAGGATGATGATATATTTGATTGTAAATCTTTTGATGTGAAATAAATACATATTTATTTACATTTGGGAAAGTTTCTTTGTTTTTGACATAATGGAGTAAAAGCCTTCAAAATAACAGGTTGGACCCTCCATAAATTTCCTTTTTTTGCATATGCGGGGTCTAAGGACCCTTTCCCACAAATTAAGGATAATTCAATCTCTAAGAAGTTAAAATTGCAAAATACTCTTCTTAGTAAAAGATAAAAACTTCAAGGTGGACCCTCCGAGATTTCCCCATAGGTTAAAAATAAATATGAACCTGGAGCTTAAGATATTAAAACTCAATTTTATTACAATTCTAAGTTGAAATTAGCTTTTTAGGTAGATTTTTTGCATATGCGGGTCTAAAGGACCCTTTCCCACAAATGAAGGATAATTCAATCTCTAAGATAGTTAAAATTGCAAAATATGAACTCTTCTGACCGATAAAAGATAAAAACTTCAAGGTGGACCCTCCGAGATTTCCCCATAGGTCTAAAAATAAATGAACCTGGAGCTTAAGATATTAAAACTCAATTTTATTACAAATTCTAAGCTGAAATTAGCTTTTTTGGTAGATTTTTGCATATGCGGGGTCTAAACCCTTTCCCACAAAAAAGGATAATTCAATCTCTAAGAAAGTTAAAATTGCAAAATATGAACTCTTCTGACCATAAAAGATAAAAACTTCAAGGTGGACCCTCCGAGATTTCCCCATAAGCCTAAAATAAATATGAAACTGGTGCTTAAGAAATTAAAACTCAATTTTATTACAAATTCTAAGTTGAAATTAGCTTTTTAGGTAGATTTTTTGCATATGCGGGTCTAAAGGACCCTTTCCCACAAATGAAGGATAATTCAATCTCTAAGAAAGTTAAAATTGCAAAATATGAACTCTTCTGACCAGTAAAAGATAATAACTTCAAGGTGGACCCTCCGAGATTTCCCCATAGGTCTAAAAATAAATAAACATGGAGCTTAAGATATTAAAACTCAATTTTATTACAATTCTAAGTTGAAATTAGCTTTTTAGGTAGATTTGCATATGCGGGGTCTAAAGGACCCTTTCCCATAAATGAAGGATAATTCAATCTCTAAGAAAGTTAAAATTGCAAAATGAACTCTCTGACCAGTAAAAGATAAAAACTTTCAAGGTGGACCCTCCGAGATTTCCCCATAGGTCTAAAAATAAATATGAACCTGGAGCTTAAGATATTAAAACTCAATTTTATTACAAATTCAAAGTTGAAATTAGCTTTTTAGGTAGATTTTTGCATATGCGGGGTCTAAAGGACCCTTTCCCACAAATGAAGGATAATTCAATCTCTAAGTTAAAATTGCAAAATATGAACTTTTCTGACCAGTAAAAGATAAAAACTTCAAGTGGACCCTCCGAGATTTCCCCAGGTCTAAAAATAAATATGAACCTGGAGCTTAGATATTAAAACTCAATTTTATTACAAATTCTAAGTTGAAATTAGCTTTAGGTAGATTTTTTGCATA
Source organism: Orius insidiosus (assembly GCA_014119065.1). Classification (NCBI taxonomy): domain Eukaryota; kingdom Metazoa; phylum Arthropoda; class Insecta; order Hemiptera; family Anthocoridae; genus Orius; species Orius insidiosus. The sequence goes on along the minus strand of JACGAQ010000293.1, from coordinate 62,597 downwards.
TGCGGGGTCTAAAGGACCCTTTTCTCAAATGAAGGATAATCTCTAAGAAAGTTAAAATTGCAAAATATGTACTCTTCTGACTAGTGAAAGATTAAAACTTCAAGGTGGACCCTCCGAGATTTCCCCTTAAAAAATATGAACCTGGTGCCTAAGATAAATTAAACTCAATTTTATTACAAATTCTAAGTTGAAATTAGCTTTTTAGGTAGATTTTTGCATATGCGGGGTCTAAAGGACCCCTTTCCCACAAATGAAGGATAATTCAATCTCTAAGAAAGTTAAAATTGCAAAATATGAACTCTTCTGACCAGTAAAAGATTAATACTTCAAGGTGGACCCTCCGAGATTTCCCCATAGGTCTAAAAATAAATATGAACCTGGAGCTTAAGATACTAAAACTCAATTTTATTACAAATTCTAATTTAAAATTAGCTTTTTAAGTAGATTTTTATTACTTAATGATGAACTGTACTTGATACAGTTGGTACTCCTGTTAACGGTTCGCACGTTTATTTATTGCTTTCCCATTTACTTTTTTTTTTCTGTGTTACAAGTTGCAACCGTCTCTTTTTTTATGTTACTTTGTCCTTTAATATCATACTCTTAAAAATCAAACAATCCTTTAAATGTCTTAATTCGTCTATTAATTTTTCTTTCCCACCATTTTCTTTATCATAAATTTTTTTTTTGGAATCCATCCGAAAGGTGAACCCAACGCCCGCCATTGTTCGCACTACCCCCATTTTTCGGGCCGACTTATAAAATTCCGTCAGAAAATATTAATTTTGTCAAAAAACGAGAATCTATTTAGAACATGAGAAACTCTTTTCCTTTCGGAACTCGCGTTATACTTTAAAAAGTAAGTTTAAACTTTTCTTTTTTAATTTCTCTTATCTGACATTTATTTTCCGTTAATTAATTATCAGGTCCTGGGCTTTTCTAATTTTGGTGCTCAGCTCTTTTTTGTACATTTCTCTCCCTCTACTTTTAGTCCCAATTTTGGGATTTTCTTTCTTTTTCTTTCCCTTAAGAACAAACTTATGATTAGTAAACAAATTGTTTCTTTCTATTTTTAGATTTAAATATCAAATAAGGATGGCGGTTCAAACCAACAGAGTAAGTAAAAAATAAATTTTAAATTCGATTATTTGAGGTTTTGTACCATATTAGAGGGTTATTAGCTAGTTTTTGAAGTATTAATACTATATGCTTAAAATGGTTCTTATTTATAAATAATTATCCTAGAGTTGAATGACCTTTTATAGCTAAATTTCAAGTCTGTGCAAGAAGGAGTTCTTTCTTATTTAGGCTGGTGAGCACATGGCAGACAGTGTCTCTTTGCTCTTTTGGCCTGAAGAGTTTCTTGAGGAATCGTTGGCTATTTCAGAATTTTCTTTAGGCGTATAAACACCATTTTTTCTGGAAATTTAGGCGTTTTTGCAGGTTTTCTGGGCGTTGAACGCCTTGTATCAATGGTGTTTTGGCTGAGAAACACAATTTTCGGGTGTTTATGCCCAGATTTCGTACAATTTGTGTTTTTTGCTGTAAAAGTAATTGAAACTATCAAATATCCCTGAATTGGGGGGGGGGCTTTGTTTTCTAAAAAACTGAGGGAAACGCCTGAAATTCTGTGGTGTTTTGTACTATGATAAAAGTTCTCAGTGAAAAGTCTGAATTTTAAGGACAAAATTATTTTTGATTATGATCGTAATCATAATTGGAAATCAGTGCCGATTTTCCATAAATGGTATTTTTTTCTAACGCTATCATCAATTATCATATTTTTTTACGATTTTTTGAGCGAAAAAATCATGGATTTGTAAAGTTTTTTCTCTCTATATTTACAATTTTCTCAAATAATTGCAAAAAAAGGTATGATATTTTTATGTAAAATCGGAATAAAAAATCTAAAAAAAACATAAATCAAATATGTGCGATTAAATTATAATTGTACGATAATTTTAATCATAATCCAAAATATATGATGTGATTAAGATTATAATCATGATATTATTACAATTATGCCAAACTTTGATTTTAATTTATTATGTTTCCATGATTATTTTCTCCCTACCAAGGTGTATTGTACAAACCTATTTGACCTTAAAAACAGTGGATAGGGTTCCTTATAATTCAACATAATATTTTATTATTATTGATTTATTTATTTATTTTTCAAAGTTGAAAGCTCCCTTAGATCCAGTTCAAAGGATGTTTCTCGCTGAAAAAGTCGTTGACAAGTAAAGCGCCCAAAAATCCCATAATCCTCGGTTTTCTTGGCTGAAAAACCGACGACAGGTTTTCTTGGCTGAAAAACCGACAATAGGTTTTCTTGGCTGAAAACCAACGATAGGTTTTCTTGGCTGAAAACCAACGATATGTTTTCTTGGCTGAAAAACCAACGATATGTTTTCTTGGCTGACAAACCAACGATAGGTTTTATTGGCTGTAAAACCAATGATAGGTTTTATTGGCTGAAAAACTGACGATAACTCCTGCCTTCCTGTGTTTTCAATTATGGTGATAATAATGTAGTTAAGAGGATTAAGGTTCCCGACGATAGGTTTTCTTGGCTGAAAAACCGCCGATAGGTTTTCTTGGATGAAAAAACCAACGATAGGTTTTCTTGGATGAAAAACCAACGATAACTCCTGTCTTCCTGTGTTTTATCAATTATGGGTGATAATAATGAAGTCAAGAGGATTAAGGTTAAGTTCAGATGTTAAGGACAACAGCTGTGGGTTTTTTAAGTTTAAAAACGTTTTACTGAATAAGTTATCTTCTTTGTTGTTTAAATTGTTTTGCAATGGTACTTATATTTTATAATATTTCTTTATTTTTTAATTTTGTAACTTTACCAGGGGATGACGAGCGAAAATGAAATGAAAGATCAAGACGTGGCGCCGGTCTTTAACATCAACGCACCCAAATATGGAACAGTCGTGCCAAACAGAGTTTTTGTCGGTGGCATAACATCTGCGACGACTGAAGACGATCTCAATCAGCTTTTCTCCAACTACGGGAAAGTGGTCAACGCGAAAATAATCGTCGACCGTGCCGGCGTCTCTCGAGGTTACGGCTTCGTCACGTTTGAATCCGACGAAGAAGCAAGGCGCCTTCAGAAAGATGTAAAAGAAAAAAAATTTAAAAAAATTGTTTTCATATCTTTTTAGGCTGATAACATTGTACTTAAAGAACGAAAACTAAATATCGCTCCTGCCATTAAGAAAGTCCAGCCTGTACGTACTTTTTTATCATTGCCATATTTAACGTTCTGTTAGGTCTACACAAGAGGTTATGACCCTTCAAGCGGACCTGGAAGCCCTTCTCAATATTCAAGCTACATTCAAAGACAAAACGGAGTCGTCAGCTCATACTACATGAACAGTCTAACGTACTTTCCTCAACAGGCAGCCCAACAATCTGCACCTTCGATGACCCCGTTACCTTCCAACCATGTAGAACCTTCCGTTTATCCCGGTAAATTATTTTAACATTTTTTTAACACTTTACATATGTATACATCTGTATTTTATAAATAAATTGTTACTCGACACTTGGCTTACAACTTAGAGGGTTGTATGATTCTTTTTATTGCTTATAGGAAATTACCCAGCGATGCCTCAGTGTAATTCGCCTCCAAGTTATCAATATGGATATCCTCAGCAAGCGCCGATCTTCATTCCTCATTATCCGTTTGCTATCCCTGTAAGTGTTTTTTAAACCGTCGCGCCAAAATAATGTCACAAAAATGACCATTTCATAGACCGGGACGTATTTTATGGGCACCGAAGAAATATGTCAATATCAGCCGACTTATCCAATCCCTTATTAATCGGCAGGTTTGCACAAATTTTTGCATGAAACCTTAAAATGTGTGGTTTTTTTTAACAGTTTTTAATTTTGTGACATTAATTTTGGCTAATTTTAGATTAAATTTTTTTATTATTTTTTTTTTTTGATTAGCAGTATGATGGGTGTTATCAAGGAGAGGTACAAAACTGTTATGCTCAACCTGGAATGGAATCTAATAATCAGGTCGCGTATCCGCAATATTTTGTATCGCAGCAACACCCAGAAATAACGTATTATCAACAGCCGGTACCTCAGGAGTTGGTTTATACACAAAGAACTTATGATTCGTCGACTGTATATTTTACTGAGGTATGAAGAAAAATTGTTTTTAATTTTTAGAAGAAGCGAAAAGATTGAAAAACGAAAATTTTAGCCTAAGTTTGACGATTCGTGTGAACCATCACCGACATCGCCAAATCAACAATCACCTGGGCCACCAATGTTACCACCTGCACCCTCGTTGCCGCCGATTTCCGAAATCGATAAGCCAAAAGCGAGAAACGACGAAACGCCAGTCGTTTCGCTTTCGAAAGTATACCACGACCAAAACGACGACTACCAGCCCAATCCGAGATATAAACCCCATCAAGGTTTCAAACGGAAACCTCCCCCGAGGCACGAAAACAACAACAACAATCCTGATCTTACGGATAAAAATAGGATGAATCGATATGATAAAAGTAGGAACGTTGGTCAAAAACCTGTCCGTCCTATGGCTTCGCAGAATCGTAGACCCATCCACAATCCACGTCCCACCAACCTCTTTCAATATCGTAATCAATCTATGCAGGTACCGCAGTTTCCTTCATACTACGCCTCAAGGCCATATGTGAACCAATCGCAGACTTACTACAACCAGCGAAAACCATTTCAACGCGGCAAATTCGTAAGTTTCTTTTTTCCCCCATTCATTTTTATCTAAATCATTTTTTAGAGTGCAAAGGCGAAAAAATACAGAGACGAGACAGAACCTGAAGGTGCAGAAGATGAAGACGTCTGCGAAATCGATCAGTTAACTCCTCCCATAACACCCATTTCGCCGAAACAACATGACATATCAGAATCCGATCGTAAAGACGAATTAATCCGATCTTTTGAAAACTTGAAAATGTAAAAAGCTTATTTTGAACTCAAAATTTTCTAAAAATTATAAAAGTGTCGAATTCGGGTCACATTAAAAATTTTTGATATATTTGTAAATTTTTTTCTTTTTCAGAAAAAATGTGCCAAAACTAAGGTTTGTGATAAATAAGCCATAATGTAACTTCGAGGCCTTAAAATTGTTTATACCTCACTTCTTTTTTTTGCTCAAAAAAAGAAAGAAAAAAAATTATTTAAAAAAATTGTTGTAAAATTCCTACTTAGTAGGATTTCACTATAGTGTTTTATTTAAAATGTTAAGGAAAAAAAATCCATGTTGATTTTGATAAGTTAAGAACTTGTACCTGTTACTTGTTAAAGTATTTTTAAAAAAGACATCTCAAGACCTAAGTCCTAAAAACGTGTGGCCTTAAATTTAGTACATTCCATGCGTCATATCTTTAGATATAGACGCTTGGAATGTTTGTTTAGAATTGTAATTTAAATTTAAAAAACGTCTAGAGTAATAAAATTTTAGCGTTAAAAGACCAAGATCTCACCACACAATAAAAAAAAACAAAAACAATATTAATACAGAAGGTGTGGAATAAGGGAATTTTGATTATACCTGAGTTCCTATTATTTATTAGCCTCCAGTAGCTGACTGAACAAATTTTGTAGATGTCCCTCTTTCTAGTCATACATTTACAAAATTTGTATAATTTAATTTACCTTATTAATTCGGTTTAAGACTATTTATTAGTAACCTCTTTTTTTTAAATATTTATTCTTTTGTCAAAATTTTTTCCCTTTTTTTTTTTTTTTTTTTTTCTTTTTCTTTTTCTTTTTTTTTCTTCCCAACATTGTTTTTTTGAGACGTAATTTAATTGTTGTCACACTCTAAATTTTTTATAATTCAATTTCCCCCCCCCCCCTATTATTTGTTAATTTTGGATAATATATGTCGATTTTTCGCGTTGACGTTTTGTCGTAAGCGATTAATATAAGCAAAGAATAAAATGTGAAAGACAGCTTTTGTGTGTAATTTAAACCTGTTTCTATTATTTATTTATTTATTTTATTATTTACTTATTTTTTGTAGCTTGGAAATTATTGTGATACCCTCTACATACGATGGTTGAAATTGAAGTTTTTTTTTTTAAATATTAGAATACTGAGGGAGGAAGCCCTACGAGCCTGCAGATAACTATTTTTCCTAAATTTAAGGATTTCAGAGTAATCGATAACATATTATCATTTAAGTCATCAGTAATCCCCGAAACGGGGCTCCGTAAACTGCTCAAAAGAAAAGTACCCATTTTTGTTTGGGAATCCCTAGGTCCCCCCCGGCTCGGCGGTGGCTGTCGGCCGGTTGGCGGGCGCTCATCGCCCCGTGGAACACCACACCCAGGATTTGTTTTAAGAGTTTTTGTTTTTTGGTTTAGCAAATTTTGGGCACATATAACCCTGTAGTTGGTTGCCCACAAAAAAAAAAAAAAAAAAAAAAAAAAAAAAAAAAAAAAAAAAAAGACCCTGATTTTTTAAGGAGTTGGTTAGTTGAGTCCCGCCTCCAAAATTATGTACCAGTTGAGTCCCGGGGGGATTAGGGTGATATACCAGATGAGTCCCAAAGATTTACCAAAAGAGTCCCAAAAGCACCCCTGGCAAAAATTTCTAAGTTCTTAAAATTATATTTACAACAAAAAGGGTTATTCTTGTTAAATTAGGTATTATTGTTGAAACTTCTTCATCTGCAGGGTGAGATTCGTCGTGATTCGTCTCTTAATCTAAAAAAAAATTTCCCATCAATATCCAAATACATACAAACATTGATCCTACCTTAATTTTGGGGAAGAAATTTAAAAGCCAGCAATTTCACGTGTTGAAGTCTTGTAATTTCTCCACCAGTATATTTTTCATGCATTCGGATATTACTGCTATTGCCTTTGACTTTTTTTTCCCCTGACTCCTGAATTTAACAAAAGTTTCTGACTGGACTTCTAGGAGAATTTTAAACTGAACTAAATTATTAATTCCAAATCTTATCAGAATGCTCAGTATAATGTAAATCCAAGAAAGATATTCCATGACCGGTTTCGGCGTAATACGCCTCATCAGGTGGACTATTCCTTATTTTTCATTCTCCTACACTTTTTACTTGACTTTCATTAGACGGTATTTTAGATTTTTATACATAAACAATAATATTATGCAGGTATAAACGCCTTGGGGAATCCCGGACTCAACTCGTACATTTTTTTATTACCTCGGGACTCTTCTGACACATGTCCTAATCTCAGATTAACTTTTGGGACTCAAGTAACCTTCAGCCATTTTTTATAGGTAGGCCATTTTTTTGAAAAAAGGACTCACGCTAACGCCCCCAGCCACTTAGCCATTGCCCCCCATTACCCAAATTTTGCTTAACGCCCCCCAGTAACTTCCCAGCGCCCCCAGGGGGGCGGTACCGCCCCTATTGAGATCACTGGTTTAGTGCAAAGTATGGAAATTTTTCTTTAAATTAATAGTTGAGGAGATGTGGTGTAAAAACTGAGGTTTCCCTATCACAAAAAGGGGAAAAAACCAATAAAAATGGATGTTCTCTCTCAAAAAAAGCCAGAAAAATTCGTCAAAATCATGTGGAAACTGAAGTTTTTCTCAGAAAAAGCCATAAAAAGCAGTAACAATGGGGTTTTCCTCTCAAAAAGCCTACTGCCCCCGCTGAGAATCACTGTTTTAACCGATTATTGTCTGTTGTGCCTGCTTATTGTATTACCCTCCATGGATTTTGGAAGAGGGTCTTCCAAGGTCAGTTTTTTCGGGGGGGGGGGGGGGATGAAAGCTAGAATTGTGCCATAATTTAATATAAAAAAAAGTGCTCTATTTACTAAGGCCCATCTTTGTAAACGTTCTTTGTATCTTTCCTTGGCCAAAAGGGATGTTTAAGGTATCCTTAAAACCTTGAAAGTTTTTTTTTTTTTTTTTCAACCAAAAGGACACTTCGGACCCTTCACTTCCCTTAAGTTAAGGATGTTCAAGGTAACCTTTTGGTTAAAGAAAAAATAACAAATCTCTGATATCTTGAAAATATTTTTTTAAATGGTGATCAGTAGTCTACACGTTATCAACCTTTTTCAATATAATGGCCTTTATGATCTTGGAAGTGTCATAGCCTCTAGGGAAGGCATTTACCCCCCTCCAGACCTTAGAGGAAAACTGATCTTAACCAATCATAAGGTTGTCTCTTGTGCCGACCGTCCGTCCGTCCGGAACACACTGTAACACCCGCAAATTTCTACCAAAAGTTCACGGAATCTTCCTTTCATAGCAATCTTGATTATGATGAGAGCTTTTTTTAGTAAATTTTTAAAAATGGCGGAGATTTGCCTATCTAAAGTTTGCTTAATATGCTGCCGTTTTTGTAAGAGTTAAAGTTTTTTTTTTTTCCAACGAAAAGGACACTTCACTTAAGCCCTAAGTTAAGGGATGTTCAAGGTACCTTTTGGTTAAAGGAAGATAACAAATACGGGACTAAATCTTTCATATCTTGAAAATATTATTTTTTTTTTAAATGGTGATCAGTAGTCTGCATGTTATCAACCTCTTTCAATATCAATGGCCTTAATTAAAAGCGACAAAGGTGAACAATGAAATTGGGTTAAAACCGAATTATCAACGGCTCAAGATTTGAAGGAGCATATCGATTTTCGTGCCCTTAAGCGAAAAAAAAATCTGAAGTGACTCATTTTTAGCTAAGGATTAAAGAAGGGGGACCTCCAAGACCTCGAGGAGAAAGGAAGGATTTTTGTATCAGTCCCGCTGGAAATAGTGGCCGAGTACTTCGGATTCTTTTTTTGCGCGCTTTTTCCCTTTTTTTGAAAAGGTGCTCGTATATTCCGTTTGAGTGCTCCACGTTTTATATTTGCATGTTTTCATCCAGTCAGGTTACAAACAAAGACATTTAAAAATAAATCTTCATGAATGATCTTGTGTAAAATCAATTTTTTTTTCGTACTCTCTAAAAAGTTGAAAGAAATTTTTTTAAGTTCACCAAAACTTTAAAAATGAATGAAGAGGATTTGCGTTTGGCGAAAGCGATCGCCAGCATGGACATGCCTTCAGCTGATCAGCCGGCCAAAAAAACCATCGTCGGCAAACTTCAAGAGAAAATTCAAAGTTTTCGGTAAGCGCTTTTTATTCGCTTTTAAACAATTTTTCGATAATTCCCTTTTCACCCTCACGATTTTTTTAGTTCAAGGACGAGCAAAATCGAAGGTTTTTTTTTTTTCGTTAAACTTTTTACACGTTTTACATGTTTTTTTTGTTATCTCACGTCTATCTTAATGAGACGTTTTATATGTTGTAAACTCTGATTTATTTCAGGAGATTTTAAATAATTTAAAATAAAATGCGCGGGAGTTTCTTATGTTGTAATATTGTTATCTTAAGAATTTATTGTTTTACCCTACATGGATTTTGGAAGAGGGCCCCTTCCATGGTCAGTTATTTTGGGCGGGGGGGGGGGGACTAGAAGTGCCATAATTTATTATAAAAAAAGTGCTCTATTTACTAAGGCCCATATTTGTAAATCGTAGTAATGTTGTCTTAAGAATTATTGTATTACCCTACATGGATTTTGGAAGTGGGTCTTCCAAGGTCAGTTATTTTCGGGGGGGGGGGGGGGGTGAAAGCTAGAATTTTGCCATAATTTATCATAAAAAAGTGCCCTAGCATTTACTGAGGCCCATATTTGTAATAGTAATAATGTTATCTTAAGAATTTGTTGTATTACCCTCCATGGATTTCGGAAGAGGGTCTTCCAAGGTCAGTTTTTTGGGGGGGGGGGTATATAAGCTAGAATTGTGCCATAATTAATTATGTATTAAAAAAAGTGCTCTATTTACCAAGGCCCATATTTGTAATAATAATAATTTAATAATTTTATTTGCCAATTTGCCATGAGCATAAAGCTCTTTACAGCAAGTTAGATTTACAAGGTTAATTTACAGTTTACAAGGTTAATTTACAAGTTTACAAGGTTAATTTACAGTTTACAAGGTTAATTTACTAGTTTACAAGGTTAATTAGTTTACAAGTTAGATTAAATAAAAAAAGTTAGATTTACAAGTTAACAAGGTTAATTTACAAGTTTACAAGGTTAATTTACAAGTTTACAAGGTTAATTTACAAGTTTACTAGGTCAATTTACAAGTTTACAAGGTTAATTAGTTTACAAGTTAGATTAAATAAAAATAGTTAGATTTACAAGTTTACAAGGTTAATTTACAAGTTTACAAGGTTAATTACTTTACAAGTTAGATTAAATAAAAAAAGTTAGATTTACAAGTTTACAAGGTTAATTTACAAGTTTACAAGGTTAATTAGTTTACAAGTTAGATTAAATAAAAAAGTTAGATTTACAAGTTTACAAGGTTAATTTACAAGTTTACAAGGTTAATTAGTTTACAAGTTAGATTAAATAAAAAGTTAGATTTACAAGTTTACAAGGTTAATTTACTAGTTTACAAGTTAGATTAAATAAAAAAAGTTAGATTTACAAGTTTACAGGTTAATTTACAAGTTTACAAGGTTAATTAGTTTACAAGTTAGATTAAATAAAAAAGTTAGATTTACAAGTTTACAAGGTTAATTTACTAGTTTACAAGTTAGATTAAATAAGTTAGATTTACAAGTTTACAGGGTTAATTTACAAGTTTACAAGGTTAATTTACTAGTTTACAAGGTTAATTAGTTTACAAGTTAGATTAAATAAAAAGATTAAATTTACAAGTTTTCAAGGTTAATTTACAAGTTTACAAGGTTAATTTACAAGTTTACAAGGTTAATTTACAAGTATACAAGGTTAATTTACAAGTTTACAAGGTTAATTAGTTTACGAGTTAGATTAAATAAAAAAGTTAGATTTACAAGTTTACAAGGTTAATTTACAAGTTTAATTTACAAGTTTACAAGGTTAATTTACAGGTTTACAAGGTTAATTTACAAGTTTACAAGGGTAATTTACAAGTTTACAATGGTAATTTACAAGTTTACAAGGTTAATTAGTTTACAAGTTAGGTTTACAAGTATTTGTACAAGTGCCCATTCAAGCTTAATTAAAGATAAAAATTTAAAAGTTATTAATTAACATAAAATAAAATAAGTTGTATAAAATAAAGAGGAGGAGGTGAATAGGAAGCTAGGGGAGGAAGTGGAAGGCATAGAGAGGGTGAGTAGGAAAAAGAGGGATAAAAGGAAGAAATAGGATTGTAAATCGTAATAATGTTATCTTAAGAATTTATTGTATTACCCTCCACGGATTTTGGATGTGGGTCTTCCAAGGTCAGTTATTTTCGGGAGGGGGGGGGGATGAAAGCTAGAAATTGTGCCATAATGTATTATTTAAAAAGTGCTCATTTACTAAGGCCCATATTTGTAAACGTTCTTGGTATCTTCCCCGAACCAAAGGGATGTTTAAGGTATCCTTAAAACCTCCCTTTTCCATTTACTCCTTTACTTAGGCATGGTTGAACTATAAATGTTTTGTAGTTTGTTTGTAAATGTGTTATTATCAGCCAATCAGAACCTTTCTTCGAGGGCTCCTAGGCCCTTAAGGGATATGAGGGTTTTAAGTTGGTTGCTTGGTACATTTTTCGTTGTGAGCAACGGTTTTCGGTTTTTCCCTTCTATCTTGGAAACCGTCGCTCAAAACGAAAAAATGTCCTAAGTAAAAGTTGTAGCTACGGAAATTTACTACATAAAATATCTTATTGGTTTTTCCGTCAGAGCAATATTTTAGGAGATATGAAGGTTTTAAGTTTTCAGACAGGCTCTGTAGGATTATTAGTTTTAACCTCATAACTCCTTAAATATTGCTCTTACGCAAATAATGAATAAAGAAATTTTTGTAGGAAATTTTCGTAGCTACGACTTTTACTTAGGACGTTTTTTCGTTTTGAGCGACGGTTTCCGAGACAGAAGGGAAAAACCGAAAACCGTTGTTAACAACGAAAAATTTGCAACGCAACCAACTTAAATACTTCCATATCTCCTAAAGTATTGCTCTGACGGAAAAAACTAATAAGATATTTTATGTAGTAAATTTCAGTACCTACAACTTTTACTTAGGACATTTTTTCGTTTTGAGCGACGGTTTCCGAGATAGAAGGGAAAAACCGAAAACCGTTGTTAACAACGAAAAATTTGCAAAGCAACTCACTTAAAAACCATCATACCTCCTTAAGGGATCCTTATGGAACCCTTTTCTCAAAATTTCCTTGAAAATCATTCCTTGATGGGCCTCCCTTGAAGTTATTTCTTCCTTCTATTAAAAGGAATCCGATTTTCCCTCCTCATTGGCTAATCCTTGATTTTCAACCTATCCTAAGTTATGGGATGTTCAAGGTGGTCTCTTAAGAAAAGGAGAGTTTCAAGGAACGTTTATAAATATGGGTATCTCAATAGGGATTAACGTCAAGGAAGGATTTTCAAGGAAACTTTAAGGAAAAGGGTTTCGGAACGACTTAAATATGAAGAGGGAAAAAAGTGAAAGGCCGTCGTAGGTCAGTGATTGAGGTCTCTGACTCTGAATTCTTTCAATTTCTCTACAGATTGTGTTAAAAAAATTTCCTTTCCTTCGAAAATTTAATTTCGGGGAAATCTCTCTTTTGTTGATGATTTATTTGTGAAAATCCTTAAGTTAGGATAAATAAACAAAATTATTTCTCATTTTTATCTTTAAATAATCAAAGCAGTGGGACATTTTTCTTGAGACCTTGAAGATAAAAGCGCCGACTTTTTTTGATTTCTTCGATTTAAATTTATGGGGCATTTGAAACTTTTCTGACTAATTTTGAGTGACTAATCCGCCCTTGCCGTGTATATGTGACACATACGAAATGAGGTTGTCGAATGTCGTTTAACGTTCAATTAAAAAACGAAGGAAACATCTTGAAACTAAGGTCAGCATCAATGTCCTCAACTCTTCACCTTTCTTTTTTTTTCTAAACTTGAAAACAATAATTTTCTCACGATCGCCTCAGGGGTTGATCTTGAACCTCTCCCTCCTTCAATAGCCGTCCTATTTTTCACCCAAACGAATTTCTCACTGCCCTTGAACACGTCGTTTATTCCGTAACTTTTTTTTTTGGTTCAAAGTCAATTTTATGGAAAAAAAAAGAAGTCCCTTTAAATTCTTCTTCCTTCAGATTAAGGTCCAAGCTCAAGGAACTCTTCTTCTCAATTTTTTATAGGAAGTTTTGTTTTCTGAAAGGAAAAAAAAGCTTTTTATCTTAATTGCCATTCCACATGCTTGTTCCACACGGGGAGAAAAAAAAAATTTTGCATTTTATCTAGAGTGAAGGGGGACAACACTGTTCAACATAACGCATTTCACACTGAAGCAGTTGAACATAAAAAATTTGTTGTTCACCATAATGTTAAAGCTCTCAAAAGTTCAAAAAGTTTGAGTATTTCAACATAAAGCGTTTCGCCATATACGATTTTTTCAATAAATGCAAGTCGGCATATAAAAAGTGCACCATAACGCTTCTCACCATAAAAGACTGTCTTTAAACTTGTTTCGTCATATAACTGTTTCTGTCGTTTGGGCATAATACATCTCGCCATAAACTAGGGACAGCGAAAGAGCAAGCCTATGAAGTTTAAAACGCGATTATGGCGAAACGTCAAAACCTTAAACTTGACAGTTCACCATAATGCACCATAAACCTCTCACCATAAACTAGGAAAGGCAAGGAGGCAGCCAATGGGATTAGCTCGTTTTATGACACAAGGGCGCTAATTTTTTCCTCTCCCGATGATGTGCGAATTATGGTGAACTTGAATTTTATCTAGAGTAAAGGGGGAGAACACCGTTCAACATAACGCATTTCACCCTAAAGCAGTTGAACATAAAAAATCTGTAGTTCACCATAATGCGTTTAAAAGTTAAAGCACTCAAAAGTTCAAAAAGTTTGAGTATTTCAACATAAAGCGTTTCGCCATAAACGAATTTTTCGATAAATGCAAGTCGGCATAAAAAAAGTGCAAGTCACCATAACGCTTCTCACCATAAAAGACTGTCTTTAAACTTGTTTCGTCATTTGGGCATAATACATCTCGCCATAAACTAGGGACAGCGAAAGAGCAAGCCTATGCCGTTTAAAACGCGATTATGGCTAAACGTCAAAACCTTAAAAGTTGACAGTTCACCATAATGCACCATAAACCTCTCACCAAACTAGGAAAAGCAAGGAGGTAGCCAATGCGATTAGCTCGTTTTATGACACAAGGGCGCTAATTTTTTCCTCTCCCGATGATGTGCGAATTATGGTGAACTGTCAAATTTTAAGGGATTAGCTTGGCAGTTCACCATAATGCACCATAAACCTCTCACCATAAACTAGGAAAAGCAAGGAGGTAGCCAATGGGATTAGCTTGACAGTTCATCATAATGCACCATAAACCTCTCACCATAAACTAGGAAAAGCAAGGAGGCAGCCAATGGGATCAGCTCGTTTTATGACACAAGGGCGCTAATTTTTTCCTCTCCCGATGATGTGCGAATTATGGTGAACTGTCTAATTTTAAGGTTTTTTCGTTTCGCCATAATTGCGTTTTAAACGGCGAAAATATGCTTGCTCTTTGGCTGTCCCTCCTTTATGGCGAGATGTATTAAGCCCAAACGACAGAAACAGTTTTATGGCGAAACGACAAGTTCTTTAAAATGAAAGTTTCCTTTATGTTCAACTGCGTTATGTTGAAACGACAAATTTCATGTCGAACGACAAGTATCCTCTTTATGGTGAGACGTATTATGTTAACGTTTTTGACTATTTCCTTTATGTTGAGTTGCACATTTTTTATGGTGTTTATCTAGAGTGAAGGGGGACAACACCGTTCAACGTAACGCATTTCACCCTAAAGCAGTTGAATATAAAAAATCTTTAGTTCACCATAATGCGTTTAAAAGTTAAAGCTCTCAAAAGTTCAAAAAGTTTGTGTATATTTCAACATAAAGCGTTTCGCCATAAACGACTTTTTCAATAAATGCAAGTCGGCATAAAAAAGTGCAAGTCACCATAACGCTTCTCACCATAAAAGACTGTCTTCAAACTTGTTTCGTCATATAACTGTTTCTGTCGTTTGGGCATAATACATCTCGCCATAAACTAGGGAAAGAGCAAGCCTATGCCGTTTAAAACGCGATTATGGCGAAACGTCAAAAACCTTAAAACTTGACAGTTCACCATAGTGCACTATAAACCTCTCACCATAAACTAGGAAAAGCAAGGAGGTAGCCAATGGGATTAGCTTGGCAGTTCACCATAATGCACCATAAACTAGGAAAAGCAAGGAGGTAGCCAATGGGATCAGCTCGTTTTATGACACAAGGGTGCTAATTTTTTTCCTCTCCCGATAATGTGCGAATTATGGTGAACTGTCTAATTTTAAGGTTTTTTTTCGTTTCGCCATAATTGCGTTTTAAACGGCGAAAATATGCTTCCTCTTTGGCTGTCCCTACTTTATGGCGAGATGTATTAAGCCCAAACGACAGAAACAGTTTTATGGCGAAACGACAAGTTCTTTAAATGAATGTTTCCTCTGTGTTCATCTGCGTTATGTTGAAACGACAAATTTCATGTCGAACGACAAGTATCTTCTTTATGGTGAGATGTATTATGTTCATTATGTGAACGTTTTTGACTATTTCCTTTATGTTGAGTTGCAGATTTTTATGGTGTTTATCTAGAGTGAAGGGGGACAACATCGTTCAACATAACGTATTTCACCCTAAAGCAGTTGAACATAAAACTCTGTAGTTCACCATAATGCGTTTAAAAGTGAAAGCACTCAAAAGTTCAAAAAGTTTGAGTATTTCAACATAAAGCGTTTCGCCATAAACGACTTTTTCAATAATTACAAGTCGGCATAAGAAAAGTGCAAGTCACCATAACGCTTCTCACCATAAAAGACTCTCTTTAAACTTGTTTCGCCATAAAAATGTTTCCGTCGTTTGGGCAGAATACATCTTGCCATAAACTAGGGACAGCGAAAGAGCTAGCCTACGCCGTTTAAAACGCGATTACGGCGAAACGTCAAAAACCTTAAAACCTTCCGTTCACCATAATGCACCATAAACCTCTCACCATAAACTAGGAAAAGCAAGGAGGTAGCCAATGGGATTAGCTTGGCAGTTCACCATAATGCACCATAAACCTCTCACCATAAACTAGGAAAAGCAAGGAGGTAGCCAATGGGATTAGCTTGGCAGTTCACCATAAGCACAAATAATACTATAATGTGCAAATTATGGTGAACTGTCAAATTTTAAGGTCTTTTTCGTTTCACCATAATTGCGTTTTAAACGGCGAAAATATGCTTCCTCTTTGGCTGTCCCTAGTTTATGGTGAGATATGCCCTAACGACAGAAACAGTTTATGGCGAAACAACAAGTTCTTTAAAATGAAAGTTTCCTTTATGTTCAACTGCTTTATGTTGAAACGACAAATTTTATGTCAAACGACAAGTCTCTTCTGTATGGTGAGATGTATTATGTTTATTATGGTGAGCGTTTTTGTCTATTTTCTTTATGTTAAGTTGCAGATTTTTATGGTGTACGGTAACTCGCGATTTCTGCTATTTTATGGTCAAATGTATTATGGCGAACCGCATTATGTCGACACGTATACACTCCAGTAAAGGAAGTTCCTAGGAATTCTTAGTGATTTTATTTTTCCTCTTTGAAAATTAAAATTGAAACCCAATCGTTGAATTCATTTTCGAGTGGTTTAATTTTTTCTATCCCTTTTTTACGGTTTACTCCAAACTGTTCACTTTAGCAAAGTTATGTGCTATACCTTTTTTATTGAAAATTTAATGCAGATTATTTTTGTACTAAATACTTTTCGCTCTAAACCTCTTAGTTTTCGAGATAAAAACCGATTTTTGACATTCATCTCCGACAAATAATAAGTTCGGGCTTTTTTAGGCCTGATTGCACCGTTTTTGACGCCCGGACGTTTTGTACATTTTGTTTTTGAGGTTTATCGCCACCAAGAGGAGCTTAGAAAACACGTGCTTAACCTCATTACTTTTTAAAACAACTTTGAGAGTACAAAACGTCCGTCGATCTACAAAATACACGAGTTGCGCTCTAGTGAGACGGTTTTGAAATATTTCAAGTTCAAAACGTTTATATGTTTACAGCGTTATCCAACCACCACTTTTCAATCAGGAGGACGAAAGCTCCGGTTCTTCAGGTGCTTCACCGGAAACTTCCAGGTTCATCAAAACTTTCAAAATTCTAGCATGTAGATTGTGTCGTCCACAGTTTTTTTGCATGATTCACCTACTCGCTTGACTAATAGATTCTCCCTCTCATCTTATACTGAATTTAAAAGCGTTTATAGATTAGGGAAGATAGGGAGATATCTTTTAAGAACTAAAAATCCGATGATAGTGTATTACGAAGATGTGAACGATGCGTGTTAATTTTGTTTTCCATTTTTGAACCACGCCAGCGGCCGGGTTACGGCCAAATGGCATCCAAGGTTACCTCAGAGGTACAACTTTTTTTTCTCATCTTTTATTTCATTAATTTCACTTATCTAATCTAGGCCGATCACGTCTTCCAGCTGTGCTTCACTTATAGATTATTTTTTCATTTGTGTACAATCAATATTTTGGGCGTCGCTATTCAATTTTTCATGCAATATCACCGATCAATGCTCTTTAAAGCGTTTTCTATTGATAAACTATACTAACACAAATTGTCCATAAACTATTTGTTTTGTCGGAAGTTTTTAGACTAGATCGCATGATATTTTTTTTCTTTTATTTCTTTCTAGTTTCTGTTCCCATATCTTATCTTGTTTTTCTTGATTTCAAGGTAAAGGTTTTTTTATTTTAAATTGTATCGACGTTTCTAGCTTCTTTTACCTATTTAGGCGTGGGAAATTTTACCCCCCCTCCCTGTGTATTCGCTGAGTTGGGCGTATTCATAAAGCTAAAATTTATGAATGTGAATATTCATACTTTAAATTTATTGAAAATTTTTAATAAATTGGATTACCACATATTCGATAAAAATTAAGTAAGTTAAAAGTGCCTCTCTTTTTAAAAAAAATTAATAAAATTTTTTTATTAATTTGTGGAAATTTATTTAATTAATTCGTGGAAATTTTTTTTTTTCACATAAATTTTCTGTTGCCTAAGCATGTTTTTAAAAAAATTAATGAATTTCAAGATATTCCATAAAACATTTATAAAATAACTCTTATTAATACATTTTAAATTTAAAAAATTTATGAATTTTAGGAAATTTCTTTTAAAAAATTATGAATTTCAAAATTGAAAATTAAGTTGAATTGAACTTAAAGTTTTGGTGAAATAATTTCTTTAAATTATTTTAGGGAATTCTTTTAAAAAATTATAATTTTATAGAAATCCTCAAAAAATGTATGACTATCAAGAAATCCCTTTTAAATAATTATGAATTTAAAGAAATCCTTTAAAAAAAGTATAAATTTTAAGAAATTTTGTGAAAAAATTATGAATTTGAAGAAATTTCAAAAATTACAAACTTCCAAAAATTTCTTTTAAAAAATTAATGAATTTCCCTAAACTTTTTAAAAATTAATGAGTTTTAATAAATTCTTTAAAAATTTTAATAAATTTCAATAAACTCTTTTGAAAAAATCTATGAATTTCTAGAAATTCAAAGATTTTTATTTACATAAGAAATTCTTCATATTCGCATTCAGAAGTACCTACCTACCTACTTTTTTTTCAATGAATTTCTTGAGATTCAAAAGTTTATTTTTGGAAATTCTTGGGGTTTATGAATTTTTAGAGGAAATTTCTAGGAATTTGTGAGGTTTTTTGAGGAATTTCTAGGAATTTGTGAGGTTTTTTGAGGAATTTCTAGGAATTTGTGAGGTATTTTGAGGAATTTCTAGGAATTTATGCCTTTTTTAAAGGAATTTTAGAAACTTTTGAAATTTGTAATTTTTTTTTAAAAAGCATAAATTTTAAGAATTTTTTTTAATATGAATTTTAAGAAATGTTTTTAAAAATTACAAATTTCAAAAAAAAATTAATGAATTTTCATAAACTTTTTATAAAATTAATGAGTTTTAATAAATTCCTTGAAAACTTAAATCAATTTCAATTAACTCCTTTAAAAAAATGTATAAATTTCAAGAAATTCCTTAAAAATTCAATAATTTCTAAAAATTTCTTATAAAATGCTTGAATTTTTAGAAATTTGTGACTTTTTTTGAAGAATTTTTGGGAATTCATGCATTTTTTAAGGAATTTTTAGAAACTATTGAATTTTTAAAAAATTTCTTGAAATTCATACATTTTTTGAGGAGTTTATTACAATTCATTGAAGTTTAAAATAATTTATTATAACTCATTAATTTTTTAAAAAGTTTATGTAAATTTATTAATTTTTTTAAAGAAAATTTTTTGAAATTTGTAATTTAAAAGAAAATATAAATTGTAAGAATTTTTTTTAAATTATGAATTTTAAGAAATTCCTTAAAATTTCAATTGTTTATAAAAAAATTCCATAAAAAATGTATAAATTCCTAGAAATTCCTCAAAAACCTCACAAATTCCTAGAAATTCCTCAAAAAACCTCACAAATTCCTAGAAATTCCTCAAAAAACCTCACAAATTCCTAGAAATTCCTCAAAAAACCTCACAAATTCCTAGAAATTCCTCAAAAAACCTCACAAATTCTTAGAAATCCCCCAAAAAAAAAACCTCACAAATTCTTAGAAATTCCTCCAAAAACCTTACAAATTCCTAGAAATTCCTCAAAAAACCTCACAAATTCCTAGAAATTCCTCAAAAAACCTCACAAATTCCTAGAAATTCCTCAAAACCTCACAAATTCCTAGAAATTTCTCAAAAAACCTCACAAATTCTTAGAAATTCCTCAGTAAACCTCACAAATTCCTAGAAAAAACCTCACAAATTCCTAGAAATTCCTCAAAAAACCTCACAAATTCCTAGAAATTTCTCAAAAAACCTCACAAATTCCTAGAAATTTCTAAAAAGACCTCACAAATTCCTAGAAATTCCTCAAAAAACCTCACAAATTCCTAAAATTCCTTAAAAAACCTCACAAATTCCTAGAAATTCCTCAAAAAACCTCACAAATTCCTAGAAATTCCTCAAAAAACCTCACAAATTCCTAAAAATTCTACAAAAACCTCACAAATTCCTAGAATTTCTCAAAAAACCTCACAAATTCCTAGAAATTCCTAAAAAAAACCTCAAAATTCCTAAAAATTCCTCAAAAAACTCAAAAATTCCTAGAAATTTCTTTTAAAAATTCATAATCCCCTAGAATTTCCAAAAAAAAATTTGTGAATCTCAAGAAATTCATTGCAAAAAAAATGGTAGGTAGGTATTTACTTCTGACGAAATATGAATGCGAATATGAAGAATATGTACATAATTCATAAGTTTTAGCTTAATGAATGTATTTTTGAGGAAGAGAGATACAATAAACAGGAATATTTCACGACCGGTTTCGACCTAATGTTCACCAGACAAATTAGGTCGAAACCGGTCGTGAAATATTCCTGTTTATTGTATCTCTCTTCCTCAAAAAATTATTGTATTTTATGTACACATTAATAGTGTGCTGAGGCCCAGCAACCATATTTTTACAAATACGCCATTCATAAGTTTTAGCTCAATGAATATATTAATTTTTATGAATGTGAACACTGGGAGCTCCTTTTTCATGTGATTTCGATCAAAAGTAATTAAAGCGAAGTGAGGGATAAGGTAATGGTGGGGCGGATCCCGGTAGAAGGGACCTCTTTTCAAATCAGAAGCAGTTCAAGCCTGGAGGCTATGTGGCGAGTGCATGTTTCGTGGGTATGGATAATGAACAACAAACAGCGTGAGTGGATAATTTACATAGTAACCAGACAATCTCTTTTACCTTTCGCATCATCTTCGATTTTTCGATGCCCATTTTTTCGATTTAAATTTACTCACCCACTTCCATGATTGACCTACTTTTTTTTTAAGTAGAGATGAAGTTAATGAACATGGAAAGTCTAGTTGCAGGTAAATGGGTTAAGGAATTTGGCCGCGGAACGTTGTCAACGGGTTCATTTGAATCCGTTATTCTTAAGGGAAAGTTAACTTAAGAAAAAATTTTTTTTCGTTCTCTGAAGAAATAATGGAAAAATATTTTCCACCACGTGTCAGAATTGAAGCCGGCGACGCCGGTCCATTTAAAAAGTTTCATCACGAAAAATACTGACATACTTTTTTTTTTTTTCTCCCGTCCTAGTTCACGGGACTTTTGAGTAATACAGTCGGGATTTCGAGCAATGTGAAAACGTAACTCGGCCTTCAATTTCATTGATGGGACTTTCCTGTGCTAAATTTTTCGAAAAGATAGTCACTTTTCAAGGTCGGACAATCTCGATATTACTAAAAGTTTCTATCTTGACAAGCCTCATCAGGCATATCTGCAAGATTATTTCTAAAAATAATTTGGGGAAAATTTTTTCTTGATTTCATTATTTCTATTCCAAAGAATGTTGTTTCATTAAAGAAAAACGGAGAGTTCGAACTTCCGAGATTGGTACCTGGAGAAAAAATTATCCCCTCACTTTGGCCCCTCTTATAGGTAGTACTCGCGTAGATTTTAACGATCTCTGAAGGCATGAAGCTCAGAAAAAAATACATTAGTTTCAAGAAAACTGTTTATTTTAGTGTAATTTTTAATTTTTTGTCTCTCATATTATTCTTGGCGTTTGTGAATTTTATGACTTCAGCGGATTGAATATCAATTATCAGTATGTCATTTTTGCGAGTTTTTTTTTTGTATTTTCCTCCCTGAGGCTCCATTTTTTTGCCCCAGCTCCCTTCATACTTCCTGACGGAAAGCTCTTAGTTACTGGATTTTCGGGCGGTTCCCTCATTTATTTTGTCAGAAAACCCCCATTTTTTAAAGGGCTTTTCAGTCCGTAAAACCACCTCTGTGCAGTAAGTGTTTTCCTCGATTTTTATGTGCAAAACATCCATTTTTGCATCCACTTTTTGTTTAGTCCCTTCTGTGCATGTTTTTTTAATGAATGGGGCCAAAATTGAGAAAAATGCAATAAAAAAAACATCATTTTAAAATGTGGTTTTGTGGGGGGGGGGGGGGAGAAACGCAAGTTTTTGTAATATTTAACTACTTAACTTACCGGATTTTCGTGATTTTCCTTCAATTTCTTTGTCCAAAAATCTATTTTTGCAGCCACTTTTGTTCAAGTCTCTTGTCCCTTCTGTGCACGATTTTTTAAGAATTTTTCTTGGCCGAAAAAGCCGAGGAAAACTTCGGAAAATCCTATTGAAAGTGACCAAAATTGAGAAAAAAAAATCCTGTTAAAATGTTATTTGGGGGGGGGGGGGGGGTGTTAAGAAACGCAAGTTTTCGTAATATTACCCCTTTTTACGCTATGGTTTTCCTCTAATTTTTTGTTAGAAAATTTGGTTTTCCTCCTAGATTTTTGTTTTCCGAAAAAGAAAAAAACCCATTTTGTGGCTTTTTGTCCGTGAAACTACATGACTTACCAGATTTTCGTGATTTTCCTTCGATTTCGTTGCCCAAAAAATCCGTTTTTGCAGCCACTTTTGTTCAAGTTCCTTGTCTCTTCTGTGCTTGATTTTTTAAAGAATTTTCTTGGCCGAAAAAGCCGAGGAAAACCTCCGAAAATCCTATTGAAAGGGACCTATATTGAGAAAAATGCAAAACGAAAAAAAAAACCTGTTAAAATGTTATCTGGTCCCCACCAAATAATGGGGGAGCTTAAGAAACGCAAGTTTTCGTAATATTAACCCTTTTTACGCTATGGTTTTCCTCTAATTTTTTTGTTAGAAAAATTGGTTTTCCTCCTAGATTTTTTTTTTCATTTTTGTGGCTTTTTGTCCGTGAAACAACATAACTTGCCAGATTTTCGTGATTTTCCTTCGATTTCGTTGCCCAAAAAATCCATTTTTGCAGCCACTTTTTGTTCAAGTCCTTCTCCCTTCTGTACTTGATTTTTTAAGAATTTTCTTGGCCGAAAAATCCGAGGAAAACCTCCGAAAATCCTATTGAAAGGGACCTAAATTGAGAGAAAAAAAAAAATTTTTATTTTTCTTTTGTTTTAGAGAAATTGTTTTTCCGCCTTCACTTTTTCTGATAACCTTTTTTTGTGGCTTTTTGTCCATAAAACCACATAACTTACCGGATTTTCGTCATTTTCCTTCGATTTCTTTGTCCAAAAAGTCCATTTTTTTTGCAAGATTTTCGTTGTCAAAGAATCCTCCCTTTGAGCCATAGTTTCAAGCGTTTTTCAATCTTTGTTGTCGTCGAAAAATCCTCTGACAAAAAAAAAAAAAAAATCGTGGAGGCGCCAAAAATCCTTAAAAAAAGGGGGTTTCTTGGACCAAAAAACTTTAAAATTTTCATGTTTCCTAACGTCTAAATTTATAAAACTGACGGATTTTTATTTTGGCCAAATAAAAGCTTTATCTTAAAACCATCGCCCATCATAAAGTGGCTTTATTTCCAACCCCCTTTTGTTAACCTAGTCATTTGCGTCAACCTCAACAAACAGTACGTAGACTGATTTTTCGTCAAAAAAAAAAAAAAAAAAAAAAAAAAAAAAAACATTCTTCACGCGATTTTTGTGTCAAAGAAGCCCTCTTTGACATGTTTTACAATGTTTGTCGTCTTCGAAAAATCCTCTGACAAAAATAAAAAGTTGAAGAAACGCCTAAAAATTCTTAAAAGGGGGTCTCTCTGACCAAAAAACCTTACAACTTTCATGTTTCCTTACTTAAGTCGAATTTGTAAAACCGACATATTTTATTTTGGATAAATGAAAGCTATAATCCATCTTAAAACCATCGCCCATTTTTTTTCTTTGTTATTTGCACAGTAAGTAGATTTAGTCCGTAGGCTGTAGTTCTTGAGTGATTTTTTTAAAAATTATATCCTTACGTCTCTTCTGTAATTGTGGTAATAACTAACAATAATAAACTAATTAGTTATGTATCAACACTATTAGATTAAAAATTATAAACAATATACCTTCTGTTTTGTAAATTAAAATGGGATCTAGAATATTTTGTTTTTGTCTTTATCTTGTATATCGCTTTTGTAGTGTATATTAGCATAAAATTCTCATTCAAATCAATCAAAATGTTTCATAATTTAAAAAATTTATGTCTCAAATGTCTGAAATTGTAAATAGTTACAGAATTTATTATAATTAATTAATTTTTTTTAGGAGAACGAGATCTCTGAATGCTCCTAGCCCAGTTCCGCAATTTGGCCCATGTGGCCGTATATTGAAAAACTCTGCGATGGTCATGTAAGTTTTTATTTTCTATTTTGGACTTCCCATTGAATTTAAATGTCATCGTCCTTATTGTATGCTAAACACCAATTCCTTTATCTTTACTCAAGCAATCATTTGTTATCATGAGACCACAACAGTTTGTGATATCTCCAGACCACAGACCTGATTTCAAATTAACTTATATGTAAAGATTTTTTAATTTTTTCTTTTTTTAATTTTGTGTTCGCAGTACAATTCAAGATCCGGCAAGTCAGAGGCTCACTTGGTACAAGCCTCCTTTGACGGTACTCGTCATCAAAAAAGTCCGAGATGTCTCCGTTTTACAGCCATTCGTCCAGCTTGTACATTGGCTTATACATGTAAAAAAAAAATTTATTAATATCAGTCAATAATTTTTATTTAGGAAAAACGTATGGTCGTTTTTGTCGAGCAATCTGTCATGGAAGACACTCTGCTTATGAGCAATGGCGAATTTAGCTGCGTGAAAGAAAAGCTGAAGACTTTTCGTGATGGCAAAGACGATCTTACGGACAAAATCGATTTTATTATTTGCCTCGGTGGCGACGGAACACTTCTCTATGCCAGCCTTTTATTTCAAGTATGTTTTTTAATATATCGACGTTGTTACGGCAACATGTCGTATCAAGTTTGGGGCAACTACACAACACAGTGGAAAATGGCGGTCATACGACTAGTTGATAACACTCCTAATCATACGCAGTGTTGTTCGTTCGCAATTTGCGGCTGTTTCAAGGCTGCCAATCGCATTTTTAATCATACCGTTCGATTCCCCGCGAAAATACGAACCCAGGGGTGTGCTTACCTCAAAATGCCCAAATATGGTCATACGACATGTTGCCATAACAACGTCGATATTAATTTTGTTTATCTGTTTATTTTTTAGCAATCTGTACCACCTGTGATGGCTTTTCATCTCGGCTCTCTCGGTTTTCTTACGCCGTTCAGATTTGATAACTTTCAAGAACAAGTGACTAACGTTTTAGAAGGACATGCGGCGCTTACTTTGAGAAGCAGACTTCGATGTATTATTGTCCGAAAAAATGAAGAAGATTGAAAAAACCTCCGACGAATTTGCTGGTTTTAAATGAAGTTGTGGTCGATCGAGGTCCTTCGCCTTATTTATCTAATATTGATCTTTATTTAGACGGGAAACTCATCACTTCTGTTCAAGGAGATGGTATTATTTTGTTTTTTGTTTGTTTGAAATTGAAATATTATTTTAGGATTGATTGTTTCTACTCCGACTGGAAGTACGGCGTATGCGGTGGCTGCAGGTGCATCCATGATACATCCCAGCGTCCCGGCCATCATGGTAACTCCGATTTGCCCACATTCGCTTTCTTTTCGCCCAATCGTCGTCCCCGCTGGAGTCGAGTTGAAGGTAAATCTTAACATTTTAGTTTTTATCCAAACAATAAATTAACCAATATGAACAAATGTAGCCGAACGGTACCCTGGGTTGTTTCAGATATGCGTGTCGCCAGATAGTCGCAACACGTCTTGGGTTTCTTTCGATGGAAGAAATCGTCAGGAGTTATTCCATGGGATAGGTATGTAAATATTTATTTTCAAACTTTCCCTTATATCCCGTCCAGGGTACCATTTTTTTTGGTTAATTTTTGTTTGTTAAAAGAGCCGGAATGTCATGAAAAATTGTAAAATATTGGCTGAATGCCTGATGTTTTCAGGTTATGTTGAACTCTGGAGCTCGAAATACCGCCTGGGTTAGTTTTGATGGGAGAAATCAAGAGGAGCTGAAAGTTGGAGATAGGTTTGGTTCATTTTTGGAAAAATATTTAAAATTGGCCTGTAGAACGTCACTTGTTTGCTTTGTTCCAACTGGTTTGAAACTCCTGGAGCGTGCGCTGAAGGATTTGCACGTCAAGACGTGATATTTGACGAAGTGATTTGAACGACGTCAAATATGACGTCCAAATCCTTCTGCACATGCTCCTGGAGTTTCAAACCAGTTTTAAACTGTGGTTGGAACAAAGCTATTATCATTTTGGATTATCTACTAACATTAACCGACTTAACACATTAAAATTTAGGCAATTAAACAATTTGTTGTTCTAAGAAAACCTACGAAATCGCCAATTCTTTAAATTTTCTCTTTACTGTGGTAAATTTTTATTGAAATATCCGAGTTTTTTCTTCACCAATCAGGATGTCCAAAATTGTCTTTGTCCTTGACTGAGGACCAATAAGGAACCTCCTCAGTTATTGGACTTTCTAGGTTATTCAATTTTGATGTCTAAAAAACATAGTTTTTGTCCAAGAAACCATTTTTCTTGGATTTCTGGACGTTTTCCTGAGTTTTTTTTTTTTTTGCCCAAGATGTAAAAAAATTCTGTAAATGGATGGTTTTTCAGAAATAAAGTTAGGAAAATCCCGGAAAGCCTACGAAAAGTCCCAAAATGCTGTGCAGGAATTTTCCTGTACCAAAAATAAGGAAAATGCTTTAAAAATACTGCAAAAAGGGGGTTTCTTTGACAAAAAAAAATGGTTTTTTGGACAAATAATAAAGAATGGCTCCCAAATACTGCGCAGAATCTTGAACAAAAGAAAAGGTCCAGCTACCAGTTTTTCATCCTAAGAATACCCTTTTTACTTAATTCCTCTAATAACTGTGGTAAAATTTTATTGAAATATCCGAGTTTCCTCTTCACCAATCAGGATGTCCGAAATTGTCTTTGTCCTTGACTGAGGACCAATAAGGAACCTCTTCAGTTATTGGACTTTCTAGGTTATTCAATTTTATGTCTAAAAAACATAGTTTTTGTCCATGAAACCATTTTTCTTGGATTTCTGGACGTTTTCATGATTTTTTTTGCCCAAGATGAAAAAAATTCTGTAAATGGATGGTTTTTCAGAAATAAAGTGAGGAAAATGCCCGGAAAGCCTACGGAAAAGTCCCAAAA
Source organism: Orius insidiosus (assembly GCA_014119065.1). NCBI lineage: Eukaryota > Metazoa > Arthropoda > Insecta > Hemiptera > Anthocoridae > Orius > Orius insidiosus. The sequence continues at coordinate 35,344 of JACGAQ010000293.1, read as the reverse complement.
TGCTGTGCAGGAATTTTCCTGTACCAAAAATAAGGAAAATGCTTTAAAAATACTGCAAAAAGGGGGTTTCTTAGACAAAAAAATGGTTTTTTTGGACAAAAAAATAAAAAGAACCGCTCCCTAATACTGTGCAGAAACTTGAACAAAAAAAAAAGGTCCAACTACCAGTTTTTCATCCTAAGAATACCCTTTTTACTTCATTTTTAGACGTTTTCTTGCCAAACTAGATTTTTAGGCGTTTGGGGGGGGGGGGGGTTCTAGATTTTTTGGGCGACATTAACGACCAGCATTTCATTCTACAACTTGATCATTTTAAACAATTTTTCTTGACATTACCGAAAGGCACATTCAGGCTTCATATCCCCGACATTTTGTACTTAAGGGTGCCCCGAGTGACTTCCTACAGCGGCCATTTTGTTGTCCTTATTTTTAATTTTGTTTTTCAGCTTAACCGTAACGACTTCGGTTTATCCGGTTCCTTCGATCTGCGCTCAGGATCAGATATCCGACTGGTTTGAATCGTTGGCCGAGTGCCTCCACTGGAACGTCCGCAAAAGGCAAAAGCATCTCGACGAACTCAGCGATTTGACTCATTCGAGCTCAAACGACACTCTCGACTCATTCGACCAAACTGACCAAGCCGATTCCTGACTAAAGGTACTTCATATTCCCAATCATCATTCAAACTAATTTCTTTTTCAGTGAAAAATTTGGTCTTAGAAGATGCGTTTCTTAGAATTGTTCATTTGTATATACAATGTTTTTTCCCCCCAATTACTATGTATAAAATAAACCCAACTATATTTTATACTTCAAAATTTATCAATGGAACAATATTCGATATAACGACATAATGGAACAAAAAGTTTTTATTAAAATTTTTTTATTTTATTGGCATAATTTTTATATATTGTTAAAAAAAAAACTACAAAAAAGTTTTATTTTTTTATAAAAAAAAGAAATAAATTTAACCATTGACTTTCTTCCTATTGTTTAATCTATTCTTTTTCTTGCTTTAGCTTTAGTTGGCTGTCACGGGGGGGGGGGGGGGCACAGGCGGGGGCTCTCGCCATATTGCCATGGCGCGTGTTCGTCCATGCTTCCCACCACAGAGCCTGGTTTTTTAATTTTAAAACCCTCTCCCTAAAATGTGAAAGTAAGGAGTATCTAAAGACATAGATAAGGCAAGCAAATAATCAAAGTTCAATTGAAAAATAAGATAAACCCCAAAGATAGAAGAAATGTAGATTAAAGTGATCAGTTGGTAAAATGAAGTCCCATGAAACTTATTTAGGTAAGTCCCTTTTAATTGACAATTTTTTTTTGAAAATTATTTTTTTGTTAGTTAAAAAGCCCAATTTTATGCTGGATTTTTTTAGAAAATACAAAAGAAGAAAGAATACCGTTGTTTTATAATTCTCAAAATGATAAGGCAGAAGATGAAATTGAGAATAAGTATGAGTTTTATTATAATTATTATTTTTTATTATTTTATTGTTTTAAGGAGAAGTTGGATAGTAAAAAAAATAAAAAGCCAGTTCAGTATTCCAAAGAAAATAGTGGAGTTGGTGACGTTCATCCTTTTGGCGTTGCTTGGATGGTGTTTTCTTTTTTTAATCGTTGACGATGAGGCGCTGCCAAATGGACATTTATTTAAATTCATTTCCATGTTTTTATTAGCTTATATTAATGGGAAGATAGTTTCATTAATAAAACTTCCACCGCTTTTGGGGATGTTGATTACCGGCATCTTTTTCAAAGCGGTCGGCTATATCGACGTTTCTGGCACCTACAGCCAGAACGTAATCATTTTAAGGTAAGACATTTCAGAATATTTTAATAATTTAAAAATTTTTTAAAGAAATTTAGCATTAACTGTGATACTCATAAAAGCCGGGTTGGGCCTCGATGCTTCCGCTTTGCTCAAATTAAAATATTCTGTGCTCAAACTTGGGATACTTCCATGCACCGGAGAAGCCATAGCGACTGCTTTAATATGCAAATTTGTCCTCGGATATCCATGGCTTTGGTCATTTTTATTAGGGTAATAAAACAATAAAGTTAAAAACAAAATCACTAATTTATTTTCAGATTTCTATTAGGAGCGGTATCTCCTGCGGTAGTTATTCCGCCATTATTAGAATTAAAAGAGCAAGGATATGGAAATGGGAAAGGAATCTCAACATTAGTAATAGCTGCTTCTAGTCTTGATGATATTTATTCAATTTCTCTTTTTGGCGTTTTACTTTCTTCTATATTTTCTACTGGTGAGATTTTTTAACATATCATTGTTGAAGATGCTACATGTGCTCGCATTTTTGGCAAAATGAGATTTTTAAGGGGATATGAGGGTTTTAAGTTGGTTGCTTTGTACATTTTTCGTTGTGAGCAACGGTTTTCGGTTTTTCCCTTCTATCTTGGAAACCGTCGCTCAAAACGAAAAAATGTCCTAATTAAAAGTTGTAGCTACGGAAATTTACTACATAAAATGTCTTATTGGTTTTTTCCGTCAGAGCAATATTTTAGGAGATATGAAGGTTTTAAGTTTTCAGACAGGCTCTGTAGGATTATTAGTTTTAACCTCATAACTCCTTAAATATTGCTCTTACGCAAATAAGAATAAAGAATTTTTGTAGGAAATCTTTGTACCTACAACTTTTACTTAGGACATTTTTCGTTTTGAGCGACGGTTTCCGAGATAGAAGGGAAAAACCGAAAACCGTTGCTCACAACGAAAAATTTGCAAAGCAACTCACTTAAGAACCCTCATATCTCCTTAAGTATTGCTCTGACAAAAAACCAATGAGGTCTTTTTGTAGAAATTTTCGTAGCTACGACTTTTACTTATGACATTTTTTCGTTTTGAGCGACGGTTTCCGAGATAGAAGGGAAAAAACCGAAAACCGTTGTTAACAACGAAAAATTTGCAAAGCAACCACTTAAAAACCATCATACTCCTTAAAATGAAGCTAAATCAACCGCGGCGTCGGTCAGTTAACTTAGTTTGTCAAAAAACTCAAGCAGTTCAACCGCCAAAAATGATCTGAAATCTGAAGATTCAGTTTTTTGTCTCTCCTGAAAAGTCGCCAAAAGGCAGATAGCACATTTTGCATCTTCAACGACATTTAGAGCAACTTTTCCCAGTACTTTCATGCCAACTTTCCCATGCAATCCGCAGGCTTGAATGTAATCTAATCTATTCTTTTGTTATAATAGGAAGTTTAACAATGGAGATAATCAGGGGTCCTTTAGAACTTACAGTGGGCCTTATCATCGGAGTTCTTTGGGGTTTTTTCTGCGCATTTTTTCCGCAGAAAGATGACGTAAGATATTTAAAATATTTATTATATTAATCAATTTTTTTAGAATAACTTAGTGTTAAAAAGAAGTTTGATGGTTGGATTTGGAAGTGCTGTTTTTATTTTGGGATCTCTGCACATGAGTTTTCCAGGGGCTGGACCATTAGCCTGCATAACATCTGCTTTTACAGCGAATGTTGCCTGGAATATGCAAGGGTCAGAAATTAAGGTAAAAATCATTTTATTTTTGGTTTATTTTTAATTGAATTGTAGAATCCTATCGCTGAGGTGTATTCTTTCGTTTGGGTCATCGTCCAGCCTATTCTTTTCAGTCTGATCGGAGCAGAAGTTGATGTTAAGTCTCTCAGTTTGGATGATGTCGGTTGGAGTATTTTCGTCATTTTTGGCGCTCTAGCGGTAAATTATTTTTAAAAAGTTCCTCATTAATATTTTTTATCAGTTTAGAATTTTTGTCTGCTCTTTATCGTTGTTTGGAGGACTTCTTAATTGGAAAGAGATCGTCTTCGTTAATTTAGCGTGGTTGCCGAAAGCGACCGTTCAGGCTGCGTTCGCTCCTCAGCCGCTTGATATTCTCCGCCATAATGATTCTGAAGATGAATACGCTTACGAAATCGCTAATTTTATTTTAACTACGGCAGTTATAGCGATTGTTTTGACCGCTCCTATAGGAGCCTTTGCGATTTCTTGGTCTGGAACACGCTTATTAAATAAATATGAAAAAATATGACAGTTTAATTCAATAAAATTAAAAATTTATAAAAAAATTGAGATACTTTTTTTTTTTAAATCCAATAGGTAAAAAAGAATGTTTCAAAGCCAGAAGAGCGAGGAAAACGTGATAAAAAGAGGACATCTTAAAGTAGAGCAAGAAAAAGGCCCAAAAATGTGGAAAAATGGGGATTTTTTGAGAGAATGAGGGTTATCCTAAAAATTGGGTAAAAAGGGTTTTCCCTGCTAAAAATCTGAGGAAATTGTCTGGAAAAGGAGCAACAACAAAAAAACGGAAAACAAGGTTTTTTCCTCCAAAAACAAAATCAGTAATCAAGAAAATTTGAGTTTTCTTGGCATAAAAGCAAGGAAAAGAGGGGTTTCTTGGCATAAAAGCAAGGAAAAGAGGGATTTCTTGGCATAAAAGCGAGGAAAAGAGGGGTTTCTTGGCATAAAAGCGAGGAAAAGAGGGGTTTCTTGGCATAAAAGCAAGGAAAAGAGGGGTTTCTTGGCATAAAAGCAAGGAAAAGAGGGCTTTCTTGGCATAAAAGCAAGGAAAAGAGGGGTTTCTTGGATAAAAGCAAAGAAAAGAGGGGTTTCTTGGCATAAAAACAAGGAAAAGAGGGGTTTCTTGGCATAAAAGCAAGGAAAAGAGGGGTTTCTTGGCCAATAGAAAGAGGAGATTCTTTAAAAATTGTTGAAAGGGGTTATTCTAAAGGGGGAGGGAAAAATATGGGAAAAGAACAACAAAAAAAACCTGTTTTTTTTCTCTCTCCCAAAAATCCGAAAATTTGGGTTTTTTTCTGCCCTAACCTGTAAAAATGAGTTTCGGGGGAGGGGGGGGGGGGTTAAACTTCTTTTTATAACAAAAGAATTAGATTAGATTACATTCAAACCTGTGGATTGCATGGCAAAGTTGGCATAACTGGGAAAAGTTGCTCTAAATATTGAATGTCGTTGAAGATGCAGCATGTGCTATCTGCCTTTTGGCTACTTTTCAGGAGCGACAAAAAACTGAATCGGGTTCTTCAGATTTCAGATTTTTAGCAGTTGAACTGCTTTCTAATGAGTTTTTTCTACAAAACTAAGCTAACTGACCGACGCTGCGGATATTCCACAAGGATTTTACTCCCCAAAAAAAGTACTAGTTTGAAGAGCTTCCAACGCAAACTTCCTTAAAGAGAAGTAAAAATATAGGAGGGGGAAGTATATAGGGGATAGTATAAGGGAGGGTAAGTATAGCAGAGGGGGAAGTATAGCGAAGGGGGTAATATAAAGGAGGGGAAGTATAACTAAGGGGGAAGTTCCGACACAAACTTCCTTCAACAGAAGTAAAAATATAGGAGGAGGAAGTATATAGGGGATAGTATAAGGGAGGGTAAGTATTACAGAGGGGGAAGTATAACTGAGGGGGAAGTTCCAACGCAAACTTCCTTCGACAGAAGTAAAATATAGGAGGGGGAAGTATAAAGGGGATAGTATAAGGGAGGGTAAGTATTACAGAGGGGGAAGTATAACGAAAGGGGTAGTATAAAGGAGGGGAAGTATAAAGAAGAGGAAGTTTTTTTTTTTTTCAAAAGTTTACTAATTTTTTTTTTTTTTGAAAAATTTTCTAATTTTTCTTTTTTTAGTGGACAGATTGATTTTTTTTTTCTTTTTAAAAAATTTTCTAAGTATGTATCAAGGTAGAAAAATGGGAGTTTTGCACAAGGGAGGTACTTCTCATAACGGGTGGAAGTAAGAAATTCTTCTTGCTAAAATGATAATTAATGTAAAAAAAAATGATAATTTTTTTTCCCCCAAAAATATAAGGAGTAATTAATAAAAATTTGGTGAAAATCGGACTAACCGCTGCAGCAAATTTTTTAAAATTTCAAACAGACATATTTCCGCCATTTTTTGAAATTCAAAAATCACTCTCGTTACATTTTTCTTCACCGTCTAAAGAAATTTGGGTAAAAATTTGGCGCAAATCGGTTCAAAACTGTCGCCATAAATGTTCCGAAAAAAAAATGCTACGACGGAAGACCCTTCCCAAAAACCCGACGTGGAGGGTATCACAATAACTTCTTTAAGGAAGTTAACAACCAAAATCAGGGAAATTTGAGGTTTCTTGGCCTAAAAACTGGTAAAAATTTCCTAATTTACACCACTTATAAACTAGGTTGATAAAATAATTGAAAAAAAATAGTATAAATGTTTATTCAAATTTGTAGCACATTAGGTTTGATTAAAGTTTGATAAATTGTGCTAGCCCAGATTTTAAAATAATTTGGGCCAGAAATCTCCTGTCATAAAAAATGTAATAAATACTTTAAAAAACACAATATAACACACATAAATAAGAAATTTGGTGAGATAAAATTAATGATTAAACTTATATGTTAAATTGTCTTTCCTTTTGTCCTTAATATAAAAAAGTACAACCTATAAAATCTATCTAGTCTTGAAAAATATCACGTAAAAAAAGGAATGATAAATATCACATATAATTTTATGCTTTTTTTTTGGAATCTAGGAAGACCTTTAAGGCTTTCGAGTGAAAAGTTCACTTTTTTCTTAATTTAAACCTGATAAATGCTTTTGTTTATACTTTAACCTCAAACGCAGGTACAGGGTGATGAAGAATCGGACGAGAGCGAAGACGAGATTGAAAAACTGACATGGAGCATGTCAGAGCGCTTTTAGGATTTTCGGATTTAACTGCCACAGCTTGGTGCTGTTATCGCTGTAAAATAAAAGTGGGATAAACAAAAGATTTTTTATTCTTAAATAATTTATTCTTCTAAATTAAACACTTGTACTCTATTTCCCAATTTTTAACTAAGTCTTTAAAGTACCCTATGAGCGAATTTGAAGCGCTGTCTATTTCGCTATCACAGCTTTTTTTTAAAAATGCAGATATGAAAGGAATGCATAGAAATTGGGAATGTTTAAACGGATAGTTGAAAGATGTGGCCGGTCGACATGGTCATGATATCGTCGGGAGGGAGTCCCTGAGGCTGGCTTTCACCTGAAGAGCCGTCCTTCCACATCTTCACTTCGCCATTACTGTAGGGAGAAAAGAAATGTAAGAATTCTCACCAAAAAAAGTTCAAAAAGACCCACAAGTGTTAAGCGACAGACTTTCATGCAATCCTTCCAACAAATCTGCATTTTAAAATTTAAAAATTGGTGCAAAATTTTTGTGATTTCAAAACAAAAGACAGTGTTACCAACACAACATAAAAGCAGAAGACTTAAACAAAAGGAATCTAAGGTTCGTAACCGTTCCCAGAGACTCTTCCTTAAGGATTAGATTTAGGTTCTTAGGTTCCTTAAGGATAACTTGAACATCCCTTTTCTGTTCCTTAACTTACAAAAATAAGGATTGTCAGCCAATGAGAGCCCTCCGTAAGGTTCCTTAATAGGTAACTTGAAAAAATGGAGGGAAATTAGGACTCCTTTAATTTCTTTAAGGAACACATCACTTCAAGGACCTTCATACCATCAAAGAAGGATTATCAAGAATTTGTGAGTCCAAACTTTTATATACAGGGTGTCCCAACTAGAGTGGACCAGCAACTTTTGGGCAAAAAATGGGGTCCTTGAAAAAAAAAAGTGAAATTTAAAAAATTCTCTGGTCAATTCTAATGGATTTTAGAAGAAAAAAAAAAAGAAGAAGCTAAATTTGGCATTTTTTAATGATGAAAAGTCAAATCAACTTGAAATTTTGCGTAGATTACAAATCTGATATACAGGGTGTCCGGAAACACATGGCAAGCGTCTGGGAGAGCGTTAAAAAGTGGTTTTACGAAAAAAAGTTAAATGTAAACCCCCTTAATTTAAATCAAAGAATTTGATGGTGTAGTTTAAAATCCGCCTGGATATACAGGGTGTCCCAGACACAACCTAACTTCGTTATTTCAAATGAGAACCCCTATTTTTATTTCAGATTCGTAATCTACGCAAAATTTCAAGTAGATTTGAGTACTCATATGACAATTTTGGACAACTTTTAAAAAATGTCAAATTTTAGCGTTTTTTGCTCTAAAATCCGTTAAAATTGACCTAGGAGACTCGTTTTTTTTTAATTCCACTTATTTTTCCCGAAGAATCCAACTGTCTCAAATTGAGCATCTTCGCATTCAGCATCACGAGATTTCGTCGCTAATGGCCTTTTTTCAAGTTTAACTCCAAATTCCATACTTCAAAAATGGAAATTAGCGATTTGTTAACGGAATTTTAATTTTTGATGCATAAACACAAAGACGCTGTAGCTCTTTCAAAATTTGTGGTCCGAAAGAAAAATTCCTTTCAACAAGTGCTAATTTTCATTTCTGAACTAAAAATTTGGGTTCTAACTTGAAAAAGGCCATTAGCGACGAAATCTCGTGATGCAGAATGCGAAGATGCTCAAATTTGAGACAGTTGGATTCTTCGGGAAAAAATAAGTGGAATTAAAAAAAATGAGTCTCGTAGGTCAATTTTAACGGATTTTAGCGCAAAAAACGCTAAAATTTGACATATTTTAAAAGTGGTCCAAATCGTCATATGAGTACTCAAATCTACTTGAAATTTTGCGTAGATTACGAATCTGAAATAAAAAATAGGGGTTCTCATTTGAAATAACGAAGTTAGGTTGTGTCTGGGACACCCTGTATATCCAGGCGGATTTTAAACTACACCATCAAATTCTTTGATTTAAATTAAGGAAGGTTTACATTTAACTTTTTTTCGTAAAACCACTGTTTAACGCTCTCCCAGACGCTTGCCATGTGTTTCCGGACACCCTGTATAAAAAAATCTACCTAAATAAGGGGTTCCCATTCAAAATAACAAAGTTAACACCTCTCTGCGCACCCTGTATACCAAAACCGAAATCCATCAAATGGAGTTGATTCCGTGTCCAAAAATAAGGGAAGTTAACATTTAACTTCTTATAAAGAAATAGCGTTTTAAAAAAATCCTTTGGCATTTTACACAGTTTTTGTCTAAGATACTTTTGATTGGATTTTCTGGTGTTTTTTTACCGGTGTTCTGGTCAAGAATAATGTTTATGGAATTTTTCACCTAAAAACACCTATTTCACCGGATTTTGGTATTTCTTGCGATATATCGGTCAACCGATATATTTTTTCCGATATATCGGTCAACCGATATATTTTTTCCGATATATCGGTCAACCGCTATATTTTTCCGATATATCGGTCACCGATATTTTTTCCGATATATCGGTCAACCGATATATTTTTTTCCGATATCGGTCAACCGATATTTTTTTTCCGATATATCGGTCAACCGATATATTTTTTCCGATATATCGGTCAACCGATATATTTTTTACGATATATCGGTCAACCGATATATTTTTTACCGATATATCGGTCAAGCGATATATTTTTTTCCGTATATCGGTCAACCGATATATTTTTTACCGATATATCGGTCAACCGATATTTTTTACCGATATATCGGTCAACCGATATATTTTTCCGATATATCGGTCAACCGATATATTTTTTTCCGATATATCGGTCAACCGATATTTTTTTCCGATATATCGGTCAACCGATATATTTTTTTCCGATATATCGGTCAACCGATAAATTTTTTTCCGATATATCGGTCAACCGATATATTTTTTACCGATATATCGGTCAACCGATATTTTTTACCGATATATCGGTCAACCGATATATTTTTTCCGATATATCGGTCAACCGATATATTTTTTTCCGATATATCGGTCAACCGATATATTTTTACCGATATATCGGTCAACCGATATATTTTTTCCGATATATCGGTCAACCGATATATTTTTTTCCGATATATCGGTCAACCGATATATTTTTTACCGATATATCGGTCAACCGATATTTTTCCGATATATCGGTCAACCGATATATTTCTTCCGATATATCGGGTCACCGATAAATTTCTTTCGATATATTTATTATATCGCCCATCCCTAGGCCTAAGTCACCATTCACAAAAATTTTTTAAAAAAATCCTTCCAACACAGCCGAGAAAACGAACAGTAAACCCACAATTAAGGGAACATAAAAAGCTTATTTTTGCATCACAAAATCTTAAAAAGAATAATAATAAAAATTGTACCTGGCGGCTGTGAAGATATGGGTCGAATTGGATGTGATGGCGTTGATGGGCGAAGAATGGGCTTTGATGTCTGCAAGTAGGGCGCAGTTGTCTGGTGACCAGATTTGACAGTTCCATCCCTCGAACCTGAAAGCAGCACTGAACCGCCAGGGGCGAAGCACAAACCAGTCACCCAGTCTTTATGCGCACCATTTATCGACTAAAAATAAAATTATTTTTGATTTACTATGATGGTTATATAAAGAACTTACCGTGACTAACTCATGATTTTCTAATTCCCACTTTTTAATGATGCAGTCGCGAGAACCAGAAATAAAGTTTGCCCTTTCATGACTAAACATTGTATGCCGTCATAATGAGGAGGCTCGAGAGTAACACGAGGGTTTAAAACTCCACCGGTTTCAACTCCAACATCAAAAACCTAAAAAAATAAAAATAAAATGTCAAAGTTTTGCTTAACAATAGATAAAACATGAGTTTTCTGGTTTTTTAAAAGATATCGACGGTCTTAAGGAAGAAAGGCTTAAGCGCCATTTATTAATTATTTAGGAGAGCTCACGAAAACCTGACACTACAATGAAATAACAAGACACAAACTTCGATTTTTTAATAAAGAAACAATAATTTTAATGAAAGAACTGGCGCTCACGGCTATATTTCGCTAAAAAACCACATTTTTGTCAAATTGGCGCTTACGCCTTCTGCCGTGACTCATGAGGCCATCGATATGTCTAAAATGTCAAAAAAAACTTGTTTGTACTATGATAACTTTGAACGTCAAAAAATAACACCTGCCATGACCTCCAACTCCTTTGATGGCACCTGCCATGACCTTCAACTTCTTTAATGGCACCTGCCATGGCCTTGAACTCTTTAATTGGTACCTGTGATGACTTTGAAGTCTTTAAGTAGCACCTGCCACGACCTTAAACTTTAAATGATACCTGCCATGGCCTTGAACTATTTTAATGGCACCTGCGATGACCTTTAAAGATTTAAATGGCACCTGTGATGACCTTGAACAATTTAAATGACACCTGCCATGGCCTTGAACTCTTTTAAATGGCACCTGCCATGGCCTTAAACTTTTTAAATGGCACCTGCCATGGCCTTTAACTTTTTAAATGGCACCTGCAACGGCCTTTATCTTTTTAAATGGCACCTGCGATGACCTTAAATATTTAAATGGCACCTGTGATGACCTTGAACAATTTAAATGACACCTGCCATGGCCTTGAACTCTTTAAATGACACTTGCCATGGCCTTGAACTCTATAAATTACACCTGCCATGGCCTTGAACTTTTTTTTTTTAAATGGCACCTGCGATGACCTTGAACTCTTTAAATGACACCTGCCATGGCCATGAACTCTATAAATGACACCATCCATGGCCTTGAACTTTTTAAATGACACCTGCCATGGCCTTGAACTCTATAAATGACACCTGCCATGGCCTTGAACTCTATAATGACACTTGCCATGGCCTTGAACTTTTTAAATGGCATTCGCCATGGCCCTGAACTTTTTAAATGACACCTGCGATGACCTTTAAATATTAAATGGCACCTGTGATGACCTTGAAATTTAAATGACACCATCCATGGCCTTGAACTTTTTAAATGACACCTGCCATGGCCTTGAACTCTATAAATGACACCTGCCATGGCCTTGAACTCTATAAATGACACCTGCCATGGCCTTGAACTCTATAAATGGCACCTGCAACGGCCTTTATCTTTTTAAATGGCACCTGCGATGACCTTTAAATATTTAAATGGCACCTGTGATGACCTTGAACATTTAAATGACACCATCCATGGCCTTGAACTTTTTAAATGACACCTGCCATGGCCTTGAACTCTATAATGACACCTGCCATGGCCTTGAACTCTATAAATGACACTGCCATGGCCTTGAACTTTTTAAATGGCATTCGCCATGGCCCTGAACTTTTAAATGACACCTGCGATGACCTTGAATTCTTTAAATGACACCTGCCATCCTTGAACTCTTTAAATGACACTTGCCATGGTCTTGAACTCTATAAATGACACCTGCCATGGTCTTGAACTCTATAAATGACACCTGCCATGGCCTTGAACTCTATAAATGACACCTGCCATGGCCTTGAACTCTATAAATGACACCTGCCATGGCCTTGAACTCTATAAATGACACCTGCCATGGCCTTGAACTCTATAAATGACACCTGCCATGGCCTTGAACTCTATAAATGACACCTGCCATGGCCTTGAACTCTATAAATGACACCTGCCATGGCCTTGAACTCTATAAATGACACTTGCCATGGCCTTGAACTTTTTAAATGGCACTCGCCATGGCCCTGAACTTTTTAAATGACACCTGCGATGACCTTGAATTCTTTAAATGACACCTGCCATCCTTGAACTCTTTAAATGACACCTGCCATCCTTGAACTCTTTAAATGACACTTGCCATGGCCTTGAACTCTATAATGACACCTGCCATGACCTTGAACTCTTTAAATGGCACCCGCCTGACCTTGAACTCTTTAAATGACACCTGCCATGACCTTGAACTCTTTAAATGGCACCCGTTATGACCTTGAACTCTAACACTGTATCCATAACAGAGTTTTTAGTGGGAAAAAAAAATTTTTATAGGTCATACTTGAACACCCTCTATAAATTGTATTTAAAAAACGAATTACCTTGATGTAATGATCTTTGGAACCAGTTATCACAACGTCTTCGCCTGTTGAAGTAGGAGCGACGGCAAGACACATAACAGCAGCTTGATGGCCGCCGATGAGTTTTCCAATAACAGAAAACCTAATAAAATTATAAGATTGAAAAAAAAAGAAGAAAAAAAAACTTACTTTCTCATATCCCAAACTCGAACTCGATCTCCAGAAGCAGTGTAGAAAGCAATTCCACGCTCGTTCAGCGCTATGTCGTTCATAAGCGCTTCATTGTTTCCCAGTTGCTGCCGGACCAACTCGTCGTCATCCAGAAGAGGTAAGCGTCTTGATACATTTCGGAAGGCGGACATCCCAAATTTTGACATAACACGAAGAGACCGTGAAAAGACAGCGGGAGTTTGCATCATATTACACGCCACCACATATTCGGGTGTCCTCCAAACATATGAACTTCTTTCATCTCCCTCAAATCCCACATAAGCACAGTCCGATCTATAAGAAAATGGTCAAAAACTTCAAAATTTTAAAAAACTGTACCTCTTGAAGCAGTAAAAAGATTATCATCCGTTGCACTTAAAGCTAATACTGCTCTTGAATGGCCTTCTACACTATGGGTGTTAAAAAGTGGAGCTTTTAATCCTCTCTGAAAGACATAATTTAAGAAGTTTGCTTTTATACTTTTTAAATTTCTACTTTGTTCAAATTGACAGTTATTTTTCCAGGATGACGATTTGATGAAGTCTGTTGGGATGTCAACCGAGAGAAAACGTTCGCTTCATGGCTTGTGGCGGCGGTAAAACCGGCGGCGAATTCGGCGGTGAACTGTCCAATCCTCTTTCCCTATTTGCGGAAATTTCGCCCAAGTTAAGGACAATAAGGAAAGGAAATGTTAAGGAAAAAAAGGGAGAAAAAACAGGGATAAAAGTTAAATATTAGTAATTTTTCAAAAATTAGTTAGCAATTTCCCATCAGGATGCCAACATAATAACAAACCGACAAATGGATAAACCTAAATTTCCCTCACCATAATACTGATTTACTCCCCGATTAATTTTTTGACATTTTACGATTAGAGAGTTAATTATTGTGTGAATAATATTTTAATAACGAAAAAAAGCTTTTATTTTTCTTCTTTGGTAAGGTTGGATGTGCTGTAAAAGAAAAGATAAAATTACATTAAATTGTGTGTGTCCTTTGAGAAATTGTCAATTCTGTGCTGTCCACTAAAATGATGGTTGACAAAAAAAAAGGATTTGAACATGCGTAAAAGTTAACAATACAAAGATTTTTAAAAAAAATGAAAATACCTAGTATTGTTTATGCAATAAAAAAAACTGATAAATGGCTGAACTGAGTAAAATACTATTTAATCATAAAATATATACCATAAAAAAATATGATTTAAAAAAAATCGTCGGTAGATTTCCTTTAGGTAAAAATTCAAAAATACCTATTCGTTTTAGATTCAATTCATTGCATCCAGCTGATCCAAGTCAAGTTTAATCTTTCTTAGCTATCCGCATAACATCACTATTACATTTGAAAGCGATAGGATGAACGGTTTGCGAGATTCGCAGTTAGGCCCTAAGTGAAGTACCATAACTGCTGGTCAGATTCAAGCCATTTACGAACTCATAAATTCTATTGACTGAATAGCACTATCCCTAACCATCCCTAACTGAGTAAAACTTCTATTTAATCTGTCTAGGAGTTATGATTTGGGGGGGGGGGGGAGTTTTTGCAACTTGAAGATAGATGGAGATAGCACCATGGTAAGGGCATTTCTCAAAAAAATTACAATTTTCACAAAAAAAACCATTAAAAAATAGGATTTTTTGAAAAAAATGATATTAAAAAAAGTCGTCGGTAGATTTCTTCAGATGATTACACCTGGGAAGTACATAAAATCGAAGAAGAGGGAAAAAAAATCACCTGTTAAAAAATTAAATCTAGTTGCCCAGTAAAAATTCAAAAATACCTATTCGTTTTTAGGTTCAAATTCATTGCATCCAGCTGATCCAAGTCAGTTTAAATCTTTCTTAGTTATCCGCATAACATCAATATTAAATTTGAAAGCGATAGGATGAACGGATTGCGAGATTCGCACATTAGTCCCTAAGTAAAGTACCATAACCGCTGGTCAGATTCAAGCCATTTACGAACTCATAAATTCTATTGGTTTAATAGCACTAAATAGCAATTACGATTACGATTGTGATCGCAAGTTTCTTAATTACGATTACGATTACAATTACAATCGCATTCGTATTTTTTTCTGCGATTACGATTGTAATCGTATTTTTTTACGATTACAACCGTAATTTCATACTCCCTGGACCCCAAAACCACCCTTAACTCAAAAGTTTATATATTATATTATGTGATAACTTGAGTAATTTATACTTAACTACCATGTTTAGTGCAGTGTAACGATTGTAATCGCAATTTGCTTAATTACGATTATAATCATACTCGTATTTTTTCTGCGGTTACGGTAATCGCATTTTTTTAACGATTACAACCGTAATCGTATTTTTTTCTGCGATTACAATCGTAATTGTATTTTTTTTCTGCGATTACCATTTTAGTTGTATTTTTTTCTGCGATTACGTTCGTAATCGCATTTCGTTAGCGTTTACGGCTCGTTTATGACATCAGGTAATTCAGTAAAAATGTCATATACGAGCCGTAAACGCTAACGAAAATACGATTACGCCCGTATCGCTAAAAAAAATGCGATTACGATTGTAATCGCAGAAAAAAATACGATTACGGTTGTAATCGTTAAAAAAATGCAATTACAACCGTAACCGCAGAAAAAAATACGAGTATGATTATAATCGTAATTAAGCAAATTGTGATTACAATCGTTACACTGCACTAAACATGGTAGTTAAGTATAAATTACTCAAGTTATCAATTATAATATATAAACTTTTGAGTAAGGGTGGTTTTGGGGTCCAGGGAGTATGAAACGAAAAACGAAAACAAATTTTTTGATTCTACAACTACTGCACCATTGCAATAGATAGATTCTGAAAGAAATCTACCTAAAAATGATTTAACGTCATAAAAAATACGATTTTCTGAAAATAGTATGTAAATAAATATGATTATGATTATACACTACTCTGGATAGCACACCCAGAAAACTCAAGTTGTACTCAGCATTGCCATTTATTCATTTATTTTACTGGTGAACAGACCTTTTGGTAAAATATCACATTATGGAACAACATTTAACAAAATTACACTTAAGGGGAGTATTACATATTTTGAAAATTTTTAGTGATTTTTTTTTTATTTTTTTAAATTGAAGTTAAACCTTTTCCGCGTCTACTGTAAAAATTTGTGATGTTTTGAAAGTAGAAGTGGTCCAAAAAAAATTTTGAAAAAAAAATTCGACATATGATTTTACCTTCCAGGTCTGACTACATTGAAAGATCACTTTATTGTTATGATTATGAAAACTCTTCTTTATGATTTAAATTCTCCAAGTCCTCATTTATTTTAAATGAATATTTATAATACTTTTAATGACCATTAAACCTTTAATCCTAATCATAATCCTTTGACTTACCAAGAAAACTCTAAATGATATAGGTACTGAAAAAATAGACATGACACACACATAGGGATAATAATTGAGCCAATAATAAAAGTAAATACGTATATATGTATATATATAGTATGTATATAATTTAGACATTATAATTAATTTAGAAATCGCATAAACAACTAAAATTCTCCCGCACGGACCGCACCGTAAGACGACTTCCCTCGGTATCTTTGTTGTCTATCGGTCATTTGTACCAACTTTTTATTTTTTTTCCTTTTTTCCCTTCCTCTGACAGGGCGGGATATTCTAAGTCAAATCGATAGGAAGAAAAGAAAAAATCGATCGAGAAACAGTGAAGAACGAAAAAATTCCCGGCCGCCCGGGCGAGTTTCGGTTTTTCCCTTCTCCTGAAAAGTTACGTTTTCGGACACTCATGTACCTTTTCTCGAGTTCTACTGGACCAAATGAGCTCAAATTTTTTTGGGAACTTATAATCGCTTATTTAACTTTAAGGACAGCCGTTTTTAGAAATATTTGATAGAAAAAATTTAAAAATTCTAACAGGAGAAAAAAAGTGGACTTTTTTTTTTCAAAATTTTGAATTGGTGTAAAAATTTTAAAATTAAAATTTCAAAAACCGCCGTCCTTAAGTCTTTATTAACTATTCAAGAATATCAGTAAAAATTTGGAGTCATTTGGATGGGGGTTTTCCAGAAAAAGGTACATAAGTGGACATGGTTTTCCCATAAGGATAAAGTCATGTAATACTCCCCTTAAGTGTTAGTTTAAATATGAAAAAAGAGTTTTAAATTTTCGAAGTAGATTTTCTTTTGAAAAGTGAACAGATCCCAATGAAACTTGAGAAAAGTTGATTTTGAATAAACCCCCCGGATTTATCCATTTGCATATTTTAAAAAAGAAAAACCGATAGGATACACTTACATTGAAGGATGATTTGATGATATAATGTACGTCTTTCGATTGACCCTGGGTGATATAGAGAGGCCTTTTCTCATCGTAACTGGGGATGCAGGTACTGACTGGACCCTAAACACCAAACAATCAACTTTTCTCCCACCCTCGGTGCTCATGCAAAAAAATGATGAAAAAGAAAAAACGTACTTTATTGTGGTAAGTGATCTAGTGAAAGGTGGAGGGATTGATACTTGAGGGCGGTGCTCAGGACTTGTGGCCGCAGAATGCGATTGGTTCGGCCTCTGACCGTCGTTGTCGGGTAAAAAGAGTAAATCTTGAGGCGCCATCGGTTTCCACGAGCGGTATTTTGAACTATTCTTGAACAAACTTGTCGAACTTCCACTAGTGATTGACAAACACACAAAGTGAACAAAAAGAAACATCAAATAAAATCTTACTTTTCTGAAGGTGAAGGTGATCGAGATGATTTACTACTGTCTGGGGTGGAACGTCCTGATAAATTACGTTCTTACTATTAAGAAG
Organism: Orius insidiosus; assembly: GCA_014119065.1. Lineage (NCBI taxonomy): Eukaryota > Metazoa > Arthropoda > Insecta > Hemiptera > Anthocoridae > Orius > Orius insidiosus. The sequence continues at coordinate 17,512 of JACGAQ010000293.1, read as the reverse complement.
ATGTTGAAGCAACTGTTCTTGAGTTTTACTTTCTTTTTTCAACTAAAAAAAACAATATTTTTGTTTTCAGTTTTTCAGTTTTCACCATGTATATACCTGTTCATTTTCCGCCTGTAGTTCTCTAAGAGAAACGTCTTTTTCGACCGAAAGACAACTTTGGTGTAAAGCCATATTGTAAAGTTTATCCAAAATGTAGGCAGCTTCGGACATATGTGAAATACTGGACCAAATCTCCACTTTCAAAAAGAACCTTGTTTTCTTCAACTTGTAAAATTTCATTTTGAAGGTCGGCAATTGAAGCTTGGATATGATCAAGGTTCGCTCGGAGAGAATCGACTTCTTCCTTAATAATCGAGGAACCTTTATATCTTGGGTCGGCCAGTAGGGCAAGTTTGTTGTTAAGTTCTTCCTGCGTTTCTACTCTTTGCTCCATTTTTCTAAACAATAAAAAAAGTACTGGTTTGAAGAGCTTCCAACGAAAACTTCCTTAAAGAGAAGTATCTATATAGGAGGGGGAAGTATACGGAGGGGACGTAAAACGTAGGGGGAAGTATATGGGAGGGGAAGTACAACGGAGTGGGAAGTATATTGGAGGGGAAGTATAACGGAGGGGGATGTATAAGGGAGGGAAAGTATAAAGGAGAATTTTCCAAGTTCTTTTTTAGAAAATTTTTAAATTTTTTTTCAAAATTTTTCAGTTTTTTTCGGAAATTTTCTAAGTTTTTTTTTTTCAAAAAATTTTCCAAGTTTTTTTTTTCAAAAAAGTTTCAAAGTTTTTTTGTCCAAAAAAAATTTTTTTTTCGAAAAATTTTCCGGGTTTTCCTTTTTTTTTTTTGAAAAATTTTTGAAGTACTTTTTTTCGAAAATTTTTCAAGTGTCAAGGTAGAAATAATGGGCTCTTTGGCCTAGGGATGTGCCTCTCGTAAAGGGTAGAAGTACGAAATTTATCCCTACTAAAAAAATTAATAATTAAAAAGTGGCAATTTTTTTACACCAAAAATTCTTAAAAAATATAAGGAGTAATTGGTAAAATTTGGTGAAAACCGGACCAACGGTTCGGCCGCAGCGAATTTTTTAAAATTTCAAACAGACATGTCTCCGCCATTTTTCGAAATTCAAAAATCGCCCTCGTTAGTTTCTTGTTCACCGCTAAAGAAATTTTGGTGAAAATTTGGTGCAATGGTTAAAAACTGTGGCAGTAAAGTGTTCCGGAAAATGCTACGGACAGCCGGCACCACAGACAAAGTTGAGATCGGTAAAGATCAACATTCGAATTGACCCTCCGGGGTCTGGAAGACCCTTCCCCAAAAACCCGACGTGTACAACAATAACTTCTTTAAGGAAGTTAATTAAAGGACTAAAAAGAGACAATTTTCTTACTTTTCCATTTCTTTCTCCAAAGCAAGAAGTGATTGACGGTTCATTGTGCTTTCAGAAATATTCTTCTCGATGGAAATCCAACGATTTTTCGTCTGTTTTTGCGTAAGTCCTTTTCCAACTATTAAAAACATTATTATTTGTTAAACATAAAATGGAAATTACTTTTGCTTTTTAATCCAGTTCTCATTCTAGAATTGGAATTGGCGACTTTTCTTAAGGCGAGACTTCTTCTTGTTTTCGTTTGAGGACGATAGCTTTGGCACGTTTGTCGGCTTCTAAGTTTTTGATTACGTTGGCGTCAAGTCTTGTTTGTTTTTTAAGTTGAGCAATCTCTTTCATCCTTCTGGCTTCAGTATCTTTATGCTTAAGAGCTTCTTCTTTCATGCTATTCATAAGTTTAACTTTGATTTTTTTCATCTCGACAATTTCATGTTTCAACGTCCTAACTTGCGATTCGTATTGACTTTGATTTTTAAGAAGACGAGCATGTTCGCGTTTGGCAGACTGAAGCGCTTTCACTTCCCTCTGCATATCTGACAACTTTCGCTCATATTCGTCTTTTACTTTCTTCACTTTTTCCGACGGCTTTTCTTCTTTAGCTACAAATTTCTTTAAATAAATTAGACAGAAAATAATTTTTATACCATAAGTTGAAAGTACGGCGTCTCTTTCTTGCTGTGTCGCTATTATTTTCGCTTGTAACTGATTCAACTTGTCTTCATAATGCTGCTTCATTTTATTCAATTTTGACTGCGATTTTTCAAGTTCTTCAATCAATCGTTGCTTAACAGATATTTCTGATGTTAAGTTGGCAAGCTGGGCGGAATATTCGCTTGTTTTGTTGTCATTTTCGTTTTCAGAATCAGAAGATGATTCTAAAAAAAAATGTTTTCCTGGCTTGTATAAATAAAATATAGTACCATCAGAGTCAGAATCAGAAAGATCTTTTTTTATTTCGTTTAAATATTCGACGTCTTTGCTGATGTCTTTTTTGGCGAGTTCCAAAATGTCGTCGACGGATTCGTCTCCTTGGGAGAGACTTCCGCGGGTGGACATGAAAAGACTTTTGTTGCGAGAAACGGCTTTTCGTAGTTGAGAACATGTACTTTCAGATTCGACAAGTTTCGCCTGAAGAGATTCAATTTCGCTTAGATAACCTTTGATCATCTGGCTCATATCATCATTTTTGTTATCGCCATCTGCGTTCGAAGCAGAAACTTGTTGAAAAGCCAGAAGATCCACATTTTTCACTTTAAGTGAATCTATCGTATCTTGCATCGCTTTCACTCTCGTCCTTAAATTGTCAACCTCATTTTGCAACATCGTATTCTCATGAAAAATCATTCACCGATTCAACGCCATCTTCAGTTATCATTCGTTTCCCCTAAAAAAATTTGGTTAAGTGATTCAGAAAATGCATTTTTACCTGTTTATATTCCAAAAGCTCAAGTTCTAACTCTTGTATTTGTTTCTTTAAAAGTGATATTGTTCGTGAAGATTTATCTTGATTGATGACGACTTTATTTTGAATATTTCGAGCCCTGTTTGCGTACGTTAGAGTGTTTAGAGTTTCCATGAAATCTCGATCGCTGGGAGATATGCAGGCAATCATTAAAGTTCGTGAATTTCCTGATTAAAAATTTAATTACAGATTAATTTATTACTCTTTAAGTACCTCCAAGAGAGTCTTGTAAAAGCCTGGTTAATTTGGAATCACGATAAGGTACGTGAAGCGCTCGCTTTGAAGGATCTCCTAAAGCAGAGATGACATTCCCAAGAGCTAAAAGACCACAGTTTATTGATATTCCTTCTTTGGCCCTGTCGCCTGTAGCTCCTGTCCTTTTCAGTCTCTCAGATCCAGCCAAATCCACAAAATGAAACTTGGCTGTAAGCGTTTCAAATTCTTCAGTCCCTTCTTCCATACCATCTTCGCTCTAAAAAGATAACATAAAATTACTGGTTAAGAGCAGGCCACGACGGAACTTCCTTAAAAAGAAGGGGGAAGGAGGGGGACGTATAAAAGAGGGAAAGTATGAATTAGGGGGAAGTATAATAGAGGGAGAGTATCTTAAGGGGATATGAGGGTTTTAAATTGGTTGCTTTGTACATATTTCGTTGTGAGCAACGGTTTCGGTTTTTCCCTTCCATCTTGGAAACCGTGGCTCAAACGAAAAAATGTCCTAAGTAAAAGTTGTAGCTACAGAAATTTACTACATAAAATATCTTATTGGTTTTTTCCGTCAGAGCAATATTTTAGGAGATATGAAGGTTTTAAGTTTTCAGACAGGCTCTGTAGGATTATTAGTTTAACCTCATAACTCCTTAATATTGCTCTTACGCAAATAATGAATAAAGAAATTTTGTAGGAAATCTTGTACCTACAACTTTTACTTAGGACATTTTTTCGTTTTGAGCGACGGTTTCCGAGATAGAAGGGAAAAACCGAAAACCGTTGCTCACAACGAAAAATTTGCAAAGCAACTCACTTAAGAACCCTCATATCTCCTTAAGTATTGCTCTGACAAAAAAACCAATGAGGTCTTTTTTGTAGGAAATTTCCGTAGCTACGACTTTTACTTAGGACGTTTTTTCGTTTTGAGCGACGGTTTCCGAGATGAAAACCGAAAACCGTAGTTAACAACGAAAAATTTGCAAAGCAACCAACTTAAATACTTCCATATCTCCTAAAATATTGCTCTGACGGAAAAAACTAATAAGATATTTTATGTAGTAAATTATTAGTTAATATTTAGAAGTATAAACGAGGGGAAGTATGAATTAGGGGGAAGTATAATAGAGGGAGAGTATCTTAAAAGTTAAATGATGGCAGAGTATAAACGAGGGGTAAACCCAAAGTTTGTTAAAAATTTTGCTCCTTTTTAACTTGTTCAAAGAAGTTATTGCGAGACCCTCCGACGGTAACGGAACTTCCTTAAAAAGAAGGAATAAGGAGGGGGAAGTATAAACGAGGGGAAGTATGAATTAGGGGAAGTATAATAGAGGGAGAGTATCTTAAAAGTTAAAATGATGGCAGAGTATAAACGAGGAGTAAACCAAAGTTTGTTAAAATTTTGCTCCTTTTTAACTTGTTCAAAGAAGTTATTGCGAGACCCTCCAACGGTATCTGATTAGCGAAAGAAAACTGATTAGTGATCTTTGCCGATCATGAGTTGTCTGTGGTGCCAGCAGGACAGCCGTAAATTTCATTACGGCGTCACGGCCGCAGTTTTCATCTGATTTTCACCAAATTTTTACAGGTTCTTCCTTTTGTTGCAACTTAAACACAAGAGTTTTTTTAGAAAGTCACCAAAATGGCAGAGATATGTCTGTTCGAAGGTAGAAATATTAAGTATTAACCCTTACGAGACCGCAGGCGACTATTTGCCATTTGTGTTTGGAGACCGCAGGCGACTTAGTTGCTCAGCGGCGCCAGTGGGAAGCCTCTCTAAAAAATTTAATACCTTCGCTTCCCGTGGCGCTAGCGACATGCAAAACTGGCAACATGTTGGGGAAGAAATGAACTACGTGATGATCGCATCACTCGTCGCTTTCTGTGCTTCGGGGAGAAGTGAGGGGCAAAGAGAGGGGAAAAGTGCTGCGCTAGTAGCGCAGAGATTCCGGCGTCAGACGCGGTTAAGGTAGAAATAATGGGCTTTTTGCCCAAGGGATATCCCTCTCCCTAAGGGTGAAAGTATAAAATTTCTCCCTACTAAAAAAAATTTTTTACACCAAAAATTTGGAGCAAAAAACACAAGCAAACAATATAAGGAGCATTTGGTGAAAATTGAAACAACAATTTGGCCACAGCGAATTTTTTTAAAAATTTTAAACGTGCATATCCCCGCCATTTTTTAAAAATTCAAAAACCGCTCACGCCAATTTCTTTTTCACCGACTAAAGAAAATTGTGTGAAAATTTGGTGAAAATCAGTTGAAAACTGTGGCCGTGGTTCTGGAAAAAATGCTACGGACGGCCGGAACCACAGACAAAGTTGAGATTGATAAAGATCAATATTTGATTTGACGCTCCGGGGTCTGGAAGACCCTTCCCCAAAAACCCAACATGGAGGGTATCACAATAATTTTTTAAGTAAGTTAAAAACCGCTGAAATACATACTTCTGTATTGACGAGCCGTTGTTGTTTGATATGAAGTGAAAAGATGGCATGACTTCTGGATGATTGGGTATTCATTTGTGTAGCAGCCGTCGTACGTGATAAAGCACCTTGACGTAACCATTGTAAAGTATCTTCAGCATTTGTCACCCTCTGGCTTGTCACACCAGTCAAATAAATACAATGATTTGCATCTTCATGAATTCTAATTCCCGATTTACCCTAAATTTTTAAAAAATTATTTTAATTTACTAAAATATTTTAAATGTACCCGGTTGGATGAATAATCACGTGATGTATCAAAGAGGTCGATTATTTCTTCATTGTATAATTCTAAAAATTGACAAGTGACTTTAAATTGGGTTTGTCGTCCGGATTCAGTGGCGGATTCGATGCCATCAAAAAGTTGTTTGATTGCTCTGGGAATGATGCCGATTTGTTCAGAAGTGACGTCTATGTCAAATCCAGTTCCCATTGTATATGTTTTTCCGCTTCCAGTCTATTTAAAAAAGGTCATTATTGAATAGAGGGTGATAGAAAATACCTGTCCGTATGCGAGAATGGTGGCATTGTATCCTTGGAGGGAGCCGTCGATGAGCGCTTTGGCGCAAACGTCGTAGATCTCGTTTTGATCGGTGTGAGTATCGAAAACGTAGTCAAAGTAAACGATCTGTCCGTACCCAAAGTGACTTGAGGCTCGTTCGGTGTGACGCTGGTGCAAACCCTGCACATGTCAATGACCTCTCTCGGCAGCTGAGGACGGATTCTAAAATTACATCGAATTCTTTTAATTAGAATTACTTAAAAATGGATGGGAGAAAATATCGAGGAGGAAAAAATGTAGGCTTGGCATAGCAGGGTCACTCAGAAAGGGCCTAAACAGCCCGAATTTCTTCCAACTATCCAGATAGAGATACGAATATGACATCAGAAGTGGGATATTACCCTGATATGAGAAGTGAGTAAGGCTCTGATATCAGAAGTGGGATACGACAATGACATCAGAAGTCGGATACACTGATCAGAAGTGGGATTCGACACTGACATCAGAAGTGGGATTCGACAATGACATCAGAAGTGGGATACGACAATGACATCAGAAGTGGGATAAGAGCCTGACACCAGAAGTAGAATACGACACTGATATGAGAAGGGATATGACCCTGATAACAGAGGTGGGTAAGGCTGTGATATCAGAAATGGTTTATGGCTCTGACATCAGAAGTGGAATACGACAATGACATCAGAAGTGGGATTCGACAATGACATCAGAAGTGGGATACGACAATGACATCAGAAGTGGGATAAGAGCCTGACACCAGAAGTGGAATACGACATGATATGAGAAGTGGGATATGACCCTGATAACAGAGGTGGGTAAGGCTGTGATATCAGAGGTGGATATAGCTGTGATATCAGAAGTGGGATACCACTATGACATCAGAAGTGGGATACGACCCTGATATCATAGGGGGTAAGGCTGTGATATCAGAAGTGGAATGTGACACTGACTCAGAAGTGGGATACGACACTGACATCAGAAGTGGAATACGACACTGATAGAGAAGTGGGATATGACCTGATAACAGAGGTGGGTAAGGCTGTGATATCAGAAATGGTTATGGATGACATCAGAAGTGGAATACGACAATGACATCAGAAGTGGGATATACTCTGATATGAGAAGTGGGTAAGGCTCTGATATCAGAAGTGGGTATGGCTTTGACATCAGAGGAATACGACGCTGACATCGGAAGTGGAATACGACACTGACATCAGAAGGGGATTCGACAATGACATCAGAGGTGGAATACGACAATGACATCAGAAGTGGTATAAAAGCCTGATATCAGAGGGTGGGTAAGGTGTGATATCAGAAGGAATACGACTAAGATATCAGAAGTGGGATACCACTATGACATCAGAAGTGGGATACGACCCTGATAATAGTGGGTAAGGCTGTGATATCAGAAGTGGAATATGACACTGATATGAGAAGTGGGATATGACCCTGATAACAGAGGTGGGTAAGGCTGTGATATCAGAAATGGTTGGCTGACATCAGAAGTGGGAATACGACATGACATCAGAAGTGGGATATATTACTCTGATATGAGAAGTGGGTAAGGCTCTGATATCAGAAGTGGGTATGGCTTTGACATCAGATGAGGAATACGACACTGACATCAGAAGTGGGATTCGACAATGACATCAGAAGTGGAACGACAATGACATCAGAAGTGGGATATATTACTCTGATATGAGAAGTGGGTAAGGCTCTGATATCAGAAGTGGGTATGGCTTTGACATCAGATGAGGAATACGACGCTGACATCGGAAGTGGAATACGACACTGACATCAGAAGTGGGATTCGACAATGACATCAGAGGTGGAATACGACAATGACATCAGAAGTGGTATAAAAGCCTGATATCAGAGGTGGGTAAGGCTGATATCAGAAGTGGAATACGACTAAGATATCAGAAGTGGGATACCATGACATCAGAAGTGGGATACGACCCTGATATCATAGGTGGGTAAGGCTGTGATATCAGAAGTGGAATATGACACTGATATGAGAAGTGGGATATGACCTGATAACAGAGGTGGGTAGGCTGTGATATCAGAAATGGTTATGGCTGACATCAGAAGTGGAATACGACAATGACATCAGAAGTGGGATATATACTCTGATATGAGAAGTGGGTAAGGCTCTGATATCAGAAGTGGGTATGGCTTTGACATCAGATGAGGAATACGACACTGACATCAGAAGTGGGATTCGACAATGACATCAGAAGTGGAATACGACAATGACATCAGAAGGGATAAAAGCCTGATATCAGGAAGGTTGATATCAGAGGTGGATATAGCTGATATCAGAAGTGGATACCACTATGACATCAGAAGTGGGATGACCCTGATATCATAGGTGGGTAAGGCTGTGATATCAGAAGTGGAATGTGACATGATCAGAAAGTGGGATAGACATGACATCAGAAGTGGAATACGACACTGATATGAGAAGGATATGAGATAGGTGGGTAATGATATCAGAAGGGTAAGCTTTGACATCAGATGAGGAATACGACACTGACATCAGAAGTGGAATACGACACTGACATCAGAAGTGGGATACGACTCTGACATCAGAAGTTTTGACGCCGAAAGTGGCAGTAAAGTGTTCCAGAAAAAACTGGCAACAGCCAGCACCCCAGGCAACATAATCATAAAGAATTTAATTTTCCTCTTCGGAAAAGACCCTCTCCCAAAAAAAAAATGGAGGGTTTTACAATAACTTTTCATGGAGAACATAAAAGGAGGTTTTTTGCCCAAAGACACTAAAAAATGGACATAAAGGGTCTCTGTTAAGCAAAAGACCCTGGAAACGCCAAAATAAAGTAAAAAGGTTGTCGACAAGCTAAGACAGTGAAAAAACCAAAAATATAATACAATAAAAATTAAATTATAATTCTGCCCAGTGGCAAATGCAACAAATCTGAAGGAAAAAATTTCCAGAACTCGTTTTAAACTTTAAAGATAATTTTTAGTTAACGATATTTTAAATCACCTTCATGCATCAGCGGTTAAAGTCTTTGACCTGAAAGAAGGTCCAGGATTCAAATCCCAGGTAAATCTAAGATTTTTTTTTTCTTCCTAAGAATATCCAGCCAATAGTTGAATCTCATATTCCAGACTTAGAGGTCAAAAAAAAAGCAAGAAGAAAATTAAAATATCTTGTGTTTATTGATCAATAAAAATGTCATTAGATTAAATTTACCGAAGTACTAAAAAATTATTTATCAAGTTCTGTCGATAATTCTCATTGATCTTCAACCATCATAAATTTATCATTTTTACAATTTTTTTTTTCTTCTTCTGGTAAAATGTAACATTAAAATCTTTCAAGCAAAGAAAATAATTTAAAAAAATTATTTTATAAAGAGAAGAAATGTAGGCCAAACACCATTTGGTCAACTACCTTGGTAAGGTAGTGAACCAATCATACTTTTTAAGGTCAAATTCAACTTTTTTAGACTTTCAAGACAATAAAAAAAAGTCACCTTTTATGGTATTTTCAAAGAGCCAAATAATTTTTCTATGTAACTTCTTTTTTTTTTAATTTTCATAACAATGTAAATTAATAATGTCCATTGTGGAGTTTTATTTAAAAAAGGACCTTTTGTAAACAGAATGTTTGGAAACAAAAATTTACACAAAAGGTGTTAAAATTTTTTTTTGTTAAAAAACTGCTTGAAAAAAGTTTGAAACCTGTCAAGTGTTGTTGTTAAATTGATGTTAATAATTATGCAATACGATTATTGCTGAGAGGGTCTATTGAGAGGGTTCACCTAATTATTTTGTTCTTTTTCTAAAGGTAGAAATATATTGAATTACGATGTGCTATTTGATTACACAATATCAATTTCGGATTAACTTTCAAAACCTTAGTTCAATTTTCTTTTTGTGATTTGATTTCATTTCTTTAACTGTTAACTTATTTCTTCCCACGATATAGAGATCGAGTATTGGTGGATGGGGAACTTTCTCAAAGGAGAGAAAGATAATTTGAAAAAAATTATTTTTAGTTTTTGGAGCTCAAAAAGTTTTTAGGTATTAAGTTAAAAGTATTAGCCCAGCAAGGCCACACAGAAGGGGGGTAAAGAGCCCAAATTTCTGCCTACAGTCCAGCTATGTAAAATTTGCAGGAAAAACTGGCGATAGACAATCTCATGATCCGAGAAGATCATCGATCAATTTTTTGGGGTCTAGAAGATCTCCCAAAAATCATACACATAGGGTATTTCAATGAGTTCTATTTGAGAAAATGTTTCATGGCAGAAACTTGAAATGGTCATATATGGCTTGTTTTTTTGGTAAAACAATGTAAAAACGCTTAAAAATGAGGTAAAAATGGTGTTTAAACACCATAACCTATGGAAAACCTCTAACAATGGAGACCCTGTCCCAAAAACCATACATGGAGGGTAATAAAATAACGCCTTGTTGTAGAGTAATTCAATGAGCTCTATTTGAGAAAGTAAAAGGATGTTTCATGGCAGATACTAAAATGGTCATAAATGGCTTGTTTTTCTGGTAAAAGAACGTAAAAACGCTCAAAAATAAGGTAAAAATGGTGTTTTTACACCAGAAGACTATGGAAAACTTCTAACAATGGAGACCCTCTCTCAAAACCAACATGGAGAGTAATACAATAACGTATTTTGTGGGGTAATTCAATAAGTTCTATTTGAAAGTAAAAGGATGTTTCATACTTGAAAATGGTCATAAATGGCTTGTTTTATTGGTAAAAGAATGTAAAAACGCCAAAAAAATGAGGTAAAAATGGTGTTTAAACACCATAAGACTATGGGAAACCTCTAACAATGTAGACCCTGTCCCAAAAACCATACATGGAGGGTAATACAGTAACGTCTTGTTGTAAAGTAATTCAATGAGCTCTATTGAGAAATTAAAAGGATGTTTCATGGCAGATACTTGAAAATGGTCATAAATGGCTTGTTTTTTTGGTAAAAGAACGTAAAAACGCTTAGAAAATGAGGTAAAAATGATGTTTTTACACCATAAGACTATGGAAAACCTCTAACAATGGAGACCCTCTCCTAAAACCATACATGGAGGGTAATACAATAACGTCTTGTTGGAATAATTTAATGAGCTCTATTAGAGAAAGTAAAAGGATGTTTCATGGCAGATACTTGAAAATGGTCATAAATGGCTTGTTTTTATTGGTAAAGGAACGTAAAAACGCTCAAAAATGAAATAAAATGGTGTTTAAACACCATAAGACTATGGAAACCTCTAACAATGAAGACTCCCAAAACCATACACGGAGAGTAATACAATAACGTCTTTTTGTGGGGTAATTCAATGAGCTCTATTTGAGAAAATAAAAGGATGTTTCATGGCAGATACTTGAAAATGGTCATAAATGGCTTGTTTTTCTGGTAAAATAACGTAAAAACTTCACGTCTTCATTGTTAGTGGTTTATGTACGATAAGGTAAAAAGGGTGTTTTACACCATGAACATCCTCCAATAATAGAGATATAGCCTGAGGTGCGAAATGGTGTTTGCTGTATTACCCTCCATGTCCAATTTTTGGGAGAGGGTCTTAGGACCCTGTGCTTATTGGATTGTACCACAAAAAGACGTTATTGTATAACATGAATGGTTTTGGGATGGGTGTCTCCATTGTTAGCAGTTTATGTAAGGTAAAAAGGGTGTTTTTACACCACAACACCATGAACATCCTCAAATAATGGAGATATAGCCTGAGGTGCTAAATGGTGGCTACTGTATTACCATGTCCGATTTTTGTGAGAGGGTCTTCAGGACCCTGTACTTATTGGATTATACCATAAAAAGACGTTATTTCTCCATTTGAGGATTTTCATGGTGGTGTGGTGTAAAAACACCCTTTTATCTTATCATACATAAACCACTAACAATGGAGACCCTACATGTATGGTTTTTGGAGAGGGGACTCCATTATCAGCGGGACTCTCCCAAAAATCATACATGGAGGGTAATACAACAACGTTTCTATGAGAAAGTTAATGATCGTCAGTAGTTTCCTAGAGTTCGAGTTTTAAGGGAGAGTTTAGGGAAGACTTGGTGGAAGATGTGAAGAAGATTCTAAAGATCACTAAATACTCTACAGGGTCCTGAACACCCTCTCTCAAAAACAGGGCAGGAGGGTTATACAACAACTACCATTTAACACCGCAAGCTACAGACCAGGGAAGCAGCAAAGAATTTAGAGGCTGAAGGTTTTCGCACAAACTGCGAAAAAAGGACTTTTGCTAATTTTTTGCTGTAAACTAAAGGTTTTGCCCATTCTTGCACTTTAAATTGCTTGTGCTTATGCCAGATAAAAGTGCTCAAGAAATAAAAATTTTAGAACCAACATCCCAAAACATGGAAGCAATAATTTGTTCTTCCCAAAAGTTGATTAAGAACTATCGAATTCTCTAATGAAAAGATTAGTGGATGCTTTATCATGAAAATCGATAACCGATGACATTTAAACGAATTGATCAATAAACGTTGAGATCTCTATTCTAGCGAATAATGAAGGTGTGAAAATTTTCTTTTGTACTCGCTTATCATAGGATAAATGTTGACATCAAGATAAACAAAAATGTGATTTTACCTGAGGGCGACCCTGACCGAGCTTTCATCGTCGATCATGTTGACTTCATTAAAATAAACTTTAATTTATTAATTAAGATAATTTTAAAGCCCAAACGTCCTACTGAGCAACTCATGTGTAACGCCTTCAAATCAAACGCATCCTTTTTGTTTGTAAAAACCGTTAAAAAATCAATTGAAAACATAAAAGTGCGACGTTGAGCGTGAAATTGGGTGTCGCTTGACAGAAACTGAAGGCTGAAGGCTTGAAAGTGGGAAGATTTCTCATTATCAAAACTTCGATTTTTTTTTTCTCCTTCGCTTTCTCCACAGAATATCGATACTAAATCGAAAAAATTTAACATTTAATATTACTTTTTTAACAAATATCTATTTTTGTTCACTCCTAATACAAATTAAGATTAAAATACTATTTTTTCCTCCCTGGGAATCATTAAAATTTTTCTTTACCTTTGAAAAAAGTTTATGAATCGATTTATAATCGAATTTGGGACTTTATGGATTTGACATTGAAAATTCAATATACCGGATGTTGCAAAATTATGTATAAGTACCATTGAAATATAGATTTTTAGAGCAGAACTTGCCTACGTAATTTTGTCATTTTGATAAGTTACGTGCTCATTTTTTGCCTGATTTTGGCTCAAGAAATGTTGAGAACGGTCATGTTTTGTGCATAAATTCCAGAATTTGGGGTATTCATATTAAAATAAGAAGTATATTCATAATGAATTAAGTGTTCTGATGGGAACCGTTATGCCTACGTAATTTTGTCATTTTTGATGAGTTACGTGCTCATTTTTTGCCTAATTTTGGCTCTGTAATTGTTGAGAACGGTCATTTTGTGATAAAAATTCCAGAATTTGGGGTATTCATATTAAAATAAGAAGTATATTCATAATGAATTAAGAGTTGTAATGGGAACCGTTATGCCTACGTAATTTTGTCACTTTTGATAAGTTACGTGCTCATTTTTTGCCTGATTTTGGCTTAGGAATTGTTGAGAACGGTCATATTTTGTGCATAAAAATTCAAGAATTTGGAGTATTCATAATCATAAAATAAGAAGTTTATTCATAATGAATTAAGAGTTCTAATGGGAACCGTTATGCCTACGTAATTTTGTTTTTGATAAGTTACGTGCTCATTTTTTGCCTAATTTTGGCTCTGGAATTGTTGAGAATGGTCATGTTTTGTGCATAAAAATTCCAGAATTTGGGGTTCATATTAAAATAAGAAGTATATTCATAATGAATTAAGAGTTCTAATGGGAACCGGTATGTCAAAACCGCAACCCCGTAGCTAACTTTTTTTAACATAAATAATTAATTCATTTAAAAAATTTTAGTTTTGAGAAATTCATACAATTATAAAAAATTTTATGAATTTTCAGAAATTAGTAAGTTTTTAGGAAGATTTCTTTGAGAACCTATCTATTGCAACGGGTAGTAGTCGCAGTAGTCGCAGAATCACAAAATTTTGTATACGTTTTTTTGTTTCACATCGCCTGGACCCCAAAACCACCCTTAACTCAAAAGTTTATATATTTAAATATATTAGGTGTACAAAATGAAACTCAGCCACAGGGTAAATTTGAATTTTGTAGATCATTCATTTTGTACACCTAGTAGTTCATTTTTTCAAAATTTTGAACATTTTAGGCGTTAAAGTCCATCAAAGTTGACCTTCTCCGTGTAAGAAGGTTATTGAAGTATAACCATTAAGAAGATTAATTTTTAAAGGCTTGTAAATCGTAAACCGTTACAGATATTGAAAAAATGCACTAAATAAAATCTGTTGGAAATTTAATTCTCTTTAATTTTATTCTATTCATTTTTTCTCTAGGACGCCCTGTTTTCAAGATAAATTTATTTTTAAAAATTATTTTCCGAAAATGGTGCATCCTAGAAAAAAATAATTAAGTACAAATTTATAGAGAATTAAATTTCCTACAATTTTTATTTATTAGGTGTACAAAATGAAACTCAGTTACAGGGTAAATTTGAATTTTGTAGATTTTAGCCGAGTTTCATTTTGTACACCTAATATATTATGTGTGTATATAATCGGATGATAACTTGAGTAATTTTACTTGACCACCATGAAATTTTATATTTAGCGCTTTTAAACCAATAGGATTTATGAGTTCGTTAATGGCTTGAATCAGACCAGCGGTTATGGTACTTTATTTAGGGCCTAAACTGCGAATCTCCCAAACCGTTCATCCTATCGCTTTCAAACTTAATAGTGATGTTATGTGGGTAGCTAAGAAAGATTTAAACTTGACTTGGATCAGCTGGATGCAATGAATTTGAATCTAATTAAAAAAAACGAATATTTTGAATTTAACTGGGGAACATGATTGTTTCATTTATTTTTTTTTTTTACAATATTACATTTTTTGCACAAAATAATAAATCAAGACTAGTATAGCCCTAGGGCCGTTTATGTTTGTTTGGAGTCTTAAAAACACGAGAATGAAATCACAATTTCCTTTGGTGAACATGAGTTAATCATAGTAAAATAAAATCACAACTTTCTTTGGCTACGAGAGCTTTTACAAATTATAATACAATTAATACAGTATAAATAAATTAAAATACAAACACCTTTTTTTTTTTTCGCGACATGGGTCTACATACAAAATTAAATATATATTAGACAATATATATTTTTCTCTTTCCTTAAGCCCGCTTAAAGTATACAATTATACTTCTCCAGTCATCTCCATTAATTTCTTAATAATATCTGTTGGATCAGGCTGGAGTACACCAAATACTCTCCTTGCCTCTCCGACGTGTACATGCAACCACCACATGGAAGATATCTTCTTCTCTCCTGTCATACATATTGCACAGCTGGTGTCGGACGCCCCTATCTTATAACCTTTAAGACCTAAAACTTCACTCTGATTTGGAATAAAGCCTTTTTTCGTTCCATGTCAGTTCGGAATGAAGGTAGCTTTTGTCGTTTAAATTGAAGTTAAGCACTTTACCCAGTTCACACCTGTTGACCCCCTGATTACATCCTCAAAGTTCTTTAAACAATCATTCCCAACCTTTTTTCTCAGCGCCTCAAGCGTCTTCTCCCAAATTTCCGTTCCAAAAACCTCTATCTAATCTGGTCAATTCATTTTTCACAAGCATTTCATTCATATCTTTGTACCAGTAACAATTACATTCCATTGTATGCTCAGCAAGAATCTTGGGTAACCTTGAGTCATCCATTGCAAGAACCTTTAAAATGTAATCATGGTGGATCTTCATCGTATCAAGGTACATAGGCTTTGAATTAGTTTCCAAATAAATAAATGCAGATCTGGTGTGATTGGGTGCATGCATTAGTCGCTTCACAAAATATCTGTACAGCTTTTCAATTTCACCAAACATCTCTCCACCCCAAACTTGGGCTCCATAAAAAATAATCGTTCGAATTATGGTGTTAAAAAGTTTCATTTTTACGTTAAGTTGCAGCAAATCGTTCCCCATAACTGTTGCCATAAAAGATTTAGACCCAATTTCGCTTGATTTAATTTCTGTGATTTTCACGCAATGCTAACTTGGGGGTCAATACTATGCCCAGGTATTTATATTGGGTTACAATTTCAATGTCAGAATCGCCATACCCCAATGTTCTCTCCCTGCACGCCGCCCTCCATTACAAATATTATCTTAGACTTGTTCAAATTAACCCGGAGATTCCAAGTATCGGCGTTTTTTTAACATGTTTATCATTCGCTGTAGCGAGGGCGGTTCTGAGGCGAGCAGAATAACATCGTCGGCATAAGCTAAAAGGGAACCTTTTCCTCCCTATTTGTACCCCACCCCCATCTAGAAATTCTTCCAAATCGTTTAAGAATAGAGCGAATAGCAGGGGACTAAGTATACAGCCTTGTTTAATGCCCATTTCGATCGCAAAACTTTCAGAGAGCCCATTTTTAAGTATACCGAACCCACTGTACCCGTTAACAAGCCAATGACATTCCGAATCAATTTGGTACTAAACCCCATAATTGTAAGCTTATACTTCAATGCGTTCCTATCAATAGTGTCAAACGCCGAAGCAAAGTCTACAAAGAATGCATACACTTTGCTTCTTTTCCTACTTAACTTCAACTTAATTAAATTAAACAATGTGAAAATATTATCCATCGTGGAGTACCCTTCCCTAAATCCGCTCTGAAATTCGTTTAGGAGATTGCAGCGCTTAGCGAATTCTTTTATTCTATCACAAAGGAGGCCTGCATAAATTTTCCCAATAGCATTGTTAAACGCTATCCCCTATAGTTTTCCACTTTTCTTTCTCCCTTCTTATATAGTGGAAATATAATGGAATTCTTAAATTTATCCGGATTTCAGCTGAGTTATAGATTTTATTGTAAAATTGTAACAGAGACATTAGCAGTGAAGGGGACCATTCTTTATAAACTCAAATGGGATCCGGTCCTCGGGGAGCTTTATTATTTTTAACTTTACCAAGAACTGCTATAAGTTCTCCATAGTAAAATTCTATCCATATCATCATCAACTATATAGGGGTCTGCGTATTGTATTCTTTCGACGCTTAATGTAGGATTATATAGCGCATGAAAATGTTTAATCCATTGCACAGGTTCAATGTTTGGTGAACATATCAAGCCTTTTTTCCTAAATTTATTAGCCAACTCCCAAAACTGCTTGCTGTCTTTTGACTCATTCATTTTTTTAACAACATCCTCATAATAAGCTACCTTCTTTCCCTGACAAAGCGCATATATTCATTACGATAATTTAAGTACAACAACTTTTTTCTACAATATCTGTCTTTTTAAATTCAATTAGAGCCATACACATTTTATGTTTA